>BGZK01000343.1:0-469004 GCA_005406025.1 Eumeta japonica | reverse complement strand
AATTAAACATATAAATCCTTATAATTAAAATTCAATATTCCAAATACAAATATCACAACATTTTCTTTACTTGATAATATTCTTTACAGGTAAATCTTAGAGTATGTAAACATTTAGTTAAATTAAAGTATTCAGATGTGTATACATATACATACAATGAAATAAGAAATACAAATAATTTACAATATATTCTATAATATGGTACCGCATATATAAAACTAAGAGATTCTATTTAGACAAAGATTCTTACTAAAACCAAAGTACAAACTATAAGATTCTAGAATATTAAAATTGAAAATAAAATTATTATCAAAAATTAAATTAACATTTGAAGAAACAGTTGTTTGGTTCTAAATAAGAATATGGCCACTAAAAAAAATTACCTATGTAACTATACATATTATTGCAGTAGTTGAAATTTTTAAATGTGGTCAAATTATACATTTAAATATTTCTAATACTAAAATATGTAAAATTATACATGAAATAGAGTAAACATTAGAATATATTTATAAAACTGCAATCTTATAGATATGGTGACAAAAAATTAATCTACTCTTCACTACATGAAACTGGTATTTTACAGTCTTTTACAAAGGAGTTCAGTTTCTAGGTATTACAAGTATAATAAATTAAAGCTTCTTTTTTACAAAATACATTTGTTACATTAAATAAATTATGTAAATGCAATCAGGTTGTGGTTTATTTTATCATATAGTCAGCATATAGATGGCTCACCTTCCATAGTGCATGCTACATTCTTTAATTTATGAGCTAAGTGCATGTTATTACAAATGGTGTCCATTTCTAGTCCTAATATTATTTGTTCTCTATATTTACTAACATAGATATATAATTCTTTGAGTGCAGAGAGTGTGTCGAACTCGTTGAGCTGTTGAACTGACAATTGTTGCATTGAGGTACTGAGCTCTTGATCTGTGACTTGTGGCAGTTTAGACACGGCTGAATAAAATTGAATAACCATCTCCTATATGCAGGCAAGTCTTTAGCGAACAGCAATTTGTTGGACGGTGAGTCTTTACAGAGGCGATGTTCCATCAATGAGCATGCATCCATGAAAGTTTGGCGATCACTGATAGTGAGGAATCCACAGTTGCAGTTTTGTTTATATCAAATATGAAATCGGGATTCTTTATGAGATTTACCCAAAATCTTAGAGGCAAACTATTGATTTCCGCATGTACCACTTCAGGGTTCATGATACCGTGTCGTGTGCTGCCCTCGTCAAACAAATCAAACAGCCACTTCACAGCAGGAGGTAGCAACTCATTGACCGTTAATATAGTGCTAAAGTCATCAACAAACTTATGTACTGTTCCCTTAGTTGACAATAGTCTTGAAAATATCTCTGGGATGGCTTTATGACTGTGCTCAGATGATTTGCTTACTATATGCTGGTATTCTATAGGTTTAACCAAGTGATAATAATGAACACTTTGATCAGTGATGTCACTATTATAAACTCTAATATGGGAATTTGAACAGTATATACCTGTGCAGTTTTTGCATGGTATCTTGTATGGTGTGTTAAAGCTATCGTTTTGTCGAGAAATCAAAGACATAACAGCTGACTCTTTTACACCATAATGAGCAAGAGTATTAAGTTTCCTCCAACCGTTCAATGTTTTTGTAGTGACATCTTCATCTTGTAAAGTGACATGACCACCTCTGCCATGCCTCCATTCAAGATCAACCTCATGGACGGATGGTCTCAGTGAAAATGGAGTATTCTTAAACAATGCATCAAGTATTTTAGATTTCACCTGTGATATACTATCACAATCTAATACTTTACATTGAATTTTATCATCAAAATCATCTTGTATTATATGTAAAGTGATGACTTGATAATCAATTTGTTCTTTGAGTAGTTTTTCTTCTGATAATGAGTATCTAGTTTCATGAGTTATAGCATCAACCACACCTTTTCAATCTGATGTTTGATAGCTTTAAATAGTAAAAAGTGATGAACCAGCATAATCTTTTAAATAATACATACAAAGTGCCATCCAGTTAGTCAACATTTTCTCAACAACACTTTCTGTTCTTCGTAACATTAATTGAGGATGTTTATTGCAAACAGATTTATCAATGAGGCGAAGCAGGAGTGATTTTAAAATATCAGTTGCATATTCCATTTTCCCCATTAGAATGATCATTAGCAAAGATGCTACATTTACTTTATCTCTTATGTTAAATGATTTCTGAGCCTCCAAAGTGTTTATAAATGATAGTAAAAAATTTATTATTCAATAATTGTTCAAATTGTATCATTGCAGCATCATAGTTTGTTCTAGGTGTGTTAATAAACTGCCTTTGCACGTTCAGTATTGGATGATCAGATACACCAGGAAAGAAGACTTTCATAACATAATTTATGTGATCTAATGTAGGTATCCCAGAATGTTCCAAGTCTGCAGCCAAATCCGACATATCGGTCTGAAGTTCAGCAAATGCTAATTTGCATTCTAATCAACATTACTCTCTAATGTGTCCATCTGTATTTGTATTCTTTTATATTCTCTCCGCCTTTGTACTCATGTCGTACATTACGAGAACTATCATAAATATCAAAACCAAAAATGTCCCTGCAGCTATTCCAGCAATTGCTTCTGGTGGGAAATTGTAATTTCTCATCAAATCATAATGTAAATATCCAATTGGGAATCGTAGTTTTTCCAATCTTTACAACCACTAAAGGTAAATTAATGTCTTCAATCTGAACACCATTTTCATCAGTATTTGCTGGTTGTATTTGGAGGTGTACAGAGTAACTGTTGCATGGTTAAACTTGTAACGTTACATGGCTGAGTTCCAATAGTTACAACGACATCTGATTCATCACTAGCTCTAATTAAATTTTCCCTTCATTACCAGTGGATCCCCTTTGTAAGATTTTATTCTATTGTGGAACTGATAAACATGAGGATCTTCAACAAAAGCATGTGAGTTCGTGGAGGATTAAAATATTTTTCTAAATCGCATTGTTTCAACATTATCCATAACAAAACCTACTTTCATTGCAATCTGGGGTGTACTTGTTTGAGACTTAGTGGCTTGAATAATATCTATATATTTTTTATTTATCGCAGGACTAGGACATTCCATTTGGTTGGAATTCAATACAATACAAGAAGTAAAATTAATAGGTTCAATTTCATTCCCATAATACAACTTCATTAATGGTTTCTGTATTGTGTGTTGTACCATGTACTGTAATCATACCACCACCAGAAACAAAACTTTTAAGAGGCTTTATCTCCATAATAGTGGGATCTGCAGTGTAAATTGAACAAATCACCATAAAGAGTTCTATTTGAATTGTCTATTACAACTGTAAGCATATGTATAAGTCGCGAACCATTAGTTTTGGTGTAAACATATAAGTCTACTATTGGATGTTTGTGTTCTATTTACTGAACATGGTAATTCATCCAGATAGGCCTAACGGAAGAACCAATATTAAGGTGTTGTCCACCAATTCCAACTGTGTACCTCCAGATACAGGTCCGATAGAGGGATATATCCCTTGAAGTTTAACATTTTATAGCTGAATAATACAGAAGATTCTGTGTACCCTGCATCATTTTCTCCACAACGGTGCTGCATTGGAAACATTTTGATGCACCTAAATGAAGTAATTACAGACACTTCAAATCCACAATATCACAAGGTACATCTCCTATGCGGATTTTCCAATCACTTCTTCACTCTCAGCCCTAGACTGCCTCTGACAGACTAATGTTCCTCCTTCGATTGGTCCACTTAATGGTTTAATCATATCTATTCTTGGTTTGGGACATTCTGTCACAGGATTTTCTAAACATGACTCACTGTATGAACAAGAGTTTCCACACCATGTACACTGATATATGGAATTTCTAGTGATGCATAATGAACAATCAGCATGTTCCTGTGAGAACCAAGTATCTCACAATTTGTACAGGTAATAGTTATAGTGTCTATGTAATGTTTATGATTCCAAACAACTTGTACACTAACATTATATTCCCCATGTCTTCTTCATATGAATAAGTAGTTTTGTCACAGACAATATAGTGGTTTGATTCCTCACGAGCAGGTAAAATCATATTAGCCACCTCTATGCTTACAATGCATTGGAATCCAGTGTGCCCTGGTAAAAGATGGGGTAAATTCTCAACTTCTAATTCTAATTCCTTAGGGACATTATTTGGTAAAAGAATAGGTTCATTGTATCTTCTAATTCTTGGACAATGCCCAATACCATGATTGAGTAACTTAGTGGGATTATTTTCACTACTAATAATTGTTCTTTGACAAACTGAAGTATCATGAGTACAACGATTATCATAAATACACCAATTGCATGCCCACTCACTCATTATACAAGAATGACAGGTGGTGTGCTTAGAACAGTCATAAAATGCAAAATTGAGACACAAAATCTTTATTGGTTTCTGAAGAATGAACCGAGAGATACATAGACATGGTCTTCATTTTTGTGGTTTTTGCCTATGTTCTATATCAGGTGTAGGACATGCTAAACCATTAGGCGTGACAGCAGCATCTATTGAGTAGCATTACCAAAACACACTTATATTTTGCACCAAAAGGTAGTTCTGGTAAAGTCCTATGATAAGTTGGACAGTGGTGAGTTCATTCATTGATATTCGATCTGGTAATATCTGTTCAAAATCGATACATTGCTGACCCGTGTACTGTGACAACCATCTAGGTGCACTCTGAGTGCCCTTTTGACACATATTTTGAACCGTACACCTTTTTTCTAATGAACACCAACCACAGTGAGGGTCATTCGATGCCAGACATGATGAACAATTACCATGTTCTGAACATTTTTCTGTCGGAATTTGAATTATAGTATTACGTGCAAGTACATATAGTGTTCGTGAATATGGAGAAAATGTTGTATCTGGGAGTATCTTTTGTCCAGGGAGAAGTGCTTCACTAGAGTACTCCAAAGATTTTAATGCATCTATCAATACTTTTTTCAGTATACCATCACTAGTACCAAGAAAAGCTACAGTATGCAAACCAGTAATAGACATTGTTACAGAAGTTATTGATGTATTATTCCAATTAATTACTGATTTTGTTTTGATAGGGTAAAGACCACTAATTTTTAAACCAACTTCACAAAAATTGAGTATGTTGCCAGTAGAACCAACACTAGGACATTTACCATCTGATATCATACCTGATATATAACCCATGTTCCGAGATTTTGTGCTGCCATTAAAACACATATGAACATTTTCATTGAATTTTATATCTATTTCTTGGAGAGAAAATAAACATACAGCAGATCTAGACATAGGTTCATTAGTAATACCTTTGGAAGGACTAAAAACTGCTACTAGTACTGGATCACCTGTTTCAATTCCTAATTGGCTAGCCAGATTGCTGCCAGCCTTAGAGATCTTGGCATCTTGAACTAAATTATAATTGACATTTTCAACTTTTCCACTCAATGTTTCTTCATGCACATGACACTCCAAAGTCACTTCTGTATAACTGTTGTAATTATCATCATTCACACAAATACGAGCCAATCGTGATACATATCCAAGTTCTTCATTACCAGCAAGATGTGAATGTTTTTGGATAATTAAAAAATATGCATAATCACTTGTATTAAAGCCATAGACATACTGCACAAGAAAATTATCTCGATATTTTACATCAATTTGTATTAAACTTTGTTTAGTGTATGTAAGTTGTGCTAAGCCTAAAGTCATAAGATCCCGACTGGATATTGCAGGAACATCATGTCTATACTCTCCATTATTGGTAAATGTTCCCACATATAATACATTAGACCGGTCCCACGAATTGTAACGCTCTGGGCCAATAAAGGCATAAGTTGATGCATCAAGATCGTTGGCAGCTACACTCACAGGTACAAACTCTGGTTGTGCCGAAAACCAGTTTGTATTTGACACATGAACCTTGTGCAACAGATCCACACGTTATCACTATTCTAGATTCTTGATCTATTACTAGAACTTTGTTGACATTGTCGATCCAAGTTGTTTTTTCGTCGGGTTCGGTACAGCCACTAGCATGGCACATGGGGTTGTCTAGTTTAGGACCAGTTCTGATTACATGAATCGCTTTTAAATCAGGACTTAACTGATGAAGCCAATTTAATGATCCTGCGTACACTTGTCCACTAGACTTATCAATAGCAAGATGATAAAAATGGAATGTCTCATTCTGTTGATTTGGATAACGCGATATGAATTCATATCCATAGATTGCTGAGAGTTCAATGTAGATTATTATGACAAACAGCACATTTATTACAGCCATGATCACATTTTATAATTATCATATATAACTCATTTCACATAAATAAAGGCTGATAAATGTTACTGCAACATTCAACCCATTTTACAAAACATAAAGATAATATAATCAAACTAAAATCAGCCATCGATGCCGATGACATGGAATAAACAACAATATCATTTATAGATTTTTCAACCATAGACTATTAATTAAGTATACATAGACTAAATATGTAATAAGATTATTTTATATATATGTGTATGTATATCTATACTCGTATATTTATAAAATCATATCTTTTTTTCAAAGAAATTAAAATATAAAACATTTTCATTTCATAAGTTATAAAATTATATATAAAATATGTAAGATTTATTTCAAATTACGCTATCACTCGTTTCGAAGGCAATTTTCCTTCAAAAATAACAAATAAGAAACTTAAGAGTAACTTTGTTCATTATTTTATCATACATAGCCACAATAAATGAAAAGTAATCGATTAATAAAAACTCTATCTCTAACGTCTACTATTTTCAATCTATTTAACCCTAATATATATTCGTTCTCTATTATTCCATCTCACATTCAGTTTGATACATTCCATAAGTTTAGCACCTAGCGTCACTCCACGGTCAATGACAAAACTTAAGCAAATCTTCATTATAACTACGTAAAGAGCAAGTGGAAAGTAGAGGTATAATTTCTTGCAGAAATTCTGTGTTTGCGATAATAGAGGCGAAGGTGAGATACCATCATAACCTGACTCATAATTATATGTATTGAAAAGAACAAGGCTATTATACGTTTTCATTGAAAAAAATTAGCGTTAGGGGTTTCGAGCAAAAATGACAAAAACAGAACCTTTATAGTTTCGTCAATTCCGTCCGTCCGTTTGTCCGTAGGTCACAAGCGTTTTACTCAAAAACCACAAGACGTACATTGATGAAATTTATAGTACAAATGTCTTGTATAAGCCGCTACTTAGTTTGGTGATTAAATAACAAAAATAAATATTTCTTCATGCCTATGTATAGCAGAATCTGAAAACATTTTTTTCTGCAAATATTAAGTGGCACATATCTCAAAAAAAGTCCTTTTAAAAACAGTTCAGTTCTAAGCAATTTTTCTGATTACATGAATCATTTCGGAAATCGTCGCTCAGAAAATTGCAGAAAATGTGCTATCTCCCCTTTCTTTTTTAAATTGTGTTCAAATTCAAATTCAAATAAAGAATATATTTATTTCATAGGTTACAAAATAACACTTGAAATATTTTTTTGCGAATTTACACTTTACCGCTCGTTCCGAAAGCAGGTTTCCTTCAAGAAAAACAAGTAAGAAACTTAAGGGTAGCTTTTTTCTAATTTGTTTATACATAGCCAAAACAAATACAAAACCATTAAGAACGAAACAGCCCGGTAAGAAATCGAGCCGCTTATACCCATGGATATATCTTTTCTAAATATTCAAAAATTTTGTAATACCTTTTTTTACTGAGTGATTGTTTAATAACACTCTTAAATTTATATAGTGGTAAATCGTGTATATCTACAGGAACCTTTTTGAATATGCGCACACAGAGCCTCTTAATAAATTTGTGACTTTAATTAGTCAACCTACATGTGAAATCAATTTATTTTTATTTCTGGTATTGAGTTTATGTCGATTACTATTTCTTTTAAACATTTCTATTTTTTTCTTACATATAATAAATTTTCATAAATGAATTGAGATGCCAGGGTTAGGATTTCAATTTACTTAAACTTATTTCTAAGAAATGCACGAAATCCGAGCTTGTAAATCACGCGAACGGCCCGCTACTGCAGTACGAAAATTCTATAAACATCCGCGGCGTTTCGACGTCTGAAAAATTTCTTATTTTTTTGATTGCATAGGCGGCACAGCTAAGCCTTTTCGCCAACTTACTTATATGAGGACGCCATTGGAGCCTGTTATCCTAAAGTAATTCCCAGGAACACGGTAGCATTAACAAACTCCAATTCCTTGTTACGTATTAAAGTAGTTCCGGATCCATGTCTTACATTTGGAAGTGAAAATCTAATACATTTTGTTTTCATTTCATTAGAAAGTAGGTTATTTGCAGTAAACCATTTTTCTACCTTAGAAGAACTCAGTAAATCAATTCAGGTTAGATATTGTAACTTTGTAAACATCCTTAAAACTGAAACTAGAAAAGTATATATAAATAATAAAGTAATATTATCAACCAAAACAATTGAACCACTTAACGAAATAAAATTGCTTCTACCAACAAAACATAAAGAGAAACGAAAAGAGATTGTAGAAACAAATAAAAAGATAAACGAAAATATAAGAAAAGATAGGAAATGTAAAAGGTTGAAGACTTTCCAATATCATATTAAAAAAAAAAATAGGTGGAGTAAAGATAGCGTTTAAAAAACTGGAGTCCAAGAAAAATTAGATGCCAAATATGAGGAATGGACAGGGGAAATGTACTAGAAAAATACTATTCTATCTTACGGTTCTAACCGAACAACAAAACGAGTGAACCTTCCAGAACCTTTGCACGATGAAAGAACACTATAAAGCCTACTAGAACGCACAAATGATGGCTGACTATTGTTTGAGCATACAGAACAAGTCTCTGATTTCAAGTTCTGCAAGGAGGTCTTATAAAATATAATTTTTTTTCGTTAAAAACTTAAAAAAGTAGGATTACTTTTGAACATATCTTTTATGTAAAACGGCTCATGTGCCATATGTTCTAAATTAAATCTGATACAGAAATTTTGATCACAAATTAGATATAGTCATTAAAAATTAGGCTAGTTTTATGTAACATTACCCGATTTATCAGAAATGCTGTTGTGCTGTTTAATAGATGCTAGAGTTGTTGCTATTTTTTGTGTTGGTTAACATGCATTATTGTCTATGTCATATGCTATTTTGTTTTTAACTGTGGTCCACTGAGCGTGCTGTGACCCACTGTGATAGCTGAGAACTTTAACTAGAGTTGTTTGAGAAATAATTTTCATTAATTTGTTATTTATTTGGTCTGCCTGTAACTTAACAATTTTCGGACGCGTTTACATTATATCGGAGTAACATAATTTAAATACTAAATTAATGTTATTTATAATGAAACGTGGTAATTCGCTTGGATTTATTTTTCATTTTGTTTGATTATGCGGGCTTTCCTCAAGGTTTTCTATCTTGATATTTTTGGCTTGATGTAAAATGATGGCTACTATGGCACCCGGCGGACCGGGTGATCCGCATACCCAGATGAACACTTATAGGAGCTACGTTACCATGTTGGCGGATGCCGGTGCCAAAGATGAGATCAAACTGAAAGCTGCTCAAGAGCTCAGTGAAAATTTCGAGGTGAACTCAGCATTTATGAAAAGTTTTTAGTTCTAATGAGATAGGTTTACAATTATTGCCAAGTGGGGTTTTATGGTAACAGTGTAAAAACTATTATAATATTGAATCCTAATGATACAAATATCATTATAAAGAAAATATATCTAAAAAATTAGATTTTGGACCAACAGTGCTTTCTAACTTTCTTGACACATGCACATTTTTCAAGGGAACATATTTATTTTTAAAAATAATGGGTAGTATTGTAAATTATTTGGAATGCATATATACTTAAAAGATCAAAGTAGAACCTTTATGGAGAGACTTGTGTTTGTCTGTTGGTTGTATATCACAATTATTTTTCTCAGTGACAAACTTACTATAAACTTAAATAAATGGAATATGAGTGCAGAAACCATTTGTCGGCGTCTACATTTATTTTACAATTTTCCTGTTCATCACAATTAAAAATTCTAATCTAATTACCCTATTTTATTATAGGTTATATTGAGTTCTCCTCAATATCCTCAGTTTTTGGACCATTCATTAAAAATATTTTTGAAAATTCTACAAGAGGGTGAGCCACATTTCATTGCCGAATATAATATACAACAGGTCAGAAAATTGATTCTAGAGATGATACATCGGTTACCAATTAGTGAAACATTACGACCATATGTTAAGAGCATACTAATACTAATGTTGAAATTGATGGAAATTGAAAATGAAGAAAATGTACTGGTTTGTCTGAAAATATTTATGGAGCTACATAAGCAATACCGACCTGCTTACACTCCGGAAGTAGACGTAAGTTTTGGTCTGCATGTATGAAACTTAATTATTTTTATCTAGTATTAACTATAAATATTTTGGTCTAGATTCACAAATTCCTGCAATGGGTCAAAGGCATTTATTCTGATCTTCCAAACCATTTACCTAAAATATTTGAACCTAAACCGACAATAAGAGTTAAAGATCTTTCAGAAGTTAATATTGAGCAATTATTGCAAGAAACATACACAGTCACTCCTATACACACGGAAAAGAAACTCATAGATGGGACAGTTGTTACAGTAAGTGAATTGTTAATATTCCAGTCTATAAAGAGTTTTGCACAGTGACACAGTATTTTGTGTAGGCAAATATATATTTTCATTCACATTTTTTTTTGTTTGGGAAGCTAGATAAAATACATTTTAATACAAAAATGTCGAATATGAAATAATTTCACTGTTAATTAATCAAATACTAATAAATAGTATAAAACGATTATTTTTATTGTGTTTACGATGTTATGTGTATTGCATTCAACTTTGAAAATTAACAGGATTATTACTATTTTATCCCTTGTAGTGTAGTTTAAAAATGTAAAAATGGAAGAAAGTAAAATTTCTACGGGCAATAATTTATCATCCTTTTGTAATAAAATCCTGCCATTATAATTTATTATTTTCAGTATAATCTTATACCGAAATCTGTTTTGTCTCTAAAAGTAATCCAAGAACTACCAATTATAGTCGTTCTTATGTATCAACTGTATAAGCAAAATGTTCATCAAGAAGTCAGCAATTTTATTCCACTGATAATGGAAACAATTACTCTGCAGCCTGCCGCTTCACACAGGTAAGTTAATGATGATTTCAAGTTTAAAATTGAATTGTAACGTTTGCCTATTTAAAATAAACTTTTCCTAATGATTATTGGCATCAATACTTTTTTTTTATTCTAGACAGTCCGCATCCTTCAATAAAGAAGTTTTTGTTGATTTTCTGAGTGCACAAATTAAGACATTGGCATTTTTAGCTTACATTATTAGAATTTATCAAGATACCATTGCCAATCATGCCAACCTTATGGTGAAAGGCATCATAGGTCTGCTAACTCTCTGTCCACCAGAAGTTGCCCATGTGAGAAAGGAACTAGTTATTGCCACACGTCATATCCTTGCTACAGATTTGAGACTTAGTAAGTTTTTCTAAAATATTTTTTAGTTATTTTACATTATTAATTTTATAACTTCTTCTAATATTTTAAATGTGAAAATTTGTATGTTTCAATGTTTCTTACTCAATTATGCTTTAAGGGCTGAATAAAATTAACGACAATTTTATAGTAATAAAGTTTATACATCAGAATAATATATAGGCTGTAATTTATAAAGACACTAACTTTTGCTCATGCCTTCGCTTACGTGATCGTAGAACAAATTCTTTTCTTGTGCTGATTGGTCATTGGTAATAATGATGTTCAAGAGAGGTTCAATTTCAACATCGGTTTGGGATCAGAATTGCAAGCAGGTTCAAAAGTTTAAATGAGATTGTTTCATAATAAAAAGATGGTGATATTATGAGTCATATCTGTGTAAGAATATTGATTCTTCTGATATGAAATTGACATCCGGATCATGGTTGATAATGTTTTCGATTGATGTAAAAGATGAAAGAATTTGTTGTATGTCCATGGTGAATTATGTATATTTTGAACAGAACCAGAATCTATTTTGGGATCAAAATCCAAAGCAGAGCCTGGACTGAAATTGAAATAAGGAACAACACTGGGAGCATGGTTGATAGTGTGATTGAACGATATAAAAGATGAAAAATTTCATATGATGTCCACACAGATGGAGCCACGAGCTTTAATATTTTTATATTTATTTTAGTATTGCACTTAGTACTTTAAGAATTATATTATTTCATAAAAAATGGTAAAGAATTGATAGTTACATTACTGCTTATAATTGATAATTCCTGAGAACAGTATTTTATTTTTTTCGTCTAAGGCACTTACATTTTTGTTATAATTTTTTTTATATGTGTGTTCCTAGTCAGCAAGTCCTTGATTTATCTATTTTATTGTTATTTATATTCTGGCCCTTATCAGCCCACTTCACTCTGTATAAATTGAAATTTAGCAATGTTTTTTTTTATAAATCAATATGGGCGCAGATTTGCTCATGTGGGCATAGGAATAAATTTCTTTGTTGGCCGGCTGATAGGGCGATCTCTCTGTCAATTTTAATTTTATCATAGTGCTATGATCAGTGTTAGTCCTAGTTCTACGGTCTGGTCTAGTCCCAGTCCTATTCTCAATTTCTGTACTGGTATACTGTTCTTGGTCTTCCTTTTGGGCATTGATGTTAGTGACAATAAATTATTATTTTTCCGGATTACTGTATATTTTTTTTACCTAATAGGTATTTAACTTTTATTCTAAGACATAATTTACCTCTATGCCAAATTTGATTACAACCCGCCCAGCCATTGGCATGATTGATACATTCAGTGATTTTTAACTGATATGCATACAAAAAAAATAATTTTCATTACATATTAATTTTAAATCGGTTTGTTTGTGTCTTGTGTCTTGCGTCTTGCATAAATATTGAAATAAATTGCAGAAAGGTACATAGTTAAAATACAGTTTAACATAAAACAAGTGGAGAATAAGTTTTTGAATTTGAGTAAATATAGTGAATTTAAAAGACAACAAAAAAATTTGAATAATTGACAAACACAGCGATTTTATTATGTACACCATTGCTTATATAGCTCTTGGATGATTTGATTGTGTTGTGTTATGGTCGATAGTAAGTAGCTATACCTTAGGCCAATTTTGGAACTAATAAATCCAGGTAGCTTAGGATGGTTGTTAAAAATTATATTTTTTTTGCGACGCCCCCTAAAAAGCTACTTTTTGATGGAAAAACACTGGGAATTTTTTTTAATTCAAAACAACCTGTGCCTCTTAAATTATCTAAGTTAATTTTTGGGTATAATTTTTTTTTTCTGAAAGCATCTTATTAAATATGAAATAAATAATTTTTTGAGATTTGAAAATTGTTAACAATGAAACACCTTTAGTGTTATCATTTTAAGTGACAAATTTTAACTTACAGCTTTATAACAAGCTATAAGTTTGATCAGTTTTTAAAAGAGAATTTCAACAGTTTAAGCTGATAATCTTGAACTGATTGCACTGTTTCTTTAAAAATGGTATAGAAATCTATATATCAGTTATGTGTATGTTTTCCGATCTGTAGACATGTAGGTGTGAATGAAACTATATCACTATGTTAAACCTCACTTCTGATAAAATCAGAGATGTATAGTGAGACTGTTAAAACTAAAGTTGACACATAATATTATATCTATGGCATAATATTGTCAATATGCTTTGAGAGTGTGAGCTTGCTCTTATAGTTGATATCCAGGTCTTTGATAATACATACCTCTCGAGTAGTTGGTTGCTTAGTGCTTACTAACCCAATTCATTTTCAATAGAATACTTATTCTATTCAAAATGAATTGGGCTGCTGTAAATGTTTAAATATACATTTTTTGGCATCAGGTTAAGTTTATTATTTAAAGATGTGAGAATTCAATGTCAGGACAGGAAATCTGCATGAATATTTTAAATTCTTAGAGTAAATAAGATAAGACCAAATCGTTTATCATTATGATTGACAATTTTATTATACTTACTAGAACTGTAGATAAATGACCCTAACTTGGTAAATGGTTTGCCATATAAAAAAGAATGGAACGTATTTATAACAGAGGTAAATATTGTTATGATGTATTGGTAACATTAATGAATATTTGGTATTTTTGTAATGAAAACTTCTTTAGCACCGTTGTGATTTAAAACTCGATTAAACAAAAAAGTGACAGTAAACAGAGACAACCATATACATCTATAGGATCTAGCGTGGAAGAGAATGAGATAGAATGTGAGATGAAATAGAATGTCTGCGAGAGATTGAGATAGAATGCGAGAGAAAGAGGTATGTGTGCTTATGTGCACCTGCTTATTGTATCTGTTCAAATTGAAAACATTAAACTTGAATAATAAAATGTAAAAGAACTTTTGCATTTGATACCAATATTATAATATACAGTCAAACCTGGATAAGCGAGAGTTCAAAGGAGCACAATCTCATTCTCGCTTATAGAGGTTTCTCACTAACCCGAGTTTCTCGCTAATGCAGGTACGTGGGTAACGTTTCTCTCTTATAGAGGTACGCAGCAATAGCAAGTCACAGCAAGTACGAATGTAGTAAATATGTAATATGATAAAATTATGTGCATAATATTCACAACACATATTTTCAATAATGTGTATATATTACGTTCATTAGATTTCTACATATAAGTACTTTATAAGGGTAGGTATCAAGATGCTTACGAAAACAAAACAAAAATTCATGCACTATGTAATTTTATTTTATTTAGAACTTATTTACACTTTAAAAAATCCGTCAATTTCTTTTGGGTTTCTGTTTTTGTATTTTGAATGTTTTTCTCTAACTCATAAATTTTGTTGAATATTGCTTGATCAACAACCGCCGCATATTCAAAGTACTGATGGACCGTATTCAACGCATTTAAAGCTAGCTTCATTGGAATGATCTTTATTTCTGTTTCCGGAATCTGTGCCTCGTCTTCACTGTCATTTCCAGCAATACAGATGTTCACTCAATTCTTAAAAATATCATCGTCGGTTTGTTCTCGGTACACAGGCACACATGTCCATTCAAAAAGAATGCGATAAAATAAATAAATAAAGCTCGACTGTCGCTTATAGAGGTAAAGATAAATAGCAGTCTCACTTACGGAGGTCCATGAGGGAAAAACGACTCTCTTCTGAGGTTTCTGTTTCTCGCTAATAGAGGTTTTGGGAGCTTAAAATGATGGGTCCTGGCTATTACTCTCAATTACCCAGGTTTGACTGTACTCTATAATGAATCTAGTCCTGATACTGTATCGTCTCATTTTATCGCAGTTTAATTTTCTGAAGATGTCACTTCTGATGTTTTTAATATATATAATTAAAAAATGTGTCTGTATGTCAGTGTTTTTTTTTTTCATTTTCATCGTATTGTAATCTAATTTCAGAATTTGTCCCATATATGGAGAGATTATTTGATGAGGATGTCTTATTGGGCGGTGGTTGGTCAGTTCATGAGTCTCTGAGGCCACTAGCATATTCTACTCTAGCAGATTTGGTTCATCATGTTAGACAACATCTACCACTTTCAGATCTTGCTATAGCTGCACATTTGTTTTCAAAGAATGTCCATGATGAATCTTTGCCAACAACGTGAGTAGTAAAATTTAAGATATATGTTCATAAATTATGAAAACTTTATAACACTTGCAAAACTCTTTTAATGTGTAGCTATTCATTGGTATGAGGTGTTAACAAATCCGGAGGTGTTAACATGCATTAACATTGCATGCACCCACTGTACTCAGCTACCTCTATTCAATGATTGAATATTGATTCCAGAGGATTGACAGATATCGAACACCTAAGCAAGTGTTATTTATTATAATTATTTATTGCCAACCATTAATACAGAGTTCACGGCTACGCCAACAGCACATCTTCAGCCGATGCAATTATTGAGGGAAGGGTTCACCTGCCGTTGTCATGTATCGGTCAATGGCAGTTAAGACATCACGGCAGCAATGATCGGCAAAACGTCAATTGGTCGCTGGCGGCTATTATTATTATCTTTATGTTTTAAAATTTCGAAGGATTCCAAAACATTCAAACGTAACCTCACATACATGCAAGACATCAATTTGTGATCACATAAGCTTACAACCGGTTTCTAATAGATGTTTAGCAAATTGGGATCTATCTGATTTATTATTTTAAAGGCCGAAATATGTTCTTTTTTTGAACGTCCGGTTTGTCCTATATATATTGATTTACAGTCATCATGATGACTATAGGGACAAAACCGGACGCTGCTTTGAAATTCATGTCTTAAATGCAGGAAGTTACGCTTTGAATGTTTTGGAATCCTTCGAAATTTTAAAACATAAAGATAATAATAATATGCTCAACCACCAAATTGACGTTTATAAATCGCCATTATTGGACGCTTGCCTGTAACTACTTGGGTAATGTTGGTGATGGTTAGTCTGTGACATTTGACAAGCATGTCTATCGGTGGTGATCTGTGGCTGTCTTAATAATGTTTTCGTCGCTCTTTGACCATTGCATGACAGCGGCCTGTCTAACGAGGTTGTGTTGGTTGTTTTAACGCCTTGCACCCCTGGTGGATGTGACTGTCGGCAATTTCTGAAGATGTGCCTTGTTGGCATGAAACGCACGAGAACTAAACAATTTAATAGTTGGCGGAATTAGATAATTATAATAATAAATAACACTTGCTTACGTGTTCGATATCTGTCAATCCTCTGGAATCAATATTCAATCATTTGGATAGAGATTCGTAGTGGAGAGGCAGATTCGAGGGTCAGCGGTGGGTTGCATGCAGCATGTTAATGCATGTTGCAGGCAAGCGTCTAGCTATTCATTAACAAGTTTCATATGTTAGGTATGTTAAGTATGTTACAAGTTAATAGTAACATTCTATAATATATAGCAATTTATTATAATTTGATATTTTTAATGAACAGTTATCAAATTAAAATGATATAATAATAACTCTTAGCTTAAAACCACCACCACCGTTTTCCAACATACAGAGAGATGGTCTTATACCAGCCTTTAGTTGTTTTTTAATTTATATTTAGGTCATGTGTTTTTAATAGAAATAGAATAAGAGTTATGCAAATGTTCATTATATTATATAATTAATACATGCTTATCTTTTGTAAGAATTGAAATATGATAAATGGGTTACACATAATTATTTAATTTCCAATGTGTATTCATCATATAAAAGAAAAAAAATGCTATATGTGTCCTTTGTGCCGTTTGTGATAATCTTGTTAGTGTGGTATTACAATGATTTTATTTCTCTATTTTTATTGAACAATTTAATGTTTTTTTGAAATTTTCATAATACCAAATGCATAACAAAAGAATTAGCTATAGTTAATTAATCATTGCACTCATACTTTATATTGTTAAAATAACAAAAATAACAATTATTAAGGATCCAAACGATGTCCTGTAAGTTGTTGTTAAATTTGGTGGATTGTATTCGCCAACGATCAGAGATTGACGCAACACAAAGCAGCACCACACAACCACAAGGCCGTCAGTTGTTGATGAGGATTCTTGAAGTGTTTGTGTTGAAATTCAAAACAATTTCAAAACTACAATTACCTGCTTTATTAGCCAAATGGTATGTATTATATTTTTGTTATCATTTTCCTATCATAGTTAAGAAGGATTAGTAAATTATTTCTAATACTGCGATAAATTTCAGCAAACAAGTAACAAGCACTCCTAACACTCCTACTTCTCAAAATGCTCCTAGTACTACTGTAGAAACAAAAATTGATGAAGAAAAGCCTTCTACTGATTTCTTAGATAGTCTTTCAAAACCAGAAGACAAATCAAAAATAGGATTCCCATCATCACAAATGAATAATCTTAATGTAGGAGATTACAGGACACTTGTTAAAACACTAGTGTGTGGAGTGAAGACTATTACATGGGGGTGTGCTTCTTGTAAGGTGAAAATAATTAATTCTTTAAATATCATAACTTTTTTTTAACAATGTCCTATTTATATGCCCGTGAGCATGTGGGACTAAGACTCACTAAAGCTTGAAAATTCATCTCATCCCTATTAGATCAGAGGCATGGCAATACCATCAGGTAAATATAGGAACTGTTGTATGTGATATTTCAAAAATTATTGGTGTCATGCTCAAAGGGAAAGGCATACAGTTGGAACGTAATAAAATTACTACACTCTGAATGTAGTTGCAAATGTTTTAGTTCTAGTTTAAATGCTTAGTTTGCGCATATAATTTGGTGTTTTAAATGAAATTTGAGCAATATAGAGGAACACTATAAACATCCTTTAAATTTAAATACATTCAAGATTTGAAATCGTGAGTCTCTGCTTAGGATTGATTATGGTGTCATTTTGATAATGGGCATCATTTTTGACAGAATATTATTGAAGGCAGTCTAGATCGCTGTAGATATCCAAATTAATAAGATGAAGCATTTCGAACAAAACTCATGCAAAGCATATAGTATTAGGATTATATACATAGAAGCATGTATTTCAATGGCATATTCACTTTTTTTAGTGATTTGTTTCTTCTAAAAGACTTGTCCATTTTGGATGCTTAAAAAAACCCCCTTGTTTACTATGCCACTAATTTGCCTTGTATAATTTTTTAGTACCCTCTGGGGAACCATGTTCTTTCTATAGATTTCCTTTGTCAATTTTATTGTATTTAGCCATAAATACAATAAAATTACAAGGAGAAAGTGTGATTTGAGGACATTTTTTAACATATAGATTGACAAGCTGATGTGGTCAAAATAAATATTAATCAATCAAAAGAGGATGCTAAGTTGTAATCTGTGTTTATAGGCTTATATTTCTCATAATTAAAAATATGGACATGTGTGATTATTGTGCTATTTTAATTTTTTTTTATTTGGATAAATTACATTTCTGAATATTATAATCTTTTCACTAGTTAAATAAAGTATGGTAAGTCTGATTTAAGAGAGGCAATTTGGTTCATTAAAAGTATTAGTAATCATCTAATTGAATCGTGTATAAATATTTCTGATATATAAATTTTGTCAAAACAGAGTGCAACAAATAATGAAGGAACAACGACAATGAGCGCACAAAAGCAATTCAGCGCTCGAGAGACTTTAGTATTCATTAGGCTTGTAAAATGGGGCTTACAGTCTCTTGATATATATACTTTAGCAGCACCGCGCGTGCCTGCTGCACCCCCTACGCAGCCGCCCGCGCCTCATGTGCGATCTAAGGAAGAAAAAGAAGTTCTCGAACACTTTAGTGGAGTGGTAATTTTGTTATATTTTTTTAGTTTTATTTTTTTTTTATTGGGTTTACCAAATTCATTTTTTTATTTTTCCAGTTCTCAATGATGAATCCACAAACTTTTCAAGAAATATTTACTGCTACAATTTCACATATGGTGGAGAGAATAAATAAAATATGACTTTACAAATTATTGCCAATACATTTTTGTCCAACCCCGCCACTTCACCAATATTCGCGACAGTTCTCGTCGAGTATTTGCTGGAAAGAATGGAGGAAATGGGGACTAATGTGGAAAGATCCAATCTGTATCTCAGGCTTTTCAAGCTTGTTTTCGGTTCTGTGAGTCTTTTTCCCACTGAAAATGAGCAAATGCTCAAGCCACACCTTCACAGTATCGTAAACAAAGCTATGGATTATGCTATGACTGCCAAGGAGCCATATAATTATTTTTTACTTTTAAGAGCTCTGTTTCGGTCGATAGGTGGAGGGAGTCATGATTTGTTGTACCAAGAATTTTTACCATTGCTACCTAATTTGTTGGAAGGATTAAATCGTCTTCAAAGTGGTCTACACAAGCAACACATGAAAGATCTGTTTGTGGAGTTATGTTTAACAGTACCAGTGAGGCTTAGCAGTCTTTTACCATATTTACCAATGCTGATGGATCCTTTGGTATCTGCTCTGAATGGTTCTCATACTTTAATTTCACAAGGCCTTCGCACACTTGAACTCTGTGTTGACAATCTTCAGCCAGACTTCTTATATGAACACATACAACCGGTAAGAGCAGATCTAATGCAAGCATTATGGAGAACATTACAAAATAATGAAGTGGCCAGAATAGCATTTAGAGTTCTTGGGAAGTTTGGTGGAGGTAATCGTAAAATGATGATTGAACCACAAAGATTGGAATATAGAGAAACAGAAGCTTCACCACCAGCAGTTCAGGCTTATTTCCAAGATCAACCAAAGCCATTAGAGTTTGAGGTAGACAAAGTGATTGAGACTGCCTTTACTGCCCTCAAATCTAGTACCACAGATCCTTTTTATCGACGTCAGTGTTGGGAAGTCTTAAGGTGCTACCTAGCTTCTTCTCTATGCTTAGAGGATGATAAACCTACTTTACAAAAGCTTTTCTCGCATCCAAGCTTTGTCGATGGTAAGATTCAACCTCAAAGCGGAGCCCAATATAAATGCCAAAATTCAGTCGTAAGGAACACGCATCGTACGGCATTAACTGGAATGTTTGTTGCGGCGGCTATCAAAGAGTTACGACATCATGTTTTGCCAACGATGATATCGCTAGTGCGCCATTATGCGATGGTAGCTATCGCTCAAGAGGCGGGGCCGTTCGCTGGTTCAGGGTCGCCTAAAGAAGGCCTGGACGCTTTAATACTTGTCGATGCCATTGCTATGGTGATGGGACACGAGGAAAAGGAATTGTGCAAGCCTGGTCATCTGGCGCTCGTTTTAATGATAGAAACGGCGGCAACTGTTCTCGGTGGCAAAGAGCGAGCTTGTAGATTGCCTCTCATGGAGTACTTGGCTGAGAGAATGGCGGCTTTATGTTACGAACGCGCGTGGTATGCTAAATTAGGTGGCTGTATCGCCGTCAAGTTTATGGTGGAGAAGATGGCCCTGGAGTGGGTGTACAAACACATATTTACATTTTTAAAGGCAGTTCTATTTGTCATGATGGATTTAACGGGAGAAGTGTCTTCTGGTGCTATAGATATGGCGACGGTAAATCTGGAAAGGTTAGTGCGAGTGTGCGTGACTGGCCCTGCAGGCATGGAGTTGAAACCAGATGGTGAAGTAGCAGCGGCACGTGCACGCGCTCTGCACGACGTTCTTCAAGAATTGATACTACAAATTACGAGCCCACATCTACTTGTACGACAGCAGGTAATTAATTTTATTCAAGAAACTCTTAAACACATTGTTCTATTCCCATATGCTATCTATCTAATATCCTAACAATCGTGATATATCGCATTATGTATTCCAAATAATTGTATGGTCTTGAAACTAAATTAGAATAAGACACCTAAAATTATTTAGTTATTTCAAAATAAAATTTTTGAGATAATAGTCTAGTTCTCAATAATGACATTCCTTAAAAAAATCTTTTACATAAGGGTAAATTAATGACCATATTTTACTGTTAACTTAATGCGAAAAATATAATAGTGAATAAAAAATAGTATTCCATCAATTGCACATCAAATGTCAATTTGGAAAATCACAATGACATATATTAAGTTCATTTGATACCTGTTTCTTAAAAATAAACAAAATTTATTATCTAGCTAATAACTACTACATATTCCATAAATTATTTTAAATCAATCAGTTTAAAAAAAAATCATAATAACAATTATATTAATTTATTGGAAATCATAATTACTACATAGTTTGAAATATGTTACCAAAAAAGTATTGATGAAAAAGGTATCTAGTAGTAGTGTTGTTTACTTACATGTTAGACACAACCATATCTACCTCAAGGTTTATATATTATTACAACTGCTATTTCGAATAATATCAGTTTGAATAAGTTACATCTTAGCACTTTGGTGTTTTCTTAGAGCTAGGTCTAGGTCTAATCTAATGTACCATAAAAAGCTTTTACTTAATAAGTTCAATAAGAACTTTGGCATATTAAAATGGTCAGGAAGTAATTTTTTTTATAAACTATGTTCCATTCATTAGTGTATAAAGCATAAATTAGCTGCTTTTATATTGAAATTTAATATGGTTTTATTATTGCGGAATTGCGCAATGTCCTTTCAATGCTGTTAATAGCTATATCTTTTTGGCATAGGCTATGAGGTCCTTGAAGTTAATAGCGGAGTTACAAAACAAAACCGTAACGGAAGTAATGGATCCACATCGTGAAGTTTTGGTTGAAATTATACCTCCTAAAAAACATTTATTACGCCATCAACCTGCAAATGCACAAATGGGTTTGATGGATGGCACCACATTCTGTACCACATTAAAACCCCGTTTGTTTACCATAGGTTTGTATTATTGGTGCAATAACTTGTATCTCTAAAATAATGAATTTTCTAAATAAGATATAGAATACGAATTAAAAAGTTTTATTGTATTTTAGATTTAAATGTGGTAGAACATAAAGTTTTTTTTCGCGAGTTATTGTCTTTGTGTGAAGCTGAAGATGCCATGTTGGGGAAATTGCCATGTTATAAAGGAGTCAACTTGGGACCACTGCGCGCTTCAGCCTTACGTGCTCTCGCTGCCTGTCATTATATTCAACAAGGAGGCTGTCGAGAGAAGATCTTTCAAGTTCTATACAAATCCCTCGAGAAGTCTGATCCAGAATTGCAACAGGTGACTTTTTAAATTTTCATATAATATATGTTTAATCACCTTATTTTTATGGAACATAATATATTTGGTGTTTAATGTTTATTTTAATTTTTTATAATTGATAACAATAATTTTATTTCTGTTGTTTTTATCACACTCGAAATAGAATTACTGAAAAAATCTTTACAAAATTGAGTTCTATAATGCTTGTTAATAGTTATTTCTAGCCAATGAAAGTCTATTCAAAATGTTTACAGGCTGGCTTTGAGTGTATGCAAAAGTTCCTAGCAGGCTTTCAAATCGACATGGACATGGTGCATCCAGTGATGAGACCGTTACTATTGACACTTGGAGATCATAGAAATCTCAGCGTTAATGGTGCTAAACGACTATCATATTTAACCCAATTGTTCCCTTCAACATTTAGTGAGAAATTATGTGAACAGTTACTGCAGTTACTGAAGAAACTTCTCGATTTTTCCATACAAAGTAATAGAGGTTAGACCAAATTTTATACAATTAATAATATTAGAATTTTATAATGAAATTTCATTTTTAATGGAAATTACTGTTTCAACATTAGTTGCATTATTATAATTATATTAGTATTCTGTTGTATATGCATTTACTTTTGAAATTGTAAGTGTTCAAAACATAAAAAGTAGCTGTAGTATTATATGAATTACTTTTAAACTTCAAACAATAATTAATTTCTGTTTTTTTTTTTATTAAGGTGGAAACTTCTTACAAAGCGTATCGAAGAATGGTGAAAATGAACAAAAAATTATCATATTAATTGGAATTTTTCATCAAATTCCTGCTGCATCACCTCGCTTCATCGATGTCCTTTGTAGACTGATATTTCATACAGAAAAATCTTTATTGGTTGAAGCTGGATCACCATTTAGAGAACCGCTCGTGAAGTTTCTTCTTAGGTATGTCATGTATTTAATTAAAAAGTGTCATTTTTGCAATATGTTTCATTAATGTTGTGTTTGGAAAAATGTCTGTTTTTGACATTTTGACAATGATTTATTTTTGAAATGAAATATAGATAATATATTAATATCATATTATGTATGTAATGCAAGTTGTTAAATCATAGTATGGGTAAGTTAACTTTTTTATTTTCCAGGTATCCAAAAGAAACATTAGATTTAATCATGAGTGATAATAATATAAAAGATCAGCAATGGAGTCGGTTTTTTGGTCTACTTAATCAAGCACCGGGAAGCTGGGCCAGCATATCGTGAAGCTTTACAAACCAGCAAAAAACCTAGACTCATGTTATTATTGGCAGCTAACACTGGTAACGCTGCAGCTAATCTCTCACAGGCAGATAAGGCAGAAATGCAATTCCAATCCATAAGAGTTATATCATTATTGATAAAATATGATGAACAATGGCTTTCTACTCAACATGATCTAGTGGAATTACTCAAAAGAATATGGTGCAATGACCAATATCATGTAAGTTTATCTTTAGTAAAAATTGTTTTAAATCAGGTTTTTTTTATGAATAATAATTTATCATTGATTAAGTAATTAGTATTGTTACTTAATACATAATAATTATTAAATAATGAAATTACTTTAAAATATCATTAGAAAAAATCATTCCTAATGAATCATTATTTTTATTGGTATTAATTATGGTTAACATATAATCTAATATTTAAAATATACCTATATTTTAAATATCTTAGAATTAATTTAAATTGCACATAAAGAGTATCATAGTAGCATACCAGCTATTAAGATGGTGTTGGTAGTATTTCTGGTGTGGATATGATCGAATTTCAACAGCAGGAATAACATATACAACATGCGAAAATGCCCATGTACCTATAAAATTAATTTGGCATGTATTGTTTGTGGTTTATGTTTAATGCTAGATGGAAACCTCTCCTTTAGATTTCCACGCTATACCCGTTCTATGGTTCCTCTAACTAATCATAGCTCGTGATCCTGACCAGGACGTCAATCCACTTAGTGGGAGGTCGTCTCACGGTGCAACTTCCAGTTTGTGGTTGCCACTCAATAACCTTTCTTTCCCAGTAGTTATTGCTTCTATGAGTGATATGGCCTGTCCATTACCATTTTTACTTTTGGATTCAAGGATCTATGTCGGTCACTTTGGTTCTTCTGCGGATTTCTTATTATTGATTTTTTATCTCGTAGAAAAACTCCAAGCATAACTTTTTCCATCAAACATTGAGTGACTGACCTTATCTTGTATGTCTATGTTAACTATATCTCTCAGAAATAAATTTCTATGAGGATTTCATAATAGATTTTAAAATAATTCTTATTTCTTACAAAATAAGCTGCGTTTTTAAATAACTATTTTTAAATTGCAGGACATTCACAAAAAGGCAGAAAACGTTGATTGCACTCATTGGAAAGAACCGAAATTAATTGTGAAAATATTACTCCATTACTTTTGTCATCATCCATCACATATTGATCTTTTGTTCCAATTATTGCGAGCATTTTACGGTCGTTTCATTCCAGACTTTCAGGTTTGTATCATTTTTAAATTTGTATGTGCATTTTAAAATTGTTAAAATATCAAGTACTACTTCTTAATAAAATAATATCTATTTCAGTTTCTTCGTGATTTCTTAGAGAATACAGTTGCCCAAAATTATACTACAGATTGGAAGAGATCTGCATTCTTTCGCTTTGTTGAGCATTTTGGTACTGACTCTATGTCTCAAGAACTTAAGGCTAAAGTGCTACAAATGATAATAATACCGTGTTTCGCGGTTAGCTTTGAGAAAGGGCACAAAATAGTCGGCGGGCCCCCTGCTCCATATCAAGATAATCCTGATAATGTTGTTTCTGTATTTATAAATAATGTGAGTTTTATTTTCTAATTTTAATTTTTTGATAACAATCATTTATTCCTTAGGCAACACAATCCAATGCTCTGCACTTAATAGGCTTGTGGAATTTTATTTACAATAATTACTTGTAAAACTTAATAATTATACATTAGTTGAAGCTTTTTGGAGGTCTTGCAGATGAATTGCCGATCTATATTGTAAATAACTGCATATAATTAAATGCATTTGTACTTCATACAACCACATTCAAATTGGGTGCTATGATTCAACTAAATGCAATTTTAGTTGATTGCAACTGCTATGACCATTTGTAGTTGATTTCAATATCTTATAGCTTACTGTATGAGCTTTACCAATTGAGTATATAATTTGTAAAAGTTAATGCTACTGCTAATTTTTTTGTGTTTGTATTTCATATCCTTATTACTCTTACGAGGAATGGACAGGTTTTTACATGTGCAATAAATATTCTTCCATATTCTTCTTTTTCATTTGGATGAATATTTCATCCAAATGAAATTTAAGATGTGAAATTTAAGCTCACAAAGTCCTTATTCATTAATAATGTATATTGAGTCACTATTGGATATGTATTTAAAAATGCATTAGACACTCTTAAATGGCATTTTCTCTCAATTATATATGTTGTTGGATTATTAACTTCCGATGTCTTTCATTATATATTCGTATAATATTTTCTCCACATCCTTTAAAAATCTGAGATAAAACAGTGATAATGCTGTTAAATGTGTATGGGATTGTGTAAACTTGTTCACTAGTTTCGGTCAATGTGCTGGATCTTTGGCCAGGGCTTCAATAAAAAACCTTTAAGTAGTTGTTGTCACTGATGAGAGAGAAACCCTCAATGTGGAAAACAGTTTTTCCACCTTGGTTGGTTTTATAAATACTGTAATTAATTTTTCAGGTAATAGATCCAGAAAATCCATTTGGATGTTCAGACGCTGTAAGAATATCCTTACTGCAATTTGCATGTTTATTATTGGAGCAAGCTTCACCTCATATTCATGATGCAAATAATAAAAAACAAGGAAATAAATTACGGCGACTGATGACTTTCGCCTGGCCCTGTTTGCTTGGAAAAAACTATGTGGATCCAGCTACTAGGTATTTAACCAAATGATTATTTATGTTCATTGTGGTACAACTTATGAAAAAAGAGTAAATTTTGAATTATGTAAAAAAATATGCATAATATGTTGTGTAAGAAAAAATTGACAAATATATATTCAAGACTTTATTATTTGTTTAGGTATCATGGACATCTGTTGTTAAGTCACATCATAGCAAAATTTGCTATTCACAAAAGGATAGTTTTGCAAGGTATATCACATGTACTATTTTAATAGTTGCTTATAATTACTAAATTGCAATCAAAATATTATTTCTAATATTATTTTTAAAACTCTTTTCTTCTTATTTTGTTAGTTGATTTATTTGATAACACTCCTACTAAATAAACTAAACTTACAGTTTTAATTTAAATTATAATGATAGAAAATAACTTTAAATATTTTTGTAGTATTTCACAGTTTGCTCAAAGCTCATGCAGTCGAAGCACGATCTGTGGTGCGTCAAGCTCTAGAAATTTTGACACCGGCTATGCCACAACGAATGGAAGATGGCAACACAATGCTCACACATTGGACCAAAAAGATCATAGTTGAAGATGGACATTCTATGCAACAACTGTTCCATATATTACAACTGGTTGTTAGACATTATAAGGTTATTTATGACACTTCATTTTTATATTTATTGTAAATTAAATATTACAAGTAAAGCAAAACATATTGCTGAACATCCATTTATAAAGTTCCTCAAACAGAAATATATAAAAAAATTCCACATAATCATTAGATGTGGATTTATTTATTGTCATTGGTCTTGAGAACACGTTTCTGCCTGAAACATTAAAAAATTGTTGTTTCTATTTATGTGAAATGGGAAAGGCATATTACATAGTCATTGAGCATTAAAAGTACATATAAAGGAAAATGTTCACTAATATGTCCACTTAAGGCAAAAGTGCCCAAAACAACTAATGAGGCAAAAAGTTGTTACAATTTTTACATTAATAAAAATACATGTTAAGCATTTCGTTCACCTGAAATATTTTCGTTGAATTTAATTTATATTTCGTCATCTTTTTATACAACAATAAAATTATTACATTAATTGAATAGTGAAATAAAAGGAGGCATTTTGAGAAGGTACCATGAATGGCAGATTTCATTTGATATCAGACAGTGGTTTGATAAAAGCATTGTAATCTCTATACAGATTGCAGTGCCTATTTTAAAATAAATGGTGCATACAGTAATTGATTGACTGTATCTGTTTATACAGTTAGACTACATCAGACTTGATGCATCACATTTTCATAGTCATCTGACACATTGATGAATATAATTGTTTGAATGATTTAGAAAATTGTCAATGAGGATTAAAAATAGGCAAATTACTTGTCATATGTTTCTTATACACCGACGACCAAATGATCTTTGCACTGTTGGCTTGCTCGTTGTAGATGCAAGAGTGTATCCAGCCTTGAGTGAGGACACACACCAATATGAGGTTCAGTCTGAACTGGTTCTAATTTGATCACAATAGTAAGACCAAAGTCAGCCCGAACCCAAATCCCCCACCCTCCTTGATCTGCCTCTGTGCAGATGATAACCAAAAATAAGCAATACTGTCACAAAAAGTACCTAAATCAATATAAACAAAGATCCTAGTCTTCGAAGAAATCAAAAGCAAAAATATAATTAAGATAGTTGAACAAATATATGAACGTGAAATGTGATGAAGATATTGAAAAGTGAGTATCTGTGTGAGAAATAGCGAAGATATCCTTTAGCGTTGTTATGTATCATATAAAATTCTGATTCCTACTTTATCTGTGGCAATGAAAGTTGTAATGGTCATTTAATTTTCTGTGCAGTATGTGTGGTGAGTGTTGAAAGATAGATATAGCATTAGCAATTAGTGTAAGATGTGGCTTTAAGGATAATGTAATAAATAAAGTGGAAAAAAGTATGTATAGGCGTTTTGGCCAACTTGAAATGATGAATAAAAGTAGATGATGAAAACCAACAAAATTTGTGATGGAGGAGTTCTCAATTTCCTTAGAAAAATTTATACAAACTAATAAAAAAGGGTGAAGTTATAAATATTTAAAATTCACGCTTTACCATTTATGAATGTTAGTGAAACAAGCGATATGTAAAGATCGCGCCAACTGGAAATTTGTAGTTGTTGTCGGCTCATCTGGAAAATAACGCATGAGATTATGGTCAAATTTCCAATTAATTTACATTGTGCATATAATAATCACATCTTTATGTTTTGAGTTATAAGATAAGAAATACATTAAATATGATTGTAATATTTTTAAAAATCCTGTACTCTTTTTAGGTGTATTACCCCGTCCGGCATGCATTAGTTGGACACATGGTCAATGCGATGCAACGGCTCGGGTTTTCGCCAAGTTCAACGCTCGACCACCGACGACTTGCCGTCGACTTGGCCGAGGTTGTACTCAAATGGGAGCTGCAGAGGATCCGTGACCATGATCAGGATGATAACGTTGTATGTATATATTTGTATACATGCTGAACTGTAATTTGTTATCCATTGAAATTAGTCACTATTAAGTGGCAAACTCGTCATAATGTGCTTGACTGTCTTTTATGTTAGTGTTTGCACTAGAGCAAATTAATGTGTCTTGATATGAAAAAAGTATTTTTTTTTATATTAAGATTCAGTCTGTTATTTGATCAGTGAATCATCTCTATTAATTAAATATGCAAGAGGATCAGATATAAGAGTATAAAGACGTTTCATTATAATTTTTCACTTACCTGTTAGAATAAGCTATATATAGTTGATCTTATTTATGAATATATTTATTTAGTTAATTGTAGTTTTTGATATTTTAGAGCTACAAATGTAAATTGTAAACCTAGTTCAGTGGGCGTGCAAAATTAACTTGTTAAATTGTATCCTTCACCTTGTATTGTCAAATAATATGTACAAAATCAATGGAAATTACTTATAAGAATAAATGAATTTTTTGAAAACTTTTTTTCCAACCTAAGTATTAACAATTGTAAAATAAGAAAAATTATGTTTAATGAAATAACAATGGTGTGTAATTTTTTAAAAGAGTAAAATGCTTTTCATACAGGCATCACTTTCTCCGAGTGGCTCTGTGAAACGGCTATCACTTGATGACACAACGATTGAGCAGCGTAAAGCATTGAACACGGGTTGGTCAAGCCCTGCACAGTGTTCGTCTTCTCAAATAAAACAAGAACCTGATGCTGGAAAACCGATAGATAAGCAGCATATTGACGTTGTTGTCAATTTATTACTTAGACTAGCTTGTCAGGTTAGTATGATATTATTTGGTATTCAACCATCAGTCTCATATTTTTCTATGACAGGTACTGTTTGTTTAATTAGAAAATTACACAGATGTGAACAGTGCAGACTGAGTATTATACCGGTGTCTTCGAACTGTATGGTACTGCATTTGAACCCTGACCATGAATAGATTGAGGAGTATTCACTGACAGTGATCAACTACATTCAAAGAACTGTCAAATTTGAAATTTACGACAGTTCTACTGAATGTGGTTTTGCTAAATATTTTTTAGGGTTCTACAGACAAAGATAAAAAAGGACCCTCTTAGTCTCGACCTGTGAGTCTATCGATTTGTCCATTTGTATGCTTCGCCATTTCGTGCTATTCGCTTATCACTTCGCCATTTTTTCATAGATACTGAGGAAATTATATAGGCATGGTTCCTTATAAAATGCTATATAATTATATGAAGAAAATATGATAAATAAAAATTCAAGATAACTTTCCATACATATTACGAAAGGATGAAATATTTTTTTCGGGCATTTCATTGTACTGGTATTGGAAAGGTGTTTAAGAATCCACTAAAGGTTCTCGAGTTTAATTTTCTTTTGAAGTGCATATTTAGCAGTTTATTTGTTTCCAAAGTCATCAATTTCGCGCCCATTTTCTCTAATTTTTGGGCCATGTATTTTAAAAATTTAAAAAAATAGTAATAGTATTTTGTAGATAAATTCTATACAAATTATATTGAACAAAATCTGTATTTGTGGTTTTTAGATATTCATATTTTTCCATTCTCAATAATAAAAATCAAATCTTCCACTTATATGGACATGCATGTAAATTTTAACAGAATATGGTACTTATCTACTTATACCATTATACCATTTAGCCATCACCTGCTCCTTTCATTGAGCATTGATATTTATGAAAGTTAATAAAAAAAACACCCAAGAGCATGTCAAATACGTCAATGTAAAGTTTTGAAGCCGTTACTACAAAAAAAAATGCACTATAGATGAAAAAAACTATATTGTTACACTTTTTTCCATGTTTTCTGCACAGAATAAGTATAAGCACTTTAGTCACCTATAACTCAGAAACAAGTGGGTAGGGCAACTATTACTTTCAAAATAGTCTAAACTCATCTCAACAAAAAGCACCAGTGATAGAGTGTACCTTCCCCTACCCTCTAGATTTTTTTGACGTGACAACGTCTTAAATTAGGTTGCGGCTGGGAGTCACTTTGAAAAAGTGTAACGCTCGGTAACGTAACGATGAGTCACCGAACGAGAGAGGCCCGCCGAATGCCTTGCGTCTCTCTCCCACTCAACTATGATCGGTCTGCCGCGCGCAGCACTAGAGAATTAGTGCATAGCTTGCAAATGTATTGCAAGTTATTGTATGTATATTTGTATATAAATACGTATGTATGTGTAAAGGTAAAAATAAAATTTTGTTAATATGAAATTCAGTGCGAGATTCTTTGTATAAATTAATGTTTTAAATATAATTCTTTGTATAAATAAATGTTTTAAATTGTTACTATTATTTCATCCTTCTTCCTACTATACGAATGAATATTCACATTAAAATGATTTTACCATTCAAAGTCGTTGTCACGTAAAACTTTCGCCCGTATACCGACTTTACAGGCAACCAAATTTTTAATTAATTCTTAACCTAAGTGTATCCTACTCATTTAAAGGCAAATGCAAATTTTCATTAAATCGATTGTTAGCATTAAAAACATTTTATAATTTAAATTATTCAAATATTGTACAAATTAACTTGGTTTGTTTGTCAATTTATGTAATAAACACCAATTGTAAAAGATATTTTTCCATATTTATCATTATAATTACATTCAATTTTAAGATGATTAAAACTTGAAATTTGCTGTAAAGAGATTCAGTCGCCCTGGTTCATTTGTATCATTTATACATTTCTATCTACATGTTTCATAAAGCATTGTCTAAAATGATAAATTTTCTAAGTGAAGTACTTCCAATAGCTTTCTAATTTGTGTACAAAAAGTTATATGTGATGTTAGCTATCAATTCACATGACACATCTAATTATTTTTGTATTGGTGACATTCTTTATATATACATACATTGATTGTAATAATATTGATTACCTTATAGGTAAGTGATACTACCGTAATGGCAAACGCTGGCGCTGCAGCCAGCGCCGGATTGGTCGGCACCCCAGGTGAGCAACTTTCCCGCCGCTGCGTCCAACTACTAAAGACTGCACTGAAGCCCGACGTATGGCCGCAGCAGTGTGAACCCAAAGTGCCGTGGCTTGATAAGGTATGATTTTTTATATTTTATATTAATTTCATTATATAATATTAAAAACAAATATCAATCTACAGTCAATAGAACTTTTGGCCTATGTGAGCAAACCTTTAATTTAGTGCTTTTCTATGAACTATAATGATAAACCATTATATATGTTTTAATCCATGTATGTAGTATTTACTTTATAATCATGCTTAATTAATACTTAACATAACTGATACATTTACAATTGATTTTTTTTAATAAGTCTGATTGGTTATCATATTATGCAATGAGTAATTTAAAAAAAATCACCCTAATTTTATTTGACAGAATTTGTGAAATAACATATTGACAATCATAAATAAGAAAAGCTATGATATTTTGCACAGTATTTGTATCTGGTTCCATCAAAGTATGAACAATATTATACTGTTCTCATTGAAGATGTCCAATAAGAGTTGAAAGGATATTATCTAAATGTAGTGTTTGGGATTATTTGTATTTATCTTTTTATGTAGCCTTACTTGTAGTTCTTGAATTTCGTTCAATCAAATTCATATGGAAATAATTGGTTTAATGAGGTGAAAATAAAAATCTGGAAAAAATGCCAAAATTAAAACGTTTTAGAAAGAAAGAAATGTTACTTGCCGATTGCAAAAGACAATAGAGAAAATATGTACAGACGACTCTGCTGCTTTGTGAAACATTTATTTTAATGTTTCTGTTTTTTATACATTACAATATTTATTTGTTACAGGTGTTCGCTAGCGCGGATTCAAATGCCGGAGCTTGTACTAACGCATGTACTGCTCTCGAGTTGCTGGTATTTCTCTTAGGAGTTTTGAAGCGGGAACAAGTATTGAATTTATTGAAACCACTTCAGCGCGGCTTAGCAACATGTGTTGCTTCTACCAATGCTAAAATTGTCCGTCTAACGCACAATTTTTTGGCTAAATTGACATCTCTTTTTCCAACTGAACCTTCTGGTTCTGCACAAGCATCCAAATATGAAGAACTAGAAACATTGTATTCGAGCGTTAGTAAATACGCTTTCGAGGGCCTCGCCAACTATGAAAAAAGTGCGAGTGGAAGCGCGAACGCCGCGGCGCTACTCGGCCCTCTGATGATGCTGAAGGCGTGCTGCTCGAGTTCACCATCTTACATTGACAGAGTCTTGACTCCTCTCATGAGGGTGTTACAGCGAATGGCGAGAGATCACGTCGCATCCACACCTGATGCAGCGACGTCGGATTTACTTATATTGGCATTGGATCTCTTAAAAGCTCGTGTGGCGGTGATGCCGGTGGAAATACGAAAAACCTTCATTGGGGCAGTACTCGTTGGACTCATCGAAAAGAGTGCTGATGCAAAGGTAATAAAGGCTATCACTCGCATGGTGGAAGAATGGATGAAATTCCGCCCTACAACAGCTCTAGGTGTGGCGGCGGCTCCGTCTTTACGCGAAAAGTCTATATTATTGGTCAAATTAATGCAATATGTTGAGAAACGTTTCCCAGATGATCCAGAATTGAATGCACAGTTCCTTGAACTTGTCAACTATGTATACAGAGATGACACCCTGAAAACGTCAGAGCTGTCAGCAAAACTGGAGCCGGCATTCCTAGCTGGATTGCGATGCTCTCAACCACATATTCGAGCCAAGTTTTTCGAAGTGTTCGACTCAAGCGTGCGCCGACGCGTATACGATCGACTCTTGTACATAATATGTTCACAGAATTGGGAACACATTGGACAACATTATTGGATCAAGCAATGTTTAGAATTACTTCTTGTCACTATTGTTTCCAATACTCAAATTCGCCTCACAAACAACAAAAATCTCTTGCCCAATATAACTGCAGTAATAAATTGGGGTGACAGTGAGGAACGCAAATCCTTTGTCACATACAGCAGTGTCAAAGAAGAATCGTCTGATGGTTTTAATGATTCCCTTGATATGGACAAAGATGATGTTATGGATATGGATCTTGATTCAAATTCAAATCAGAAAGATGATCTCAATAAACAAGTTCCCAATAGGTTAGTCTGTCATCATTTTAAATTTTTTAGTAATGATATTATTGTTTAGATTTTACATTGTATTGTCTTGTTAAAATTGAACAATATTTTAAATCTTAAAGTTTAATTTAATTTATTTAATGCAATTTGTTATAAAAAAATCTGTGATAGTCGTCTTAATTTTAATTGTTAAAAACTTATAATTTATTATTAATCTACTGTGACCATTAATGAAACTTTTTAAAATATTGTCCTTATCTAATGACACAGGCAAAAAGCACTAAATCAGATAATCAGCAAACAATGCGAGTTCCTTGAGTTAGCGCGACGTGTGCGCACGGAACAGTTGATTACGGCGGCTGCGCAACTTTGCCACATGGACGACGCCCTGGCACACGCCACTTGGTTGAGATTGTTCCCTAAACTATGGGCATCACTTGATACAGCACAACTGGGCGTAAGTAATGGAAAATCAGAACAAGTGTGTTAAGATATATGTGTAAAGAAATTGATAGTAAAAAGAATGTAAGCTTTTTGTGATGAATAGAATATTGATTAATACTTTATATATATATATATATATATGCATACATATATAATTGCCATTTAATAAGAATGTAAGCTTGTTTTTCTAAATAATATGAAGTTACAGGTATCACCATGTAATGGTACTGTCTCAGATTAGTTGTGGACGTGAGTTTGCTTTTGTACAGTTTGAACTTCGCTTGTGTATCGCTCTTTGGACATATGTTTTCACTAGTTTTACTCATAATCTGACTAATTTTATTGACCCATTGACCCAATCAATTCCTGGCAGTAGGATATGTACTTAATTATATGAAGGAAAAATTAAAAAAAGGTATAAATAAAATATATTTATTTTAATTTGATACACCATTAAAGCAATCTAAATATGTTACTTTTATATGAAAAAACAAAATATTTTTCATTTAAAACATTTATATTTTTTATATATTCTATTATAATTATACATATATATGTATTTAAAATGGTAATCCCCATAATGAATTTTTATGTCATTATGTAATAAACATCAACACATCTTAACACTTTCAATATTGTTTATACTTAACAGTTGTTTGACTATCTACTGATGTCACAAACCTAGCGCACAAATTAAAAATTTAATTGCTCTTAGGGCTCAACTAAAGTCACATTTGAAAAAATGTTGTGAAACTCCATTATACCACTGTGTGACATTTGTGAGCACATAAATGTTAGTTTGATTTTGTTAATAATGTTTTACCCATACACTTTCACATGAGCACAAGCCTCTAGGTTATGTCGGTAAGATATCATTCGTGGATGGCAAGATACCGAATTGCCATGAATTGCGTCGTTCCAAATTGTTGCCAGTTCATGTAAATGTTGTTATAAAATGGCCAATCGAGAAATGAACATATCTGTGTATCAAAATCAATACAAAGTCATAGCATCGTCGAACGTTTTACATATTCTTTTAGTAAACGCTTATATTAAATTTCTATTTTTATTGTATTTCATCGCATTGCAGACATTGATTGGTGAGATAGTGCCGTTCATAATGTCGGGCGCCCATGTGGTCCAGCGCGACCAACCCCTTAGTGCTCTCAACACCTTCATTGAAGGTTTAGCACGTTGCAATCCACCTGTAACATTAAAACCGTAAGTATAGTAACTTCTTATGATAGCAAAGCATGAACCTCTTGAAATTAAAATCATCCTAATCTAAATTTTTTTCACTTCAGTTACATAATTTAGGGTTGTATTTTTTTTTAATTTTTATTTAATAAGTTTCATTTTGCTTCAAGACTTTACCACTCTTCTTCATGAAGAGTTAGTGATTTTTGACAAAAGAAAGTGGCTACTGTCAAGCAACTAAATACCGCCTTTGAGGAGAGTCACAGTCATTGGGGGATTAATATGACAAATCCAAAAAATATTTAATGGTTAAGAAATTTCTTGTCCTTGGATTCCGCATGAACTCGCCTTTTAACAGAAACAGATTCGTGTTGATTGATACAAAAAAAAAAGTTGTTAAATACTATGATGGTCAAATGCTATTTAAGACATGTTTATCATGACAATCCATAGAAAAGATTTCGTGTCTTAAAGTTTCAAAGACGATAGCTAACTGACGAAATTAAAGTTGACGAGGAAGGTCTGTGAAAATGGATGCGATTTTTTTTTTCTGCGGGATAGTCTAGCTTGCAGAGTAAAAGACAGTCAATACTAAGTAGTACGCTGACATTTGTTTGCTTAATATTCTCAAAAAACTTATGGAAAGGCAACTGAAAAGTCACATCCTCTTACATTGTGATTATGCTTCTCCATATATCATGACCAGAACAGTTATCTTTAGTTTTGAAGAGGTAGAGCTTGTGACCCATTCCATTGTCTGGACCTCACATTATTTGATTGAGAGTTTTCACATTTAGGGAGTCATACAAAGCTGTGATGGGATTGAACCAGCATGTAAAAAACATGTCCTCTCATCAGTGGTTCTTATATTTTGAAGATTAGTTAGAATTAAATAAAAAGTGTATTGAATATAAAGACAATGTTTTAAAAATGTCATAAATTGTTTAATTTATAAGTTATGCATAATTATTTAGTTCTCCCTATGTACATAAAGTCACCAATTTCCCAGAGGGTTAATAGAAACCTTAAATATTTTTTTGATATCATCGTTATATGCGTCTTTTGATTCACTCATTTATCAAAAATTTCATGCAATTTCGTTGGTTATGAATCGCTAGAGATCATCCTTTGATATATTCATCAATTTGATCTGCATGAGATTCTCTAGGGCGCTTTTTGCTAGCCTCTCCATCTCAAATTTTGATTCTATAAATTTCACTCCTCAATCTGATTCTGTTAATTTTTTCCTTCACTAACATCTCGAAATAGTTGTTATCCATAATATTTTTGTGCAATTAAGTGAAGTGGTGCTTAGTTTCAGTGTACTTCTTACACTTGAGCAATTGGTTTAATGGAATAAAGAATATAACTATTTTCTGTTTGAAACTTCTATACATGAAACTTAAGTGTTGTAGTATTTCTGTGATTAGAATTTTTCATATAACAGTTAAGTTTAAGACTTGTTTATTTAAGCTGTTTTTTTGTTGGTTGTATATGTATATTATTATTGATATTCTTTGCAAATGAGAAGGTAGTTTTGTGTTTGGTAGCCATATATCGTGTTTTTTATATAAATTAAATTATTAACATAATAATAATAATGTTGTTCTGTAAATGTACTTATTACATTTGCAAACACATGATGAAGTCTGCATTGAGTACTTATTTGAATTTCAATTTTTTTTAGTTCTATGATGAAGTATTTGGGGAAAACACATAATTTGTGGCATCGTATGACCCTCAACTTAGAACAAATGGCAATAGAACAAGCATCTACAAACCGCAACCAACGAGAGATGATAGAAATTTACGACTATGATAATGAAGTCACTACACAAAGTGTTAGTATTGTCTTACATTTCAACTATTAATTGTTTGATTTCTTTAACAGAATCAATGAAATTAATATTACACAAAAATAAATATACTCTGTTGTAACTATTATTGTTAAAACTATTTGTGTCTTCTATTAATTTTTTTAAATTTATAAACATAATGTTTCTTCCAGGATATATACGATTCTTTGAGCGACATGTATGAACTATTACAAGAAGAGGACATGTGGTCTGGTCTGTGGCAGAGACACGCGCGCTATCGCGAAACGAATATCGCTATCGCTTTTGAGCAGCAAGGATTCTTCGAACAAGCACAGGTATTGCAACAAAATACTTAAATTATGCTCTCTTTTTTAGGGTTCCGAGCGAAAATGGCAAAACTGAACCCTAATAGTTTCGTCATGTCCCTCCGTCCGTACATATATCACAGAAATTTTATTCAAAAACTGCAAAACATTAATGAAATTTATAATCAAGTGTCTTGTAAAAGCCACTACTTAATTTGGTAGTTAAATAACAAAAGTTAATATTTCTAGTGGAGGCACTCCATACATATAAATATTTCCAGCTGAAAATATTTTTTTTTAACAAATATCAACATATGGCATACATTTCGACAGTTCTTTTAAAATCACTTTAAGGTTTCTAAGCAATTTTTTTGATTTACGTGAATAATTTGGGAAATAATCGCTCTGACACTAACAGGAATTGTGTCCTCCTCTTTATTTTGTAAACCGTAAGTCCTAAGAATATAAAAAAATTTAATGCGGGTAACGTTTAATAAATATTTCAATGAAAATAATTTTGAACATAATCGGATATACAGTTTTGAGTTATTGCCAAAAAACTATGAAGATATGCTCTTTTGTTGATATATTTAGTTTACACTAGTTTTAAAGTAATAGCGGACATATCTACTTGTTTTCTAGTTATAGGTGACTAATGTGCTTATAACTATTCTGCAGAAACAGAAAAAGTGTAACAATGTACTTTTGCACATCTGTAGTGCATTTCTTTGTAATAATGGCTTCGAAATCCTATAATAAGCATTGTCCGACATGCTCTTGGCCAGGTCTTTTATTATTTTCCTGATGCTATTGTTATATTACCCTTCCATTAGCAATAAAGTTAACTGAGGAACAAGACCCAATAGTGAAATAATATTTGTCATTATTAAGATAAATTTATAATAAAGGAGTCGTTTCACAAAGTAGAGCATCTTGGGTTAGGTTATTGTACAGTACGTCAAAAATCCACAATTAAGAAAATTAACAAGTCTCATTATAAGCTACTCTAAAATATGTTATTGCATAAAACTATATATGTATTTGAGTTCAACAATGGATAGAAAGACTAGCATCTAGTCTACAACATATTTGTGAATGATTAAAAGAGCACCACCACACTATATGCTAATATGAAATACAATTGTCTATTTTTCCTAGAATTCTACTATTTTTCGTTACGTTTTGATAAAGCGTATGAAGCCTTAGCCCAAAATGAAATGTCTTCTTTATGGAAAGAATTAAAATTAAGTAATATGTTATTATAGTATAATGTTTCACATGTAAAGGCAGTGTTTCTATTTTCATTTAGGCTGCATACGATGTCGCAATGGCGCGACTCAAGCAAGAATATACAGCTAATCCTTCGGCATATAACATGAATAAAGAATGCAATTTATGGACTAGTCATTGGCTGAAATGTGCAAAGGAACTAAATCAGTGGGATTCACTTCTTGAATTGGGCTCAACAAGAAACTGTCGTGATCCATTCTTGATCCTTGAAAGTTCATGGCGTAATCCCAATTGGCCTCAGATGAAAGAAGCATTGACAGAAGTGGAATATAGCTGTCCTAGGGAGATGGGTATATATGAATTATTGATTTATACTAATCTCAAGTGTCACAGTCAATATCAGTTTTGATAATTTTTATCTAGTGTAAATGTTAACAATGATATTTCAATGTAAAAGAAACCTCTGCTAAAAAAAAAATCTGCTTTCAGAGGATTTTATTTAATTGTAAAACATATAACCTTGTAATAAATACAATGGTTTATAGAAAATAAAATAAAGGTTATTTAGTGATATTGTCTCAAAAATTACACATTTTTTTTACTCTATGTTACATTACAGTCATAATTATCGTGGGACTTAATAAAAGTATGTGTATAATGCAGCTTGGTTGGTTAACCTGTACCGCGGCTACTTGTGCATTTGCGCGGGCGGAGAACAACAGCTCGGAGGTGTTGAGCGCCACGCGGAGGCAGCGGCCGCCCAGTGTCTCAGGGAGTGGCGTCGCCTACCTCGCGTCGTGTCACACGCCCACCTGCCGCTGCTGAGAGCGGCTCAACAACTCATGGAACTTAGCGAGGCCGCACAAATACACACAGTAAATATGTCTTAATCAATTGTATATGGTGCTTCCTTTATATTCTTAATATTTTTAGAATAATAAGCTGGAATCCGGCACTTTGAATTCATGTTCAAAATATAATCAGTCATGCTAGGAGATAGATAATTAAAGGTGAACTTATTGAAAAAAAGATGTGAATAGCATTTTATCATTTTATCCATTAGTCAGGCCCACCCATAAATTAACTGTGAAAACATAGCATCCTTATGTTAAATAATACATATTACAGGTTCATTACAATATTTCGGAAAAAAAATATTCTAAAATTAATTGGCCAGACAGAATACATTGTTTTTGTACAATAAAATAAATTGAAAATTTTATGTAATGCTTTATTAGGAAAAATTTGTTTAAAATATTAAACTGTTATTATTTTAGGGCTTGTTACACAGTCGTCCGACATCTTTGCACGACATGAAAGCTATAGTGAAGACGTGGCGCAATCGCTTGCCGGTTGTTGCGGATCCGCTGTCCCACTGGGGCGCTATCTTCACTTGGCGACAACATCACTACCAATTCATTGCATCTCACTATGACTCTCAGACTGACCATGCTTCAAATCATTCTATGCTTGGAGTGCATGCTAGTGCTCAGGTAATTAAGATATAGATATTCTCAACTTAGAAATAGCATATATTTTGTCTGGTTTGTGTTCAAATGTTATTTAAAAACCAAAAATTTTTAATTACTAGTTATTATTATTTATTAATTGTGTCTTTTTTAGGCTATAATACATTTTGCAAAAATTGCTAGAAAACATAATCTATCCGGAGTATGCCTGGATTCCTTGCATAGGATTTATACGATACCAAGTGTGCCCATAGTCGATTGCTTCCAAAAGATCCGTCAACAAGTAAAATGCCATATACAAATGTCCTGGACCGAAGGAAAGGAAGAACTTCAAGAAGGTTTGGACATGATAGAATCAACCAACTTCAAATATTTCACTAAGGAGATGACGGCCGAATTCTACGCCTTCAAAGGACTACTTCTAGCTCAGTTAGGTCGTTCTGAAGATGCAAATAAAGCTTTTGCAGCTGCTGTTCAATTACATGACACGTTAGTCAAAGCTTGGGCGTTATGGGGCGATTATTTAGAGCAAATATTTACAAGAGACCCGCGGCAGATCACAGCCGGTATCTCTGCAATGACATGTTTCTTACATGCTTGTAGACATCAGAATGAGTCAAAATCCAGAAAATACTGTGCCAAGGTAAACAAAATTGGGATAAGTATAATTCTAATTCAAATTAAATGCCTAAGATTAAGACCAAGTTTAATACATTCATAACTTACTATTGTAATGCTTTTAATAAAGCTTTTGTGTTTTATCATATTAACACAGGCTCACTTAAAATCACCAACATTTAATCTTTATCATTGTTTTATATAATTTAAATTAAACATTTTACTTTATTTCATTTTTTACAAATGGTATTTCTGAATCTATTTCTGCTAGGTGCTTTGGATGTTAAATTACGACGATGAAAAATCAAACTTGGCTGACGCTCTGGATAAATATGCGGTGGGGGTGCCGCCGGTGCAGTGGTTGCCATGGATACCGCAGTTGCTCGCCTGTCTAGTGCAGTACGAGGGAAATGCCATACTAAATCTACTTAGTCAGGTAAAGTTGTGTTCTTAGTGTTCCAATAAAAGTGTAATTTCTTTTTTCTTATGAATAATTGTTTCTACATTTTCGGGGCATCAGGTTGGCAAGATTTATCCACAAGCTGTATACTTCCCAATAAGAACCTTATACTTGACATTGAAAATAGAGCAACGTGAACGATACAAGAGTGCGGAACACCTGGCAGCCCACCACTCACACCAACCCACCTCTGCTGCTGTTAGTGTCCAATATTACATACACTTGAATTTTTCCAGAGTTCTTTTCTTTTTTGAATTAATTAAATAATATATAGTTACAAAAATACAAATGTATTTGAATGTAGTTTTAACTAGTTGTACTACATTTTAATCCAGTATCCAAAGTAAGCTTTGTACATACATAAATATATGGCTTATGTATGTATCATTTACTCAAAATAACTTTTGTTTCTAGAATATATTTTATGCATCTGGCTGGAAACAAATTCGCTTAAAAATGTGTTTAAATTCATTGCGTATAGAGTTTGAATTAAATAATATTGTTAAAATGTTATTTACTGTAATGAGAGTTAATAAAAACATTTTTAAATTAATTTCTCTTATAAAATTCTATACCAACAGACCAGCACAAAGGTGGGTGAGATTTCGAGCGGTGCGAGCGGAGCGGCCGGAGCTGCGGGCGCAGCGGGCGGCGCTGGCGAGGCGGGGCCCATCAAAGCTACCATGCCCATGTGGCGATGTTCGCGATTGATGCAACTGCAGCGCGAGATCCACCCCACTGTGCTTTCTTCCCTAGAAGGCATTGTTGATCAGGTATTAGATATAATTTAAATAAACTATGTAGTCATATTTGCACATAAATTTTAGAAATGCATTTACAAACTGAAACATTGGTTACTTTGTTTGTATTTTTATTACTTTACATGTCGCTCGTTTTCTTCACAATATTCTATACAGTCTGCACACTTGTTCCATTTTATTACAAATATAAAGTAATAAACATATTTATAATATTATTTGTAGATGGTATGGTTCAGAGAGAACTGGTACGAGGAGGTGCTGCGCCAGTTGCGGCAGGGGCTTGCCAAGTGCTACGTGATAGCTTTCGACAACCGCGGAGCGGTCGCTGACGCTACCGTCACTCCGCACACGCTCAACTTTGTAAAGAAAGTCGTCTCTACTTTCGGCATCGGCATCGGCATGAGTGAGTTTCACTGTCATATGTCTAGCTTTAAGTTAGACCGACGGGCATATTTAATTTACACGAGTGACATTGTTTTTATGTAGCTATATAGAAATTGGTCAACTCTTTTACCATAAGATAGATATCATAAATAGAACTTTAACATTTTCGTTTTTGTATTATGTAAAAGAAATAAGATTTAATCTGAACTCAACAACAACAGGACAATTTTGTATGCCTACAGAAACTGTAACACGTTCTGTAAGTGGTACATTCTCTTCAGCCGCCTCCGAGAGCCTGGCGAGGCGAGCCCAAGCGTCCGTCCAGGATCCCGTTTTCCAAAAGATGAAGGGCCAGTTCACTTCAGACTTCGACTTCACCCAACCCAATGCTATGAAACTGCAGAATCTCATACAGAAACTTAGAAAGTGGATTAAGATATTAGAAGCCAAGACTAAAATTTTGCCCAAGTAAGTAAAACGAAATTCATGTATTCATAGTTTCATATAATATTTTCTTTTTATAATTGAGTTTGATAACAATTTATTTTAACAAAATATTAGTATTGTGTACACTCCTTGTTTTGTCATACAAATGAAGTATCTAAAGTCATCATCTCTTTAATTGAAAGGGCCATTCTTATGTCTGATTTTCATTTCAACATAATGAATGAAAATTCTTCAATATTGGTCCAATAATACTGATAACAATTATAAAAATTATTGAATTGTTTAGCTTGCACTAAACAGTGCTGTCGTGTATAAGACATTTGAATTTGTCATTTTCGTAATATGCTAAAAACTACCTTACCTGGGTCTTTTTTTTTTTTTTTATAATGAATTATAAGTGTATAGGGGATAGTATAGGAAAAATTCAGGAAAGTGAATGCGATCTTAATACTTAAAAGGAAAAAGAATCTGTTGATGGTTTAATTTTTTATTTTAAAAATGAATTTATGTTACACTTATAATTTATAATTCAGAACTTTAATGGACGCATTGTGTGTATATTGTCAATAGTTATTTATCGCATTGGTTTTTGAACAGGTCTTTCCTTATCGAAGAAAAGTGCAGATTCTTGTCCAACTTCAGTTTGAAAACAGCCGAAGTGGAACTGCCCGGCGAGTTTCTGCTACCTAAACACACACACTACCACGTGCGGATCGCACGGTTCATGCCGCGCGTCGAGATAGTACAGAAACACAACACTTCCGCACGTCGGCTGTACATTCGTGGCCACAATGGAAAAATATATCCATACCTTGTAGTTAACGATTCGGGGCTAGGTGACGCGAGGCGCGAGGAACGAGTGCTGCAACTGTTGAGGATGCTCAACCACTATTTGGGGAAACAGAAAGAGACTTCGCGCCGCTTCCTGCACTACACGGTGCCGCGCGTTGTCGCCGTGTCGCCACAGATGCGTCTCGTCGAAGATAACCCTAGCTCCACATCGCTGCTCGATATTTATCGTACTGAATGTGCTAGCAGGTAATATTTCAATTCTAAATCTTTATAATTACAAGAGCTCTATGGTCATCAGCTATATAGTCTCATAGAGATGTTTTGCTCGTACCATTTAGATTTGTCTATAGCGCCCGGTCTAATCGTCTACTAGGCAGATAATGAAATTTGATGTTTTCTAATGCTATAGTTTTTTATCTGTTCAGTCCACAGTTGTTAAAAAAAAATAGTGGTTGGTTATAGGTTGAAATTTGTATAAGCCGACCTGTTTTTATGAAGGCACACTCCCCAAGTTTGAGGGGAACAGTCTCCTGTAACTATTTGAACCACAATTTGACATTGTTTGTTTTTTCTGACTTTAGATTAAATGTATGTACATCTTTATGCGTTTATGTTATAGAGTTGATGAAAATCTCTAATTAGTATTGTGTCAACATTAGTAACATTGGGTATGAAAATGTCTAAATGTGAATGAATACTGTGAATATCTATATGCTACAAATAAATTAAGATTCATTCATGAAAATTAGTATTAATTAAAAACACAAATGCAAAAACTAAATTACTTAAACTGCTTTGCTTAAAATGTTGGTATGCCTAAAATCACTAATCAAAAAATGCTCAAATTCGAACTCATTCTTGATCTAGACATCAAAACAAGTCAATGAAAAATCTTCAACTTGCTTCCAATTCCAAATGAATTTCGACTATTCATCAAGATTTGCAAATTAAACTCATTTTGAAATAACTTACTAATGTGCTTCAAATTCATAAAATCTTAATTGAAACTGATAATGTGTTGATCATTAGGGGCGTGGAGTACGATGCTCCGGTGTGTCGGTACTTCGAGCGGCTGGCGGCGGTGCAGGCGCGCGGCTCGCAGGCGTCCCATCAGGTGCTGCGGGACATACTCAGAGAGGTCCTTACCAACCGTAACAATAACTAGATATCTCATTGATTTCAAATAATCAAATGCAAAGTTGGCCTGTTTTGTTAGTTGTTGCCGTGTCATCTCCAAAAATATATTATTTTACTGTCCTATTAGTACTTATATTAAAAAAATTTACTTGTTTTTTTTCTATCTGTTTAGAATGTAAGTGAAATTTGTATAAGTTAAATGCAATGACAGTGTAGAAAATTCGGATCATCAATTCTTGTATGGATTTTGAATGTAAATGTTATTTATATATAAATATTTTTCTTTGTTTTCATAATATTAATCAATTGGCGTTCAGGTGCAAGCGACAATGGTACCACGCGGCCTACTGCGCGAGTGGGCGACGTCAACGTTCGCCGCGCCCACCGACTACTGGACGTTCCGTAAAATGCTGACGCTGCAACTCTCGCTGGCGTGCCTTGCCGAATACGTTCTACATCTGACTCGCCTCAATCCGGACATGCTCTACGTGCATCAAGATTCTGGACTGCTCAATGTGGCTTACTTTAAATTCGATCTCGACGATAATGCAGGTAAAATTTATAAGCCGTGATCACTATTGAAATGTAAAATAAACATAAAAATAACTATTCCCTTATTACAGTTCAGTTGTGCTCATCCACAGCTTTGCCCGCATCAAATACTTTTTTGATCTTTACCTTGATTCGCACCCTGATTTTCATAAAGATCATAGTCATCTAAAACTATTTTAAAAAGTTTGGATGTCAATGTGGTATTAAAAGTTGGGTGTCTTGTTTTTATGTTCCTTAGGGAATTTCGAATAATTAATTCTTAGTGGTTACCTACGTCACTTAAGTAGTTTCTGAACCAAGGAGGTCGCCAATTGTTGCTCGAGTTAAAACCGTCGTGATCATTAAACAAGCTATAAGTGGCGAAGCACAATGACAAATGAATCACACCAGTGAACTCAAAGTTTTAGATTCATGCATATTTCATAAATTATATTCAAGATTTTGTATTTTCTGTTGTAATAGTAAGTAATGATTCATATTAATCAAACTTTTAATTTCACTATATTATACATTGTGAATATTAATTTCTACCTAGTATAAAAATTTGGTAGTATAAAAATAAGTAGGTGTGCTTTGAAAAGTAATTGCTGTTTTGCTGCATTTGACTGTCGGTAGACTAAAAGGGTTATATTAGTATGTCACTATAATCAGTACCACCAAAGATGATACCTGATTACCACATAGTTATGCATTTGCAAAACCTGATAGTCTACACATTGTTTTCCACTAAAGTATAATGTAATATGCAGGTCTCATGGCACTACTCATGCATGTTTATCATTACTTATATTAAAATCGTACTTTAGAATAATTCTATGATATTTTCTCAAATGTATTAGTTATGATAAGTGAAAAGATTTACGACTAATGCCTGGAAAAAAACAACACTGGGTTATTTGATGTTCTATAAAGTTTAGAGACCATAGTGATATTTAATCACATAACTGTCTAATTAGTAACATGTCTACTGACGCTGTTTTTATTAATGTTCAACGAAATGTTCACAGGCGTGACTGAAGAATTTAGATTGATTTCATTTAAGTTTTTTTAATACAACCTTAAAATATATTTTAATGATCCAAAGTGGGATGCCCTGAGCCCAGAGCTACACATACAGAGGTACAGTAGAACGCACGTAACTCTGCCATTATGAAATTAGTCACGAAATCGCAATGGCGTAAAATACGAACGCGGGAGAGAAAAAGGAAGGGTCGGGGAGCGTTGAACCTGCGCATTACATTATTCACGGGCAATTCGGAGCGGCCGAGTTTTGTACATTGTACTTTATACTCTTTGTATCAAGATCATTCAATCATTTAGGTTTCACGGTTACTTGACTCAATATTGCAGATTACAAGCCACTAAATCCTGTAAACAAGCAAGCTATTGTTTACAGGATTCACATGCTACAGTTGTACTTTTTACGCACCCTTAAAGTGGGGGTATATTCATGACTTTTCCTTTACCATTAGGAGTATTATTGCTAAATAAACAAATGCATCTAGTTGGGAAAATCTCTTCTCTCCATGCTTAGGCTCGAACTCGCCATCTGATGGGGAGTCGAATAATCTACTACCGAGGTACCACTACTTTAAAAGTCTGATTATACAATTTTGACAAAAAATTGATGAAGGTTATGTTAGATAAGTTGGTCGACGAAACCATCAAAATATTATTCTTTTTCGCCATAATTGTTCTCTTCCTCCATTGCGGTGTGTATGACTTACTTATCACGCACAGCGGGCACCACAGCGAACAAGGCCCTCTTAGATTAATGTTCAAATGGCAAATTTAATTTTCAAATAGCTAGTTGAATCCTCAATCTTCATTTTAAAACTTGTGTTTAATACATCTTTCTTATTTTCTAAGTTTGACAGTCGTTTGTTTACATGACAGGTGAACTGGACGGCACGCGACCAGTCCCATTCCGACTGACTCCGAACGTAGCCGAGCTGCTAACCAACGTCGGCATATCAGGCCCGCTGACCGCCTCCGTCATCTCTGTGGCGCGATGCCTTGTCACACCTAACTTCAAGGTATTGAACGGATTAGATTTTATTTCATAACAAGGTTCATGGTTTTTATTTAAAAATCACAAGACTTGGAAGAGAAGAACTACTTGGATGTTCAGTATTGAGATGATTAGATATCTGATTTTCAACAATTAGCAAACATGCCGGAAATGGGACCCATGATCAGAAAGTAAATTAGTTATTATCATATTAAAAATAAAAAGTGTTGATACTGTTGTCTTTTTTTTCCGGTTATATTCTTTTTTTTTTATAAAGAATAATGTAAGAGCATAATTCTTTACACCTTTAGTCTATGGGTACAAAACAAGGAGTCAATAGTAGTGATAGGTACTGATATGTGCGTGACTAGAAGATTTGAACGAAAATTTGGAAAACTGTACACCTTTTTTCTTAAAACAGTTTTTCACAACATTTTTGCTAACGAAATTTTGCAAAAGAATGTTTAAGCATGATGATAATTTTTTTTAATCATATATAGATTATTACCAAGACATGTATTTTTTAGTATCCTTATTGAATTAATTACTATTTTAATTTTTATGATGAATATTTTTAAGATTGCATATTGCTTCACAAAGTAATCAAATTAAACTTTCATCATTAACATCCATACAATAAACGCACTGCATATCACCACAAAACAACGCGTACGAGCGGTGAGTTCAAAGTATTTTGTTTCCGTTACTATAGTCCTGCTCTCGGCCACCGCACTTTTCGTACTACAAGTCGAAAGAGAAAAGATTAATCAGTTGTGTTGAAAAATGAATTATCTACGACAAGAACGTGCGAAAAAGATAGTGATGTAAAGGCAAGCAAGCTCCACAAATTATAGCAAAACCCAGAGTAACTTGTAATATGTTTATGCTATGTGTAGATCAGAAGGACATTATTCAAGATGAGCTTTTACCAGCGCACAAAACTATCAATTCGAATCTCTATTGCCAATAGTTAATGAGACTTAAGCAGAAAGTAGAGAAAAACGATTGGAATCGATAAACAGAATTGTGATTTTTCACCATGATAATGCCAGACCACAGACATTTTTAGCCCATCAGCAAATATTGAAAGAATTTTGTTGGAAAGTGTTAATATATTCATCACCATATAGCCCTGACCTTGGACTCTCAGATTTTCACCTGTTTCGGTCTTTTCAGAATTCTTAGGTAGTGTTAGGTTAACATGAAGATGGCACTGTTAAAACTGTGTCGCAGTTTTTTGATCAGAAGTCCTAAAATTTCTACAACAATGGAATTATGTCACTGCCTACAAAATGGCAATAAGTCGTTGAACATAGTGGCATATACATATTATAATTAAATATAAATAAAATATGATGAAAAATTATCTTGAGTTTGTATATAAAATAGGGAAAAACCTTTTCTTCAACCCTATACATATAAGATGACATGTATGGTATCCACATAGAGCCTGATACTTCTGGAAATACTGCAATAGTTTAATGATACATATTTTTTACTAACATTTTATAATGTTCTATATATCATTATGTTTTGTATTACTTAATTATTTTTAATGTTTTATAAAGGACAGTTTGATTAACTAAGATATTAAGATGTCCTAAGATATAATATCTTTTATATACAATACCTTAATGAAAAATAGCTAATATTGTTCCTATATGAAACATTTTCTTGGCAATTTGTTTAAGTTTCACATATTTTTGTTCAAATTCAATTTACAGGTTGAAAAATAGTAATAAAAAATATTCCTACTTGATTTCTTAGGCAGCTTAGACTTGGAAACTTCAATTTGAAATGCACGTCATTGGAAATCTTATATAGTAACACGTCATTTCATATAGTTGGATATTTTAATATCAAACTATATGAAATAATCATACTGTCAATATTGCTTCATATTTTAAAATGCTGTAAGATGAAATATATACAATTTCAATGTGTATTATGTATGAAGGATATTACTTGTGGAATGTGATCTTGATTATGAGATTATATGTGGAATAAAATATAACATAGTAAATGGTATGGTACAGTGGAAGCGGAAGAGAAAATATAACATGTTGAATATATGAGTGTAATTTTTATTAATTAAATTCTCCTTTCAGATTCAATGTATATTGAGAACGATACTCCGCGATGAAATGGCGACCGGCTACAGGAAACGAATGGAGGACAAGTCCGGATTGGCGACAGCGGGCACGTCAGCGGAAAACAAGCCCGTTGAAATGGACAACGAGACCATAGTGAACATGGTGACGAAAGCCGTCACCGCCATCATGGCCAGGTTAAATTCTCTCGCGGTTTTCGACGGCCCCGAGAGCAAAGCGGCGACGCTGATGACGGCAGCGAACAGCCACGATAACCTGTGCCGCATGGACCCCGCTTGGCATCCTTGGTTGTAAAAAAGTTCCAAGACAATTTTTTTATGTTCCATATATTTTAAAATAAACAGGCGTTCACGACCGAATCCTATATTGAATATAGTAAAAATGGATTCACAAGATGAAATGTGCCGTTTTAGGTTCATTCGTTATTTTTGATATTGAGTGACTGAATGCAATACTCTAGGTTTAATGTGATTTAGTTTTGTGGTGATGTAAAAATATTTTCACTGTATTATAGACTTTGTATTGATATGAAAGATTAAGCAAGCAGATTGCGTCTGCGTCACGAGCGACGAGCGACGTGAAAGTGTCGCGTCATGATCCTATTACAACGAGTAATATTGAACATTTTTGCTATTAATAAAATGACTGACAATAGCTCTGAAGCTTTGTTACTTTTGGTTTATTTAAAGACACAATAATAATAGTAATGCTTATATTGATGTTGTTCATAACTGAGCGATGTATTTTTGTATTCATTCAGTTGTATGTGGAGTCTATAACTTACATCTGTTCATTGTATAATGATTGAATTTTCAGTGTGATACTATTTCCAGCAACTGTTCTGATATGACTCTTGACTGATATTAATGAACATATTGTCATTACCATAATTCTATAAGTGTAATTCTGTGTTTTTATAAAACTGATTGAATACTATGGATTCATGTTAAGGATAATTTCTTATGTTGGTTATTATGATCTCTGATATTACATAAAATAAAATTGTGCAAGTTGTTTCATTTGCATTAAATATTTTCTTTTTAAGAGAATCATAATAATGATTCTCAATTTCTTCTATATCGTTTTAGGCAGCGCCATAGCTAGAGCCTAGCAACAGGCGCACGCGTCGGAGTAGTTAGAAGTAAACCTTGGAGGTTTCGGGCAACTAGCCAAATTATTCTTTAGAATACACGTTCTTATATATTACAAATTTAAATTTACACAATGAGCTTTTTAATAAGTATATCGACCTTTAAAGAGCGTACTAACGGAAATCTTGCCTTGTCTTTTTTTAATATTAGAGGATAAGTTATTGTTCTATCAATTTTTTGCTTGCAATAGAAGCAAATATATTTATAGACATAGAATGATCGGTAATTGAGCGTGGGCATGGATTGACAGCCGGTGAAAGTAGGAGCGTCAGGTGCACGGCAAAGTACGAGTGCGCCCGCGACCACGAGCCGCGCGACCGATCACTGGCGATAGTAAAACCGATTTCATTACGAACAATGAAAAGAGAGCGGCGTAATTATACGACGTCGTTTACTTTCGGTTTTAGACAAATTAACGTTATTAAAGTGTTAATAACATATTTTTTTGTTTTGTTTTAAGATAGAGGTGTTCTGGGGTTGTGATGCATCTCATTTTTTATTTGGTGTTGCCTTTGAAAAAGATTGTTTTATTGCTAAAGTTTGACATAATTTACATTATTTATATCTAAATCGCTATGGACTCAAAAGTGGATTTCTGATGGAATCGATGACGGATGGAATTGAAATCATAAGAGAAAAATCTTTGGAAGACAATTTAATAAATCATAGATTTACATTGGCATTTAATTTAATATTTTATATTCAATATTGTCTATTTTTGATGTTAATGATTTTGAGTTTTAGTTTATTTTCCTTAGAAGTGCATTATTATAATCTTTAGACATTAGTAGTCGAATTTAATAATAAATGTGTTCGAGGGCAATGACCGTACAGGTGATTAGCAAGAGGATTCGTTCAAATGTCGCTAAGGGTCCTCGGGCTGCAGCGTCACGTTGCTAGGTGCGACGTGACCGGGCCGAGCGGCGGCGGCGGCTGCCGAGCGCGGCCGGAGGCGCTATCGCCGGCCGCCGCCCCCGCGCCACACCCCGGCGGCCGCTCGCGTCGTCGCGACAGTCAGCGCCAGTACGTTCCGCGGTGTCCCGCCGTGTGCCGGTGTGTGGTTGGCGAGCTCGTGTCGCACCACAAGTGGCTGACCACTGCACCCGACCTTCATGACATTTGATGATCCCACCCTGTGCATTTTTCCAAAACGAGATACGAGGTGCGCGTCGGCCGTGATCGATCCCGCCGAATCGGCGGCCCGTTCCGTAGTATTTATTTATGTTGTCAATATCGGTGTGGTGAATATTTGTGTTATGCGGACGATAACCGTATTATCTGTGCGATCGACTCTGGATATTTTTAACGTCCCATCGCTTTTGCATCGAGGTGAGTGTGATTTACGCCTTCGCAATTTCCCTGCGCTCCGACTGCGGGACATCGATTCGCGACGACGTGGCCGGGTCCGTCGTGTCGCGTCGAAACGACGAGAACGAGTGGATTTCGTAGAATCGAATTGATCGCGCATATTATACGTTCACACCTGAGCTTTCTCCCGGACTTGCTCGACCTCGCGCCGTCGGCGTGCCCGTGCAGCCCGTCGCTCAGATCTGCCTTTCCTCCGTTATGACGTCATCTGCTCTATGTCCGACGTCGTTAGCGCTCACTATCGCGGTCCGGCCGCTTCAATGAAAGGATTCTTATTAGATTCTGGTCTATTCCATTGTATATGGTCGCGGACCGGAAACGAGCGGTGGAGAAGAAAACATAGTTGTTGCAATCTACGAGGCGGGGAGGGGCTGAACGGGCCGGGACGGGGTCGCCTTCCGCTCCCCGGCCGCCCCCCTGCTGCTCCGCCGTCGCCCGGCCGCATTCATATGGAATGTCGGATTACCTATACGCAATGTCAGCGTGACTAGACAGGGGTTGGCAATTGGTCAATTTGCATTTTAGGGCCTCAAAGTTACAAACTGTCGCAACTTTTTAGATTACAAAATATAAAATTGAAAATGTGGTGCTAGATACGTGTTTTTTAATGAAAAACGTTCAATCGGTTCGAAACTATTTCGCATTCATATTTTTCGACAAAATCGCCCACAAGTGGTAAGGTAAGAAAGATTACGGTTTTATTTTAAAACTTCTTGATCCGGAACACCTACTAACGAAGTCGAGTGAGTAGTTGAAAGTTACTATAACGTAAATGTTAAAAAAAAAGTGGTCTCAATGAGCGGTCACAGGCGACGGAAATGGTAGCGGATGTGTTTCGAAATACAGTTCGCACCATGCCCGTAGCCGTTCATCGATTATTTATACTAAAACTGTACGCTAGCTTATGATTTTGCGATAATATTTAAAGAAATGGTATCGAAGTATAAATAATTATCGAAATTACTTAATTTCAGACATTCAAATCAATTTAGTTTTCGACATTACACTGGAAGGAAATTTGACCACTTACTGTTTAATTTAATATTTGAGGATTTCAAAACACTCTAACAGATTAAGTAGTGAATAATAATTTTTAGTCAAAAATAAATGCTATTTTGATAACAAAAACTGACTAATTGCGATTCATCGAATTTTCAAGATCACGGTGTTGTCATTATTTAAAATTATAGTTCTAAAAATTTTAATTGTAATTTAGTTGCCATTCCTCTATCCCTTTAGTCTATTAAATATATACTAATCAGAAATAAAACCTTACGATGCTTTTCAATTGATGCGATGAATAGAGTAAAAATTAAAATTGGGAGAAAATATGTGTGACTACGTAATCTTTCTTCATAATTGTCAATTGCTTCATAAGTCTTGAGTTATTAACGTGTGACATGCATCAACATTTGGTATATCGTTATTTTAGATAATCTAGGTAGACACAGTAGTGTTAAACAAACTGCTTTGCAAAAACTACTCGTTTACACAGCGAGCGAGACGGCAGCAAAAACGAGACAAAGGTAGAAATTGGTAGGTATGCGATTACACACAGCAATCAGGCGTGAGGATTCCTCATAACTTTGTGCAAATCGTTGCGAAGCGTCTATTATTATTAATATGTCGATGGTGACATCACGAATAGGCATTTGATTAGGTTGAATCCAAGCTTACAAGTATTTATTGGTGGTGATTTGACGTAAAAAAATAGCTTAGAAATAAGTATTTACAAGTGTCTCTGGTATTTTAAGTACTTATGAGAATGTCCCTGATAATTATGTCAGAGTTGTCAGTATATAAACCTATTTTTATTATAATATTCGGATTATTATAATAACATTTTAGGAGCATTTAATTTTATTCGATATGGGTATTTTAATGAGTATTGTAACGAACAGTGTCTTATGATTTGGATAAGATACCTACAAGTGATATATGTAGTAGGTATACTTTTTTCCCTCTGTATGGGGATGAGGTAAAAAATTTGTTATGGACATATTTACCTACGTGCACGAGCGAATCCTGTGTGTATGCTGTAACCTATTATAAAACTTTCCTGAAGAAATTCTTTTTCGACTATGCTGTTAGCCTTAAGGCTTTAACAGACTTAGCGAATGCGCCCGGACAGCACGGAGGTACTGACGGCGCGTGACAATCCTATGGCTGATTTGTTAAGGGATCACTTGGGAATTGGGCAGTCACAGACATCAACGCGGGTTGAGACCCATTTTTATATACTGGTACGGGAAAATCCCGAAAAGCGATTTCAAAGAATATCTATTTAGGTCGTAATGATTTAAGGGATTCCACTCCTTACGTTCAAACACCTCGTTCGTTTACTTCTGCGAGCCGTTCGACCTCAAAAGTGAAGGCATCAGGCGGATCTGTTAACGTATGCCGTGTGTTGCGGATGACGTGGTAGAGAGGCGACGCCTCGTAGGAGACGGCCCAAGAGAGGAGTGCCAAGTAGTACGTGTACGTGTATAAGTAAATTAATATTATTAGACTGTGATAATACTTGAAATACTAGTTACAGGCGCTGGTGAATATGTCGGTATTATGTAATTATTTGTTTTTTGTGCTAATACAAAAAAGGAACCTTGCAAGTACGTTCATTTGTGATGATGTACCTAGTTTGCGAATTAAACCTTATATATTTTTAACTGCAACGCCAGCTCGAATGTTGTTTAAATTTGAAACTTGCTACGGCTCTCAATAAATCGTTGTTATTGTGTTGCTGTTATTTAGGTACGTCTTCATTGAAATCGTTATAGTGGCACAATACGTAGCTGTTAGTCCCACCCAACTTACCTATAGTACAACGCACGAAATTCTACCGCTGTGAAGTTAGTCACGAAAGTGTGATGGTGTAAAATTGGTACGCGGGAGAGAAGAAGGAACTGTCGGGGAGTGTTAAACCTGCGTATTCTTGTATTTGCGTCATTCGCAGGCAATTCAGAACGGCAAAATTTCGTGCATTGTACTGTACAACGCTCTCGGTTAGTATATAAAATATTCGCGTTTCTAAGATTTTGAACAAGGAATTTACTTATAAGGAAAACCAGAAACATTGTTGCATCAAATCAAGTAAGTATTATCGCGTAATAAATATCTTTTTCGGTTAAAATAGGCAATAAAATAATAAATTTTAAAATATTTTAGCAGCTTACAGTGTTTGAAACAGATAAATTTATGTACCTGTTACCATTTAAAACTCAAGATAGACATTACAAAGAATAATGTTTTGTATCTGAAACTAAAAGGTACATATTATACAGAATGTTGAAAAGCCAACATTTTTAATATTTTTTTAACATATAAGTCGCATAAAATTGTATTTATAAAACCATAGATAGTACAATAAACTTCTGAAAACATTCATTTAGTGAATCCATGAAATCGTATAAAATATACATATGAAAGTTATCCATATCGATTTAAAAACACAAATTGATTGAATTGAAACAATTATCACAATATTAAACAACCACAAAAACAATATGTACTGATGTAATTTAAGAATTCGACGGTGCCGCCACCTGTAAACTGAATTTGGAAAGGCTTCTTATTCTGCAGAGTTGATATTATGAGCCATATTTTTGAGAAAACGGTAAGTACAAGTTTAATACGTTACAATATTAATAAAGAATGTTACAATATTTTGAATTATTTCTGATGTATGTCATGCAATCCATTACAATATTTTTGTTTATTGTAACTACTTAATAGATTAAGACATTAACACAATAATAAAATGTATCAAATTTAAATTAGATGCAAAAAACAGAATAGCATTTTTTTTGTAAGCCAAAGTGTTAAAACTTTAAAGACTTCTACAAGTACTTTTGCAAATAGTGCTTTTCGTTTTTTTGATAAACTATGATTAATTCTTTATAATTTATATTATCCGCTAACATTGACATTTCACTGATACACCTCATCAAGGGAATGGGGCTCTGCTTGCCGTTATGAATAGCAAAATAGGTGTTTCGCGATCGGCGCGTTAGTTTATCCATACGAAAGTTCTTTCTCTTCGACTACGTACGATATTTACAGTTTGACGAGTCACGAGAAACATTCAAATAGAACCGATGCAATACAAATATGATCCTTATGCAGGATGTGGGTTGTTTTTGAAATTATAGAGGTAGACTCGTGAAAGAAAGGTGTAGAAAAGGGCATGTGAGGGGATTAGCCACCAGTAAAGGGCGAATGAAAGCAACCAATTAAATGTATAAAATGAATGTGCCCACCTAAGGGAGGGGTCGGCAAAGTCTGTCATAGGAAATGTCTTGCATATCAAGTTGGCGGTATATTAAAGCGTTGCCAATTTTGGCACTGCTGTTCCGTGTGAAACCTATGAACAGGTTCGTCTACTGTCGTGAAATGTAAAACATGTATGTCGATTTTGATCGATTTCCCTTTTCAAAGAGAAATAGGGCGATCTTTATGTATATTTAGTTATAAGATATTTTCGTATAACATTCAACATACATACTACCTATTTAGGCAATAATTCCCCACATTTACTATAATATTATAAAAATCTTGTTCAATTTAATAGATGGACATCTTAATTCAAATAAATCCCCAAAATATTCATTTTTGTTCACATTTTGTGCCGACCAACTCCACTGCGCGAATGTAAACTGAACGCACTTTGTGTTTGCTACGGGGCATATTTCCGATGCGCTCTTATCCTTAAGAAATGTCTATTTTTGTCCCGTATGCTAAGTCTCGAGCCGGCATACTCTAGACTTAGAGGAATATTGTATTTTCTCCACATCCTTCAAATAACCCACAACGTTTATTCTTTTCTGAATCTAAGCCTTATGGGCTCTGTAGTTGGTTAACAAAAAATAAAGTACGCATTTTTACGGCACTAGATTCTCTGACCGTTTTGAGTAACGTCGTCTAATTACTTGTTTTCGGCAATGGAGTCATCGGCTCTGGGTTTGGTCGCTTTGCTTCACATAGTATTGTGCGCATTCACTTGAGTAAATATCGTTTCTCGGAATTGTTTATTTTTTGTGTGATTATCGGTGTTAATTGAGTTGTTCCAGTACAGTTATCCGTTTGTCTTAAAGGTAAAATTTTCATTGTTTTTATCACAATACCAGCGCTGGTACAAATTGCTATTTAATAGATTATTTACTGTCAATGAAATCGTTTGTTTTCAAAATGAATTTTTAAAATAAAAAGTACGTACACTTAGGCCGTGCTCGCTAAGACATGACAATACATTTTAAACGTAGAGATGGATTTTTCAAATATTTTTGTGATTTTTTTGTATTAAAAATATCTTTGGTTAATTGACAATTGTAAATGAAATAAGTTGTGTTATCCTTGATTGTTAATTTCTGTTTGTCGTACATAATAGGTGGGAAGTACTCTACATAGTGATTCCACGAAAAAGCTGAAAAACATCTACATTGATGTAGCTTTAAATAAACTCGAAAATACACGAAATTAAATGGTTTTTTTTTATTGTTTCGAACACATAACTGAGAAGCATATCGTGACCAAGAAACGGTACATTGATTTATCCTTTAAGGAAACATTTACATTAAACATTCATCAATTCAAACGACAATCAACATTCATTAATTGTACTATAGTAGTGGAGCTCAACGTTTGATCCTGTTCATTGTACATTCATCAATTTTGTTTTTTTGATATCTCTCCTCCTCGATCCTATCGAAACAGCTTCTTTTTTGACCAATCCAAAAATATAATACCTAGAGTGGATTACACCGCTTTCATTCTTTTAGTCTTTCTACCTGGTTACCTTCCCTCTCGGTTTAAATTTCGTTACGATCTCTTGATTCTAGCACTAGGAAACACCGATCTGAATCTAGTAAAATAATCCATAGCGTGTCGGCCGCTTCCGGTGTTAGGCCACGACTTCGGACAATAAAATATGACAATGAAGCAAAGCGTAATAACGTGCCGAGTCCCGCTAAGCACTGATAAAAGTTTAACGTTCCCCGATCTCGTATCACTTAATACGGCCGGGGGCGCCGTCACTATCGGCGGGTGTCCGGGTCGCGGGTCACGCTTGACACACATCGCATCTCCGCGGGCCCGTTATCTCGGACTTTGTGGTCCGACCAAAAGCGTCTTCGTTTCACCCCGAAGCCCGTTTTATCGGTACGTTTCGGCGACACTGACTTTTAAACGGGGACTTTGATAAGGTGATTGAATGGTGCGTTTTAACTGTGCGCCGATTGGGTGATTTATGTGTTTTTTTTTTTTAATTCTCAACGCCAGCATAGCAACGTTCGCATCGCAGGAAGCCAGGAGCCGAACGATAGCGATACGGGCGGTTCCGCGGAGTGGACCGACGCCCGAGTGGATTAACTGGTTATAAAACGAATGATTGTGCGCGAGAATTGCACATTTCGAATTTGTAACTATCCTCTCGCAATATTAAAAATTCGTTGCTAGATCGAAGACTATATTTTCAAAGCATATGCGTTGTACGCGTGATCTCTCGTCCTGTTTTTAATATTACTGAAGTCGCGACTTAATGTAATCACTATAGACATGTCCGTCCATGCGGCTATTGTATGTTTTATAACATACATGTTATAAAATCATCGACAAGCGTTATTCTTATTATCCTAGAGCGGATACCACGAAGCAAACCTTTGTGATACGCGGCCCATTCCGTAGGGTGTACCGCAACTCTACCAATTAGTCGTTTTATTTCACTCGATTCTCTTAAAAGATATCGATTAAACAGTCCAACGAACTCCGGGTCAGATTTGTATCTTCCGACTGCGGAGGTGTACCTCGGCATGATGTTTATTTCAAATGAAGGTATATCGACTCTTCAGCTCTACGCCGGCTCGAGGTGCGGTTCGAGGGCAGCTGGTGACGGTTCGCATCGTCAGCAATAGAACAGCATCCGGGATCGACCGCTCGACGTGTTCTCGGTGATACGAAACGTGTGGTCTAATTTGATTTATGTTAAAAAAACCCATTGCTACATTTTTGTTTCAATATATTTGCCCCGATCGGTCGTACCTCGACGTTCGCTCGTCGGTCGCATCCGGTTTTCGAACGATTTGTACGTGCCGTATTTAAATAAAAAAATCATTCCGACACAACGCGTCGAAGCGACAGCTGCACTGATTAGTCATTAAGTCGTGTTCGGTTTTCATCACACAATTCTTCTGCCCGGGATTTTTAAGGGGGACCCTTGCCGATCTTTCCGCCTCACACATTCGCCCTATAGATTTGTTTCAAGTTATATTTTGGTATGTATATAGTGATAAGTAACTGTCTATTAAATAGCCGAAACTAAAAATAAAGAAATCACTTGGCAGATAGGTGCTGAGTATTGCTTAACATAATTTTCTCATATCGTGTTCGGGTGTAAGATTTATAAATCTCCCAATGACACTTGCAAAGCTTGTGACTCATGTGATCTAATAATCCTAGCTCATAAGTTTAAGCTACATATTAGAAATTAAAAAAAAAAAAACAGCAATTAGAATAAGAGCATAATAAATATCACACAATAAAAGTCAAAGTAGATAGTTATAGTCAGGCTACCAATATTATTTCTTGAATTCGATGACTCTGCAAAATAATACGCAATCAAATAAAGAATTTCTATTTTAGCGCTTGCAATATATTTGCCAGATAGGCCGTGTCTAACGCAGCCACATCTAAGGCCATCCGAAGCCAATGGGCCGATGGAGGGTCTAACGCAGCCACATCTAAGGCCATCCGAAGCCAATGGGCCGATGGAGGGTCTAACGCAGCCACATCTAAGGCCATCCGAAGCCAATGGGCCGATGGAGGAGGTAGCGAATTCGAAAACGTCGTTTGCAATTTCAGTCGATCTGCTTTAAGCCAGGTTCATCTTCATGAACTTTCGCTTTCTTCAAACAATAGCAAGCTTTGTCCCCGTTTCCGAAAGTGGTTTCGGTCGCTCGCAAATGGTTTAATTTTTACTTTTTGGTCTGTCTTTCCTTTCCTTTTTACCATTTCGGTTTTGGAATCGACCTCGGTTTGTTATAAATAAAATATTATTTTTAGAATCAAAATATAGAGTATACTATATTCTTCGAAATGTAGTTTTTTTTTTGTTATCTAACTCCGTTGAGTAGCTTCGACGTTAGCTAGCTAGCTCAATTTGAACTGAACGGTGACGGCCCAAATCTCATTTCAGTGCTCACTTGGACTTTATATTATGACCTCATCGTATATAGAGATAAAAATAGGTCAAACATATGTTTCTGTATAGTCGCCCGAAAGATGACATAATTATTGTTTTGGTAATTTTAAAACTAATCTCACGGGAGACTCTTGGGGTTACGTTCGTTAGACGACCTTTGTGGGATGATCTCTGATTCAAACGTAAGACTTATCGAAATAACTTGGAAAAAGGATAGAGAATTGTGTAAAAATAGTACTGGTAAAACTGCTGTTGCTTTCTCGGATTTTTAGAAATGTTTGACGACCGGAAACTGCGAAACAATTTATTGTTATATATAGAAGCAAATCATTCATCAGTGGACATATTTAATTTCACAATGAACGATATAACCACTAAATCTATAAGTATATAAGCGAAATAACACTGTTTGACTGACGGACGCAATACGAGATCTCAGAAATTATATGTCCGATTGATTTGGAATTCAGCATAGTTAATATTTTCGGGACGTGGATGCTCACAGAGGACGGGTTTTACGCAAATTCTAAGCAAAAAAAATAGCACAGTATTATCAAATAAATAATATTATTAACCTGTTTCATTTTCTCTCCGCTTACAACCGTATCTGCAATCTCAAATTGCATCTTTAAATTGTTATATCGAATAATATTATTTTCGAAATTATGGTGTATTAACAAACACCTCAGACACACGTAATATGTCCAATGTAATAATCTAACGATTATTACTTGGACTTCCAACTGTCATCTCCTCAAGAAGGAACTTCAAATTTTACATATAAAGTTGACGTGTTTGTGATACTACGATAAATTAATAATGGTTAATTTCCATTATGTATAATTTGTTTTTTTTTTGTCTCTGTTGATCTAATACAGTGTTTTCTTTGTATATATCGTTCTTGAAATTTAAGTTTATATTAATTTCAGTAATTTACTAGAAAGTAAATATCCCGTTTCTAGTTGACGTCTATAATGCAATGGATCTTGTGGCATGAAAAAAGTCAAGCAAATGAATCTCGTGTAATTTAGCTTGTTAGTTCGCTATCTCGATCTTTCTATGAGAACTTGTCAGAAATCACTTAAGCAATTCTCAAGAAATTGTACGCTGTACTCGCAACACAGTAGCGTAAAATAATCCTTCTTTGCTACTTAAAGTATTTCCAAATTCCTTGGCCCAGAAAAACTAAAAACGTAAAAGGACGGCTGGAGTTACCTGATCAATCGAAATCATAGCAGAAAAATGTTGTTTGGTTTCTATACCGGTTGAAAAATTGATTGCTATAAACATTGTTTTTACTCGTCCAACAGTAATAAGTCATGATCGTGAAAAGTCTGACGTGTATTACAAGAACGACAAAATGGAGTCCCAGAAAATCTTAGTCTCCGGAGAAAACAAAAAAAAAATCTGTCAGTTTGCTCCTCCTTAATTTCGTAATTTGTAAAGTACACTTCATCTTAGTCTTGAATATCGTGAAGAACCCTCAGTTTACGAATTCAATTTTCACTTAACCAGTTCTTGTCAATAAAGTCCCGATATTGGATATTTATAACTGGTTGTCACCATACAAAATACTTAAATGTTATCGATCGGTCATCGCTATAAGGCGATATCCACTCCGCCGCCGGCAACGTCTGGTCTGGCGGCCGTCGCCTTGGCGACCGCCTTAGCTCCGCCGTCGGCCAGGGTGTGTACGTTAATATTAGACTCGATTTTCGTGCCTCCGTGCCTTGTCACTCATACGCGTACTGATATTATCACAAGCGAAAACGAATAATGGGCCGGTCTGTTGGGTACGAACCTGATTCTCCCATTTACCCAGCAATGGCGAAACAAAAGGGTACGTTATCAACTCCGACCGATAATGTAATTATGTTTTTGTCTCTTGATACATTCTCATCTGGTTTTGTTTGTCGAGACTATATCGTATCTAGAGAAGTTGAAGGCGCGGTGTACTATCTCCAATACGACGCATTTGCCGAGTGATACCCACGGGGAATAAAATAAAGCAATTGCAAAATATAAAAACGTTCGCGAATATTTAGATATATAATAAAAAAATCCTGTTTATTAATCAATATGTTTGTAAAAATTATATACTTCAATTAACTATAGCAGTTATTCAAGATTATCTATTTTGACAAGCTTTATATCCTTTTGTATAGTCCTTTTTAGAAACCATACTTTTAATTAACGACGATCGTGTCTACCTGGAAATCCTGTTTCGTAGAGTACAAATTTTAGGTAGTCCTGTAAGTGTGATCTGAGGGTAAAGGAAGGTCTAGAACTAGTATCTACGACGCATTAACGGTACTCTGCCTTGTTGCCCTTTTTGAAATATTTCACCACAAGTTCAGCAATCGTTGCTTATCATCGAAACCGCTTCGTCGTTTTTTCTACAAACTTTTGGGTGCTTTTATATTGTTTTCATAAATTTCTGATTAATTTCTACAGAGCTGAAAGTTGTAAAATTGTTATGCATTGGAACAGAGAGGAGCATGCTATTTCAGATAAATAGCATTAAACTATTAATAAAATTAATTATACCAAACCTGTACACATATAAATTTGCTAACTGTCATAGTTTTAATTTGTTGACTGTCATAGTTTTGACCACGCCTGTCCAAATTTAATAATAAATAAAGTGGTTATGCTTTTAGTCGATTAAAGGTCGTACACTCGTACATGTCTTTCTAAACTGTAACTGCCACGCTCATAATAATACCGGGGTTACCTTTTGCTTTGGACGAGTTGATTTCTCTTGAAAGCTATGACAAAATTGCGTGAAATGAGCTATCATTAGAGTAAGTTTTTGAAACGGATCTACGTTACCAGTTCAATTCAGACCCACTAAAATAAAGGCTTGCGAATTGATACCGAACAAGTCCCACTATCGTTCCTCGTCACATTGAGGACGGTTGCCATAATAATGTCACGTCTAATATCAACATCTGGACGTCGGCATTATAATAATAGATGTCGTTAGATCAAAATCTATTTTACAAGCAATTTTTGATTTTAAGGCCATTTAGAAGTTAAAGTCGAAGTGGCTTCGAAAAATTTGAAATGTTAAGTAACCTAGACAAGACTTCTGTCTGAATCCGTCGCCTTCAGCTTTACAAGGCTCACAGAGGTGCGGTCTCTCGCATGGGTCACGGTTTTCATTCCTGATAGTTGGTACGTCTCAATACATATGCTTCACCATCGACTACATACAATACAGAGGTCGGTGTTTTATTGCTCTATGGTCCCCCAAACCTTCTGAATTTGTAAAGAAATGTTGCTAGTATGTGCACATTCTATCTTCATATATTTGATAGCCAACAATCACTAGCTGCTAATTCCCATTGCCGTAGGTCTTAGCAACTAGTGATACCGTACTTCTAAATATCCCATGTCTTGGATGGTCGGTCCACCCCACAGCACGTTTTACTTGCAACGGAACTATGGAATGTTCAACATCGGTATTTCGGATCGAATGCGATGTGAGACCTTCAATAATGAAGTGAATGTCTCAAGGATGCGATTTACTTATGAGTTTGTAACTAGCATGTTCGTTTGCATCCTATGATATAGTAAGAAAAAATAAAGAATCGGTTATATTTCGGCTGCCAAGATAGCTTAGTGTGTTTGCTACCTCTAGACTTTCTCATAATTTTCAGCTTTTGCCTTTTTTATTGAATTTTCTAGTTTTCTAGTGATAATTTTCTGTTTTAAAGAGGCTACTTTATTATTTTGTGTTAATTTTTTGAATTATGGCATTATGGTTTTATGTAATTATTTAATCCGAATCCATTTGGATATGCTGGGGACAAATTTTGGTAAAGGAGCAATGTATTCATGATAATAATGATAATGATATGAAGATAATACGATCTCGAATAAGAGTCGATTACGGGAGTCTAATATGGTTCGAAGTACGACTGCAATGCGTTATGTGTTGAAATTAGAATCCAAATATCGAATTAAATTGAGATTGGTTATAAGTTTCTTAATGTCTACGTACTTAATCTATTGTTAATTGTAATATCCAAATAAAATATGCAATGAATTGTTATTTAAGTATATGAAAATAGAACACCACATACTTAGTATTTATTTTAGTGTTATCTTTATTCGCAAAAAAAGAGGAAACATAGTTTCCTCGCATCCAATGTAAAGAAAATTGGAAATGCTTAAAAAGAAAACGCAGAATAGGTACAGAGCCTCGTGCGTGCGTTCCAAAGTACGCAGTAGTTGTAACAAGTCACACCGAATTGAGTCACGTTCAATTACCCAGTAAATCGGTCAGGATGTCAACTTCACGAGGCATCTCAGACAGACGCACACGTTCGAAAGTATCCCCCGGTCCCGCTCGCACTCGTCGTCGAATAGGTTGTATCGACAGGGACAGATATACGATTGTTGTTTATTTCATTAACTAACACCGAATATATTTGACGCGATGTACGCATATCGAAGGGACGGCAATTGAAAGGTACAAGACGTATCGCCTCATCGACCGGTTCGTATTGTAGCCCACTAAAATAAACCACGATCGATAACTGTCCTAACAGTTTATAAAATATGAATTCTGGCTCAACTTTGACGAATTCAGTCAAGCGTTGTGTTTTGGCGCCCAACGCGAGTTGCGCAATCAGGTGTATTTCACTATTTTTACATATCACGTAACCGTTTAATGTTTGATGGACGGGTTTCAAAACAGAATTAACCAATTTCGTAACGCCGGCCTGTAGCGAAATATTGAAAGTTTTAACGGCGATCGCTTCATTACCGACGTGGACGGCCCGCGGCCCGCGTTTGTTAATAGGCGAATCGCACTACTGGTTTGTGAAATGAATGAAGCCCGCATGCTTTGATGTAATCTCGGCAGCGATACGACCGAGGCCCGCGATATCCGCCTATTGCACGCCGCGCGCCGAGCGACGCCCGAGCCCACACCCTAGCGCCGCCAAGCGGCGACGGCTGTATACAGAACTGTTGCGCAGTTTTGAGTTTATACGGGGCGCACCATTGGACAGATACTGTATTGGGAGCTGATACATCAATTTATACAGCTATGAAATGTTGTTGTAACAAAGCGGACAATATCTATATTCGTCCATTTTGACAGCAGGTACTCGGTAACTTGAAAATGTGTCGTGCGCATATTCAAAAAAAGGGTGTAATCGACGTTAGATACCGCGAAGGGCTGGCAAGCGGCGGCGGGGCTCCGGCGGGCGCACGAGGAGCGCTACGGTAACGGTTCCGTGGTGTTTGCAGAGCGCGGGCGGGGGCGCGCGCGTGTGCGTGCGGCCGGCGCGGCGCGCGCACGCGGCCGTTGAACCGAATACCCGAGGAATTTCTCCAGCCGACCCATCTCGGCAAGCAGACGAGGAAAATTACGGCAGGTGGAGGGGACCCCGCGACCTATGTAATTAGAATGGCTAATGCTACGGTGTCCGCAAATTAAATCGCTATTAGGTGTACACGCATGCGGGAGCTGGTAACGCGATTGGTCGTTTCGTGTAATATACGGGTATATCTGTAGGTTTGAACTGCGAAATACATTGAATAGCTCAGATATTGAAATAAAGAGGCTCAGATTTGTCTCCTTTCGAGCTGCACCAATATTTACTATTAAAAAAGTGGGGAAATGTATTTACCTTCGTGACAATACAATTATCGTATATCCGTTGTAGAGAATCCGAAAACATTTATCATTTTAAATCATCATCATCAAATTAATTGACCGGAATGTCTTAATTCTTGTTAATCAATTCGATCTAAAACTATTAAAAGACGATATGAGTATGTATCATTTTAAAATAGCTCATTAATGTTCTATTTACCTGATTTAATTTTATATATATATATATATATTTATTTGCTATATGATTTCCGAAGAAGAATGTCGTATTACTGTCACATTATAAAAAAAAGTCTCTTCATATCTTTGAAGTTAATCGAATAAAGTATCCTTTGTATTTATACAAGAACCATGCGAATATGAAGCGCAGTTGTATCGCAACAGGATTAACACAGGCGTTGGAAGTTCCATACGTGTCTTCTAAGGTTTTCGTGATAGTTCTCAGATATGCTGGTCCCGTCACGGTGTTCTCCTTAACCGTTACGGCGAGTGATAATAACGGTTTTCATTCTGCACATGAGTTAGAAAATACTCGGTGCTCCCGTTACACGCGTTATCCTGCATCGTTGGCAGGCGTGTCTAATATTAAGCTCACTGCTTACTGGGCTTAAGGGACGATGTAGGGATTTTATATGCGGTTGCAGATGATGTGGAGTTTTATAAGACTAGCCAGTCTTGGAAATATCAAAATTGACGTTAATATTTTTTGTTGAAATGTAAGGCGACGATTAGCGATGATCAATACCTAACTGTACGAAAATAGAGAGTGAAATTTCAAGGACGCGTCACGTTTAAGCACATTTCGTTACACGAGAATGAAAAGAGATGTAACGTAGAGAGAAGGACGAAGAATATTATACATTCTGACGCTAAAAGAGTGGAACAAAAGAGAGCGACGTATATACAATTATATAAAGGGATAAAATGAGATTTGTCGCGCATGCGCGCGTTGTAAATGTATGCGTCAGAAAAATATGCTACATATAAAAAAATAAGGTACTACCCGGTGTGTAATTTGTATTTATCATTGTGTTCTGTGATTTTTTACGTTTTTTGCGTTTGTTTCCTGTAATTGTTTGATTACATCCGTGAAAAAATTTACTTCTATCTGATGTTCTACGCTGCACGTAAAATTTTTATCAATAATTTATTTTGTAAAACTTGTCGACTAAGATCTGATTTTACATATTTCGAAAATGTTGTTTGAAGCAAAGATTAATCGTGAAAGGAAGGTGAGGAAATTTAGTAATTTATGTTCCAGTATTAATTTGGTACCGATGAGTTCATAATACACAGTACATAACGAATACAAACGACTTTAATTCATGATGATGAGGATATTGTGTATTTACATATTATGGTGACACATGGGGGATATACAAAAAATGTTACAAGAAAAAAGTCGTAATTGTGACATCATCATCATCATCGCTCGACCTTCAGCCAGTTGTAATGACTGAAAGGGACAAGTCCCGATACACCGAAGGGAGCATAATTATAGGGGGGTGCAGGTTCTAGTCTGAATTAGGAGCGGCAGGAGAGAAGAGCCAGCCGGTATTCGTGCAACCTTTAAGTAGAAACTGGATCCAGGATAGGTAATAGATAGTATAAGGTTCAATAAATATAGTGGGAAAGGGCAAGTTTCTTCCGTTGGTGTTCCGTTCTCCTTTTTCTTTGTTTGGTGCAGAGCTTTCGGTGTTTGCTTCTAGAAGTTGAAGTGGTTCATCCGCAATCTTTTAGTTTCTACATTGCTATTTGATAATGTAGCCTATTCCCTTTGGTTTCTGTTGTGATAACTCATATGTGCTCTAAGATATCCTTTTTTCGTAAATTTGTTTCCTCAGTTAATTTTTCATACTTCATTTTCTTTGCTAACTATCGGTGACTATCGGAGTTGGTAGAGTTCATCCACAGCCTTCTTAATCTTTAATTTGCTTTGTTCTTCTTGGTTCCCGTTGTAGTAACGTGTATACATATAAGAAATCTGAAAGAAGTTTGTTTCTCCCATTAATCTTTTATTCTTCATTTTCTTCACTTGCTGGAGAGCTTTCAGTGTCCGTTTCGGAGAGTTGGTATAGTTCATCAGCAGCTTTTTTAATTTCCGTTTTGTTTTGAGCTAATGTAACCCATTCCTCCTGGTTTCTATTGTGATAACTGAAATCTTGTCGGAGCGAATCTTCCCATGTATAAATAGGACGTCCAACTTTTCTGTTTGTTGTAGTATATCTTAAAGCAGAGTAATGTATGTGGTGTTGGTCTTTTCTTAAGAGATGACCGTAGTAGCATATTCTTCGAACCTTGACAATTTTGAAGATTGTTTTTCCTTTGAGGATTTCTTGTGTTTTCAGTCTAGGTTGATTTCTTGCGATCTGTGACATGTCTTTCAGGATCTTTCTTCCATACTGATTCAGTTTTGTTCTATTTGATTTGGTCAATGGTACTACATTCAGACCGTATGTCACGAAGGGAGAGATCACCATTTTGTAAATCAACTTGGCGGATTTTCGAGTGCATTTTGGTCTTGATAAAGAGAATGAGACCTTTCGCATTACGGATTGCTTGTTTAGGTCTTGCCTTTATCGTGTCCCTTCGACTTAGCTTAGGTCAGGTACGTATCCAGATATTTAAATGTGTACACGGAAGTGATTAGGACTCCATTTATTTCCTGTATCTGTTTGGCTATGCTCTTGTTGATCGGGTCTCTGACTAACATCTTGATCTTACTTTCATTTAAGTTTAAGCCCATTGATATTAGGAACTCTTTTAAGTTCTTCATTATATTAGTCATATTAAGAAGGAGTTCTTCATTATATTAGTAAGAACTGTGGTGCTATCGCCTATAATAATAATATGGTCTGCGAATGGTAATATAACGTGGAGATTAATTTTTGCATCCTGGTCCAACCTTACTTCACTGACTAACTCCTCTAGAGTTCTCAAGACGTCGTCCAACACAATGGTAAAAAGCCGAGGTGAGAGTGGCCATCCTTGTTTGACCCCTTTTCCTTTGGTTGATAATTTGAGTAAGAACATCGTAATTATTACATAAAACAAATTCAATAATGTTAAGCGGTCTGCGAAAGTTAGAGCTCTTTTCGTAATAATTATTAGCAATTACACCTCGTTTTGATTCTGGTATTAACCATAAAAAAATTAACTTTTTCTCTGTTAAAAACTTTTCAACTAGAAAACTTTTCTGTGAACTTAAATAAATATTGGAAACAAAACTAGTCTAACGATTGGGTGTAATGTCGCAGGCACGTGTGCGCCTGCGCAAGAGCCGGCATGCCGGAGCGGGGCGCGGTCTGCCAATGCCTCTCCAATTACGCATAAATTTAGCTCGACATATTTGTGTTAATTCTTACCAAACGGAGCGAATGTAGTTCATTACGTACAAGCTATAGATCAAATCAAATACAGAGTACCTATCGACAGCAGAGACGCCAGTGTACGACTAAGGACGATAAGGGCGACTTATCTATTTTGGGCCAATATACAATATTTTCACGATGAAAAGAAAGAGAGGAGTATTTTATGATCGACAAAGTTACATGGATATTTTTTAAATTTTTAATTATGATAACATATATATATATATATTCCGCTTATACGCTATTATATAAATAACATAATTATTTATAAGTTGGACTTTAGTGTTACGAAAATTTTATGTTTATTCGACTTTTCGTGTTTATACAGTGTTGGCACGGAATGATGAAAAAACCGACATTTGTTAAAAGCGCTTAAAGATACGAGAAGAGAAAGTTCAACAGAAAAAGGAAGTTGGTCCTATTTTGACCTGACATATTTTACTGATCGCTTTCTACCGGAAAAACGTATACGTTTTGGATAACATTGGGTACAAAAGTTAATATTTTACCAAAAAACTCAACAGTATACATCTAACGGTCATGTTTCATTCCCACTAACAACTAAGTAAACTTAGGTCCTCTGCATGTAATGCATGTCCGTTTGGTTGCGTCCGCACTTAATTATCGGCGTATAAATTTTTTGTCGTGCGATGCGTTTCGTTCGCATGTTAACAAGCGGTTGCAGATTTTTGCAGCATGACGTTAATTTGTGAAGCGAATGTAGATTGTGGACGTGAAGTTCCATTCATACAGATCGTGGTCATTGTTCGGTCGGATTTTGATTGCGTTTCGATTTCATTATTTTCGGAAAAGCGTGTTGTGAGAAAAGTTTGTATGCTTGTTTCGACATGTAAATAGATGTACATTGTAACATTTACACCGGTTCAATAAAGGATATCTTATTAGAAAGCTTTTCTAAATGTTAGTAAAAGTAAATAATTATTTATAAATTATTAATACCTGCATAATAGTGTACCGTTATTTCAGTCGTAACAAAAATAATACGGCTGATAAGCATTTTCTCGTTTAGTATTTTTCTGGTTCATTTAGGCATGTGGAGTGATGGAGAAACTAAGTTCAATTAATTCATTCGTTATATTAAAAAAATCATAATTTCGTCTGTAAACAATAATTTAAACATACATTTTACCGATTGACTGGTACAATCCTTTTTTCACTATATGATACGTGTGTCCCCCAATATTATAACGCCAAAATATGTACTGTTTTTTTCCTACATTAGTTCCTACATTTAAACATTTGTTGGGAAATTTGGCTGACGTTAAAGATTCTGGTAATTCTGCTCCGAAATGTGGTTTTCCTCCTTCGCCGTTAAAAAGAAATGGCGTTTACGTAGGTGATACGTAAAATTTTTATAACTGGCGGCTACTTAGAAACTGTAAAATAAAAAGACAAATTTAAATTTAAAAAATGGAACGCTTTGCCAACTTTATTATGCATATTGTGTTCATCTGTCATTTGTTTCTACGAATTGGCGGGAAAAGAAAATTGTTTGACGCCAACATAAATTTAAGGCGAGAAAATTTTCGTGCAATGATTTTCTATGACTTTCATCGTCATTTGAGCAAACAAGAAAGTTACAACAGATTTCAATTGGCTTTTCATGATAAAGCTCCATCCTTTGCTACTGTTTATAACTGATTTAACGAGCTCAAACATGGTTGCACTAATCTAATTGCTGATCTGCGTGAGGGACGTCCTTCTATGGCGACGACCGACGACATCAATTCTGTGCGGCAAATTCGGACCAACTAAGGGATACGTATGAGTTAAGTGCACAAAATTTTTCGTGAGCATCTAGTGGTCAAGGACTTTTGTACTCGGTGGATACCTTATAATTTGACCGATGCTCAAAAACTCCGCCGTGTTAATTGGTGGCGTAAAATGCGGCAAAGATCAGCCGGTGATGACTCAAATACTGTATACGACATGGTTACAAGTGACAAAAGTTGAATTTACTGTTACGATCTTGAAACCAATCAATGGGTGTTTCCTTTCGAGGAGTTGCCTACAAAAATAAAACTTGGTCAAAGTTTCGGAAAAAAGATATTAGCCTTTTTCTTCGGAATGACATGTCATTAAGGAAAAAAATGTTTTAAAAAATAAAAATGTAGTCACTGCAGACTGGTACACGACCAATTGTTTGCGTCTTGTTTTGGAAAAAGGTTAGAAAAACGACCTCGCAATAGGATTCTCCTTTATCATGACAAAGCCTCACCACATACCGCCAAACAAACAACTATTTGGGGACGTTAGGTATGAAAATACTAGCTCAACCGCCTCACAGCCCCGACCTCGCCATGGATTTTGTTTATTTCCAAAATAAAAGAAGTTCGAGGAAAGTGGTTTACGAATGCCAAGGAAGCAGTGGCTGTGTATGAAAAGGGTGTTAAAGGTACCTCTAAGTGCGAGTGGGCAAAGTGTTTCTCTCAGTGGTTCCATCGAATGCCGAGCTGTATTGATTTCAACGGACACTTTTTAAAAAAGATAATAAAAGAAAATTACTAGCTCAGTTTTTGATTTTATAAGGACTTACAGATTGACCTACGTGTTTTATTTCAAGAAAAAGTACAAGCCGATACACATTACAATTTAGGTTAACAATCGTTTCTTTGGCAAGCTAAACCCTTTAAGCGCGATACACGCTAATCGTGCCACTTATAGAATGACTAATTGTCTATTAAATGTGTCATTGACGCTGTCTGCTGCGTTCGCTTCTATATGGTGAATTGTCCCACTTAACTACAGTTCGTGTTCTAGCGATTTACCAACGCCATTCATCGATTATAATATGGAATATTTCAATATTATTGTGCTATTATGACAATCGATAATTATTTTATGGATTTTTTTTCTATATTTACTTTCTATTCATTTACTTTCTATATTTACTATTAAAATTGATAGTTAAAAAAGAATGGTGATAGCCGAGTAATTAAATATATTGCTTTAGAATCTGAGTGAACCGGATACGATCCTGACCACGGACAAAATAAGCAATGCGTTTTTAACTTAGAATATTACACGCTACGCGTTTCGGACAGCACGTCAAGCCTAGCCTTCGGTTCCGGATTTGCCCCCGACCCGCACCGGACCAGCTTGAGGGAGGCCTAGCGTACCTTAGCTCTCTATGATTATACAAAACAATCAGCCGCACGGAACAACGGCACGGAAATTACCTCGTTAAAAATCCATTCCAGTGAACTTGTCCATGTTCTATCTCATTTGTTAGGCTTGGTCCAGTTTCTGAATCAGAAGTATAGCGTAAATTCGAGGAAAACTACAATACTTTCGATATTCCGTTTGAGGTCGCTTCAGATGTGTAATTTGCAGTTGGCTAAAACATTTTTTCATATCTAGCCAATTTATTTTTTTTTCTTTTTTTTTTGTTTTACATAATTGAAAAACGTCGTTGCAATTGCTTAAATTAAAATCGAATTACGAGATGTGTTGGATAGAAAGATAAGAGTTTTTTTTTTTATGATATAATGGCAGACTGTAAGTCTTTGAAATAACAATGTGCTAGTAATAATATTATATAACATAGAAGAGGTGAAAGGAGACTAGGTATTAACAATTCTAGATAGAGATTGTACGTTTGATATGAAAAACATTGTATTTTTTTCAATATACAATGAACTCTTACCGTTCACGGTGAGTGCCATTTCTATATTTCTTTCTTCTGTGTTTCATGACTTTTCATCGCATATTATGTATACTGTTGAAATAAAACAGTTATATATGTGACGTATGTGAGTATTTGAAAGTTTTTAAACGATACTTATTTGACTGAAATCTGTTTACTCGAAATCTAATAGAATGGAACTTAGATTTTAATCCGACGCAAGTATATGTAATAGACATGTGCATTTTGTGTTTTGAATTGGTTTTTCATGTTTTCACATAAAAAAATTCTTCACGATAAACAGCCTGGTTTTGTTTGTTTTTTGACTTACGTATGAAAGCCGATTTCGAGACCGTTTTCGCGAAAGTATCACGAAATATATAAATATATATATATCCACGACGTCAGAAAAAAAATTAATAACTATCCTGAAACAATAAGCTAAACGCGTGTTTAAAAAATACATTCGGTGATTCTGTAACTTTATGCCCACATACATACACATAGATGCTAACCGACAAGTTTTTTAGTATATATTTGGAATTGAATACTATGCATTACGATTATCGTATTGACACTACATAAATGTAACAAAAATGTATAAATTCCTGGATTATATTTACACATATATTATCATCAAATGATACAAGATTGGATGTAACGATCGATGAAGTGCACTAAAAGTTTATAATTCCCCGAATTATCTTGAGATTTTGAAATGGGACAAGATTTAACAAGAAAGTAACAACAGACCTCGCATGAAATCCGATTGCGGTAAAAGTGGGTACTGCATTAGATGTTTGATCGTGACACCGTGTGCAAAAATATGTTAGAATTATATTACCTTTGTGGTCACATATTTATAGATAATCCGTACATCATGCATAAACAATCGCACAGTATGTTTTCCTGATTTCATTTTTTGAAAGAAAACAACCAAAATAAAAGCTGTCCGGACACAGACTCGAAACGTCCACGGGACGGCTTCAACAATCTTTTTGTCTGTGGCCATTCCGAATGGCAATACTCGAACGAGTGTTACAAAAGATTGTTTCTGGTTTGCACACGCGATGCAGCGCCGGAAGGGGAGTCGCCGTGGCGAAACGCAAAGACAATAGACCGTCAATTAGTCATGTGCCGATGTGCGGCGATTGTGCGCCGCCGGGCGTCCGTCGCCGCCGTCACGCCGCGATTCGAACTTATCACGTCCATTGCCGTTATGCGTTACTAATTCAATGCAAGTTTTCCGCTTATTACAATAGATTAGCCCGGCGGTCATTCCATCGTTTGTTATCGGCCGTAATTATAATCCAATCCTTTTGTTTCGGCTATTGGACGTCCAATGGACGGCCATCAATGGAAATTGTGTTCGGATTTATGCCTTCTGGAAATTTGAAATGATTTAAAATAATATCCTTTGTTAACTTAAAATTGTAAATATGGAAGCAAGAGCTAATCATTATCTGTTCGTATTTTGTATTGTTAATATAAAATTCAACGTAATCGTCAAGATATTTAATACTATTAACATGATACCATATTTCAAGGAAAAAATGTCTTTTGTATACAGTTTAAGTGTCATATTCTTCACGTACAATGTTGTCAAATGAAACCGATAACAGAATGCATTTTTTTAGAAATTGTTCTGTTTTGTCTAAGATATCGGTTGAAATTCCATTAAGAAAATATTCCTTTGCTTTAGTATCCTAGTTTTTCGTAATAAATTTTTAAAATTTTCACATTGCACATGGAATGAGAAATTTTTTGGTTGTTGGTCAAATACTTACATCAAATACACAGATAATATCTACGTAAAGAATGTTTTACATCGTACTCTTTTTATTTTAATTTTAAAACAAAATAATAGGTACAAAATGCTAATCAACTTTTAGATTTATGAAACCTATTACTAGCCTTACGCCGTTTGACTGTCTTGTCGTTTTAAAAGGCTGTATCTTATGACCCCTTATAGGTAGCCAGTAGAAATTTTCACAAAATATGTATTATTATTATTATTATTATGGCGGATATCCTAACAAATGAGAAAAAAAAGTAAAATCAAAAAGTTTTAGCGGGGTTCCCACACAAGAAATGTGTTTATCTCAGAGTTTTTTTGTTTTTGTTCTGTCGTAAAAACGGTAGTACATACGACCCTCAAACTTGATTTGGCAGTGATTATGGTACAAACTATAAAGGAAAAAACAATAAAGGCGGTGGAGTGGGACTCTCTATCTGGTTATTGGAAAGATTTTTTCAAAATGCAATGTGTACGGAACTCTGCGGAGTATTACTCGCACTTGACCTGTTTTTATTGTTTTTTTTTTATGTAACATATTAGTCCTCTTCAAACGTAACACAATGGACACTTACAACCATAACGCTTTCACGAAAACGGCTCGACATAGAAACGTCCTATTGCGGGTCGTTTCTGTCCACCGGTAGAAAAATCCTGAGTAATTTATCAAACTTCGTCGCAGTTTCCAATGTCGCGCATGCGTTTGTAAAGTATAAATAGGATGAGGATAGAGAAGGCGTGTGTCCTCGCACGGATACTGTTACTGTACGCAAAGCGAGCCGATCGAGCTGGACAAGCCAAGCCGGAAGCGGGAGGCTGTAACCCGCCCCGGCCGCCGTCCGACAGGTCCCACAGACCGGCGGCTCGGTATCGAAAGTACGTTTACGTCATCCGCGAGTTCGGGCATCGGTTCTAATAAATGCTTTACGTCACCCCACGTTCACTTCTATATAGTTTCGACACTGCACAAGTCGGTTGCAAGTTGCATAAACATCCGGACGAGCTGTCTGCCGGGCGTTTGCTAAACGCGCTTATCGTTTATTGTTATTCTTTTTAAGGTTCCTTATCTACACCATCAAACCGGAACCTTTTGTGATGAGATTTCGATATGTATCTGTCTATATTTTTCTTTTCAGCGAGCACCATCGACATCTTTATCATTGTTAAGTGATGTTGCCCTTATCGACTTTTTTTTTAATTGCCGTCCATTATTGTCGATATTGTTTTATTTTTGAAAGTTTAGAAGTTTACCTCCAAAACCAAAAAACAAAACCTACTGGACAATAAAATCTACTGAAGTTCTACTAGTTCATATTGTTACGTGGACGCTATTTCTTCGTCTTTGTTTTTTGGAAGTAAAGGGGCAATTTTGATCTGTAATGCAAAGCCTTATGTAGGCAGTTGTAAATATTCACAAATTTCGTTCACCTTCATAGATTCAAAAACATCAGAAGCGAACGGACCCGATTTCTGTTTAGTACAAAATACGATTTCGAAACGAACTGGCGTATACTTACGCCAAGTTCATCATCATCACCCTACTCCAAGGTGGACTGGTGCTGACCAATAGGTGTACGCACCATAGGCCCAGCGCTACTGGACATTGTCATTTCCCGAATGTCATTTCCTGGTGCTCGCTGTTGTAAAGGTATTTTATCTAATCGCCACCCAGTGCGCCCATTTGTCTATCGCTCAAGTCTATCATTGTCTATCTTTGTGCACAGAAAGGAATAGAAGCGTCAAGTTATATGACAGCAATTTGACGATCATGATGTCTATATCAATGTTTTCACTTACGTATAAGCATGTACGATAGCCCGGATCGCATCGATACGTTCATGAACCTTTGATTCCTATCTTACATAAGAATTTGATACCTTTGTTTTTTTTTATTGTAATATTTCTACTTCAGGACCTTCTAAAAATAAAGAAAATACCATTCGAGTTATAGTTATAACTTTTAAGACTAAACCCTGTAACAACTAGAACTTTGAATTTTTGCTTAGTTGTTCTATTAACGCACTAATTGTTGCCACAACTGAAGTTTTCTAAGTGTGCTGAAGGGTTGAAAATCTAAATTCTTAGTTCGAATATATACAATAATTATTAGTTTAAATTACCAGTGTTACATGTTGAAATTGCAGACAATAAAATAAATACATTAATACATAAAAAATATTCTTAAATATTTAAAGCACTCCATCCCGGGGTGAAGCTTCGTAAGAAAATGATTTTTTACCAGACAATTCTCATAAAATATTGACGGTCTTCTGAGCCGATTGAGCGACGCAAATCTTTATTATTCTTCTTTACGTTTTCCCCTTTTTTTTCCATAATATAATATATTCTTCTCGTGCATAAAGTGAAAGGTAGGAATCTTCGCATATAGGGTATTTAGTTATATTAATATAAAAACATGCATATGTCCTGGCATATAATTACAGATAAACTCATGATTTATTCATGAAGGTGCGCTGTCTAATTATTTATATTTTATTGTTTGATAAAGTTTCTTAAATGTTTCTATCTTAAATCATCGTACAGCTACACAATGTTGAGACCGGTTAGCCGTGACCTTTCGAATTCGTATCGATAATTTAATTTTAACCTAACAACGCAGAAAGTCCCGCGCATTAACCTAATGTGTAAAAATAAAAGATATTTGTAAATAAACAAATTCTTAACAAAAAAGTAATTTTTAATTTTACCCTTTTTCTCTTAAATTTTATGGTTAATTGAATACTAACATTTCGTATTGGTAAGTATTTAAACTGTTGGAATAAAGATAAAATACAGTACGTTCCCTAACATCTATAAAATTAATAGGTGTTGTAGAATTCAACACAAAATTATTTTCAATAAAAATATTTTTTTGTTTTAATTATTTTTTTTTTGTACTTTATTGTATATATGGAAAAAAACAGATTGAATCGCGTCCATTGTAACGACTGTAGACAAAGCAGACGTCCCTTGTACAATGTATTCGCGTGCGGGGTTGACGGCGCCGGCGGCAGGGTTATCGGTCGGGGCGCGCGCGAGCGGCGGACGTGGCGCTCCGGTCGCGGCGCATGCAGCGGCGCGCCGGCGGCGGGCGGCGAGTGAACGCCGGGCACGCGACCTTGGGCTCGCGGACGTTCGTTGAACGCGCCCGGCCCGCCCTCCCTCCGGCCCCGCCGCCCGACCCTCGCCCCTCGCCGCGAGTCCTTCCTACCTTCGGATCGGTGTCGGAGATCGTGCCGATCGGTAATAGTAGACTCGCGACTTTTAAATATTCCGGACAGAAACGTTCTTCAGGGTTGCCAGTGCAGCCGACGGTCGTGATGCTATTCGAGTTCTTGTATGTCTGTCTGTATGTTTTCTTTCACTTTTCGACCGAGTGACGGCCTCGTTGATGGGCTCGTTTTGAGGAGACATAAACCGGCCAAATGCGAGTTGGAGTCGCACACTAAGGGTTCCGTATAATATTTAACACTATATTTTTTTTTTAAATATTTCATCTAAAAAATAAAAATCGAACAAAAATCGCCGAAAAAAAAACATGTTTTTTTATATTATAATTTTTGAACATGCGATTTAGATCTTAGTCTGTTTAAAAGAACTGTCAAAATATATGTCATACGTTGATGTTTGAGGAAAAAAATATTTTCAAGTTCTGTTATATGTATGGAGTGCTTCCCCCCCTAGAAATTTTGTTAAGTAGGGGTTCATACAAGACAACTACACTTTAAATTTCATGAATATCGTTTTGTAGTTTTTGAATAAAATGCCTTTGACATACGGACGGAGGGATGAACGGACGGACATGACGAAACTATAAGGGTACCTTTCTTGCCATTTTGACTCGAAACCCTAAAAATATAAAAGTAAAATACAAAGGTAACGCTTAATAAATATTTTTAACGAAAATTATTTTGAACATAAAGTTTTTGATTTATATATATATATAACTGCACTTCACAACACAAGGCCTTAAGTGCCATGAAGATACACCCTTTTGCTGATGCACTTTAGTTTACAATAGTTTTACAGTAATAGTCAACATACCTACTTAAGTTATAAGCGACTAAAGTGCTTATAACCATTCTGTGCGGGAAACATGGAAAAAATGTAACAATCTACTTTTTTCATCTGTAGTGCATTTCTTTGTAATAATGGCTTCGGAACCCTATAATAAGCATGGTCCGACATCCTCTTGGCCAGTTTTTTTTATTTATTTTTATTATTTGTTGTTCATGTAGTTCATAGCCCCGTAGTAATATATATCTATATAAATTTAAAGTGTCCACCCATTACGACTCAAAGATACAACTCTGTGACAGACGGACGAACAGACAAACGGATAAATAGTGGAGCTTTAGTAATAGCATCCCACTGACACCCTTTGGGCACGGAACCCTAAAAACAAGTATATGTCGCACCATACAGAAAAAAACCCTTTCTTAATATAACTGAAGGTCCACGGTTTTGTATTATACATTTTTATTGATGGAAATCGATTAAGTAATTCAAAAAATATCGAATATGTGATTAAAATAAAAACTTTTTTTGAAATGATAATAGACAAGAAAATACAATGATGGATATTCACTAATAATTAATAATTATGAACCTCCATTTTCCTGAAGCCTAATGTTGGCAGAGTTAAAATGAATATTTTAGCTGGACGTTTTAAATTATTGCTTTTATTTTTGACAAACATTATTTTGTCCATTATTGAGGTACTGCCCAATATTAAACTGAAAATGTTACGACTGCATTTGAATGTAAATAAATAGTTTTATTACAAAAACATGAATTAATGTTAAGTAAACATTTTCTGACACATTTAGTTGTCTCGTGGAATGACTACGTCATATTATAATGGCACTTAACAGCAGGCGCTATATTTTTAAACATACAATCTAGACTTGTAATTATTTCTAGCATAATTATAGGCGTCTAATAATTATTCAAATCAGCGACTTGTTTATTTCAAGGTATTATTAGTTCCGTGAACATTTTTTCCTCGTGCCAAAAAAGTAGCAGGACTGCATAAAGAACAGTAACGTACACTATAATGTAATTTATTTTGTTGTGCATATGAACGTCAATTAGTCTCATAGTGTTAATAAATCTTTTCAAGGATTTTGATGCCTAGAACAATGTGAAATTAAATGCTAGCATTTGCATATAAATGCACGACGTGTATGGTCAATACAAAGTACAATCACTATATTAATTAAGCAATTGTCTGTGTGTGGTTAAAAGGTTTTTTTGTCGACAGCAGTTTCGAACAGGTTTCTAGAATTTATTATTGTTATCGTCAAAACGCAAATGCATCAATTAAATACTCGAAACTGCGCATATTGTGTTAGTGATATGAGTAGGAACGAATTATCTGTGGTTTCGTTTGGCAATGATACATCTTTCTGCATAAAAATTAAATCGACAGAGCGATTACGTTGACATTAAATCGTACAGATTATATTTAAAAACAAACAAAAAATGTACGTTTAATTACTAGGTATTTCATTAGGTTAAAATTTATTTTTATTTTAATAATAGTGTTTATTTTTTCATCGGATAATAGATATCGGCAAATACGATTGTGGCAAATTTCCAGTCGTCGGCACAATAGTTGTAAATATCGAGTAAATAGTAGAAATTACTAAAATCGAACAATCAAACAATGGCGAGCTTTTAGAACATTTCAGATTCGCGTCTTTGTAACGTAATAACTATGTACATGTTCCGCGAAGATGAGATAAAATAAAATGTATTTAATTAAACACAGCATTGGCCTAGTTACTGAAACATGGTAACTTAAAATGAAAGTTTCAAATAATTAGAAACGGTGTAAAGGATGAAATTGATTTTGTGCCTAAGTTCGTGCTAACGAAGCCCCTTTTGTTATTTTCAAATATTAGCTTTTCATTTTTTTCTATATTAACGTGCTTATTTTCCAAAATGGAGGTTTGAAGTCTGTTAAAGCGTGCTCTTTATTAGAAAAACTTTGACATGCTTTTATTACGTTAAACGGAGAATATTTTTATAGTTATTGAAGTTAATATTTCCTAGATTCTGCACCATGCGTCTCTACCATAAAAATATTAATATCAACGAAAAACAATTAGTATCTTGGTTTGTTTTAGTTACTAATATTTATTTATAAGCTATCCGTTTCCCGCCGGCTTCCCTGTGTGTAAATTTAAATTTAGCAATGATTGTTTCTGATTCCGAATTACGAATTCGGTTCTGTTCTCTATCATAATGTCCGTCCAGAGGCCAATGCCTTGGCCCCCCCTTGGACTTTGCTATTATTTTTCTAGTGTTAATATTTTTTTTTTTATAAAAAGGATCCTATGTCGTATTTAAGGAGGTAGTCAAACCTCTATGCGAAATCAGATTACAATCCGTTCAGCCGTTTCGCCGACTAACCGGTACACATAAATAGATATACACAATCATTTTTGTTATATAGGTATTATCGCGTTATTTTCCTCAATCCCCTGTTATCAAGTTTGCATTAGTTCTATGAAATGTCTTATAAATAGTCTTCTCACACTTGTTTACACATCGCCTCGACTTATCTGTCGTTTTTAGGGTTCCGAGGTAAAATGGAAAAAATGGAACCCTTATACTTTCGTCATGTCCGTCCGTCTGTCCAACCGTACGTATGTACGTTACAGGCATTTTACTCAAAAACTACGAGATGTATATCGATAAAATTTATAGTATAGGTTGTATAGGTCATACTTAGTTTAGTAGTAAAATAACAAAAATAAATGTTTCTAGGAGGGGGGTACTCCATACTTGTAACAAAACAAAGCTAAAACATTTTTTTTCAGTAAACATCAACGTGTAGCATATATTGCGACAACTCTTTTAAAAAAACAAGATTCTAAGCAATTTTTTTAATAAAGTGAATATTTTCGGAAATAATCGCCCCGAAAGTAACAGAAATTGTGCAAACCCCCCCCCTTTTGTAAACCGTATGTCTAAAAATATGAAAACAATTACAAAGGTAACGGTTAAAAACGCTTAATAAATTTTTCCAATAAAAATTATTTTGAACATAATCGGATATATCGTTTTTGAGTTTTTGCCGAAAAACTGTGTTTCTCTACAAAAGGACGTAGGTTCCATGAAAGTACTCTCTTTTGCTGGTGTGCTTTAGTTTAGTTTACTAATTGAAGAGTAATAGTCAACATACCTCAGGCGGCTAAAGTTACTTTGCTTATACCTACTTTGTCCGGGAAACATGAAAAAAAGTGTAACAACGTAGATTGTTTCATGTGTAATGCATTTCTTTGTAGTACAGGCTACGGAATCCTACACTGAGCATGGTCCGACGTGCTCTTGGCCTGTTCTTTTTTTTCATTTACTGGTAATTCACTACTGCATGGCATCTCTCGCTTCGTTAACGAGCCATCTCATTTTGTTACCGCTTTATTTGCGTACTTATCATAAATCTTTAGAATTGCTTACGTATATTCTGTTTGAGTAATAATTAAAATAATGGTTTAACTAGAAAATTAGTCTTTTAAAAATTTCATGTGCTTATTTTTAGATACCACTATAAATCTATAAATGTCATGTTTACTGCGTTAATTAATAATTTAAAACCAGGTTTCAAATTATGGATGCGGTCTGTACCGTGTGTAAAAATTGACGGGATCTAAAAGTGGGTAATTGAATTTTCATTTGATAATTATTTAAATATTACGTATTAACAGTAATTATCAGTGGAAAACACCGTCTTTGTTTTTGATTAGACTATATTTTACTAATAATTAATATAAAAGCATAAATGTTATAATATTTTTATTATTAGATTCATTGCCAAATATTTTTGATGAATTTAGTTTTAAACTTCATTATTTTCGTAAAATGTTAGACATCGTTTGTGTTGAAAATGATCACTCCTAGAATACAATTATCGTAGCTAGAGGGAGATCCATGCGGAGAGCCGCACCATCCGGAGGCTGCATTGTTTTCGCGAACGCGAGGGGGCCCGCGCCCGCGCCGGCCCCGTGCGTTGACCGCCCGCCTGCGCCCGCGCCGCCCGCGCCGCTGCACGCAAACATCCCACCGGTTTACCTTTCTATTCTACACGTTGAATGTTTTCCTTATGCCGGCTTGAATGCAAAACTAATATGAGATAACAGCCTAAGGCATCGCAGAAATGTACCACAGAAATGTAACTTCTTCAAGAATTGTAATATCATTTTTTTTTGCAATTTCAGGTTTTGGCGCTTGTGACATTACATCGATTGGGGCGTGATTAGTAGGTATGTCTGTACAATGTAATTCTTTGAATGGTTTTAAAAATTCGAGAGTTAATATTATAATGTAAGAATTGTATGGTACTTATGTTCATATCATATTAGTATGAATATATAAAAAATATTATCAATCGTGTTTTCATATTAACCGTCGAGAACAATGTTATATCAAAGGTGCGTGTTGGATAGTGTATAACCTAACCAGCGCTAGTTATTCCTTGATCAGTCATTGACTACGAAGATCAGGGATATTTAATATATTTAAACATACTTATATAATGAAAGCTTCTAAGAAGGGTCAAAGGTTGATTACATAATAAATGATAAAATAAACAAATAAAGCTTTATTTATTAAGTTTTCGTGTATCGATAGTCATGTCAAATAAGTATTAAAAAATAAATACTTTAAGTATATGAATAGTTGATTACAATCACAAACAAGAACATATCAATGGTAAGCAGCGTCTAGAGTACAAGTACAAGTACAACGTACGAAACTTTGCCGCTCTGAATTGGCTGTGAGTGATATACTGCGCAGGTATTACGCTCCCCGACCCTCCCTTCTTCTCACCGGTGTTCCTATTTTACGCCATTGCGACGCTTTCATGACTAACTTTACAGCGGCAAAGTTACATGCGTTGTATTGTCGCTATGAGTAGCAATCAGGCATTCGCACAAAATTATAAGATTCTAAGTTTTTTTTCATGTTTAACTCGTTTTACGCGATTCCGCCATTTTCGTATTGTTATGTACATTTTTTCCTATTAGCTTTATTTATTATAACAGCGATATACACAAGTTTCTAGTGTTTAACGGCGGCACGCTCGAACCTATTTTCCATAATCGGAACACTACACAATCGTTCGCGCGACGCATGAATTCCTTCGCAGAACGGCATGAAAGAGAGAGAGACCAAAATAACTGTTATATTTACTCGAACGTCTGCTTTCGCAGCGCCCATCCAGGCTTAACTCGTTTTATCTCCCAATTCGTTTCCCGTTCGCGACAGACGGTTTCACGGTCGATGTGTGATCGCTTTTCCTCCAAACTCGTTTCCCGTGACGCCTTTGTTTTCTTTGTCTCTGCTTGCTGCGAACGTACAAACACACACACACACAAATACGTGAGCACATCCATATGCGTAGAGCTGACGCGGTAGAGTACATGACTGACTACACCGGTCTGCTGGAGTCTCGACATTTTGCTCGGCCGCGAGTGATTCACCGACGGCACCTGTATGTAAAAATCTATTTATCGGCGATCTTGACAAGATATTTATTTCCATATTCACGTATCTATAGCGTAATCGTGTGTATTGTAATTGAACTCGACAGGAGAGAATACACAAGATTTATCCTTTATAAATGTAATATAAGTCCATTATTAAATGAATAATTAAGAAAAAAAAAATATCTATAGACACGGCCAGCTCGACTTCTCACCAGATCGCTTCATTCGGTGTGTTATTTTGTATTTACACTGGTCGTGTATGGCAAAATTAAAAAATAGCTGTTCAAAAGTTTCCTGCCGGTTCTTTCCGGGGGAAAACTGCTTTTCCTGAATCAGTTGGTGAACTATAGATTCGCAAAACATGACGTGTGACAAATGTTATTCAATGACATGTGAAATATGAATATTTTCAATTTGTATTTGAAACGAGAAACTTGTCTGTGTCGATTCTTGCTAGTCGAAAACATGCAACGAAATCGATACATAAGTAAGTCGGCCCCTGTCCGCCACATTGTAGTGCGGTGCAGGTTCGACGACGTCGACGGAACCGGACGATAAAAATATTTAATTAATTTAAATTCGCTTTTCCAACATTCGCATCCGTTATCGCCACCATTATTATATCGTAAATATATATGTATTTTTGGTTAATCCACTTTATTAAACTGCTTTAGGTTTATGTCCTTTATTGTGTGCACATTGTAAGTTTTAAATAACTGTGTGAATCACACCGAAGCTATGGTTATAAATGCATTGTTTGTACGACGCTCATTGGGAGCGTTTAGTATACAAAATGTTCGCGTTTCTAAGAATTTGAACAAGGAAGTTATAAGGAAAACCAGAAGCATTGTTGCATCGGGTCGTGTATTATCGCGCAATAAATATCTTTTCTTGTTAAAACAGACAATAAAATAATAACTTTTACAATATTTTAATAGTTTGTAGGGTTTTTTAAACGAATAAATTTATATGTACATAAGTGAAGTGTTTATATTTAATGACGGTTTGTTGTCAGATGAAATACACAAAAAAAAAGATACATGTATCCGATTAAGTCTGCTAGTCCCCCGACTCATTTCGGTGTATACGACTGTATCTCGCGTCCGCAAACCGTTCAAAAAACTTGCACTTTCACTACAGAGCGACCGCGTTAGCGTTTTCGGAATGCGCGAGTTACTCAGGGTTGCCAGCATTATGTGTAGAATTTCATATTGTACAAATGAGAAAAATATACGAAAAATAGAGTTATATTTAGAATCGTTGCGTCAGGTAATTAATAACCTATTGTTAGTGCGCATACCGACCCAGAGTCAGAGTGAGGGGACCACGCTAATTTCGTAATGAGGGTTGGCAGTGACCATTGTCACTGATGTGATAACAAGGTGCGACGTACGCATCAAGGGCTTTAATTTGGTTAAGTTGTAGACTCATTGGCCCATAAGCCTGTCGTGGTCAGGATTCAAATCCAATAATAGATTGTGATTCGATGGCGAAGCTCTCAACCACTCGGATACACGTCAATAGATGATAAATATTTTCTAACAAATGAATTGTACTTTTGTACGTTCAATATATCATTTAGGTTCTAGGTTCAATAGTTACTCATAATATCATTGTTTTAGTACTACGAAAAATGTTTGTCATAAATACAATCAATCTTTTCAATTATGGGAAAAATAAATATTATCTTTTAATAAAGCTTATTATCACATTACTATTCTATAATTATGGTATTCACAATTATTTTAATTCGTTACTCTATTGCATTTATTTTGTGTACTATGAAATACCATAGATATTTTCCATTGAAATGTTTTTACAAAATAACTATATCAAACGACAACACTATGCGGTACCCCTAAAAAACAAAAGTAGATATAACAATATAATAGAGTTGGCAATTCTAATTTCGCAAATCGACTTCAGACGACTTACGCAACCCGGTCTGGCTTCGTTAGTATCTAATGCATTTAATTGCTTTCGAGAAATCACGAAGTGCAATGGCCGCTGTGTTTTAACACTTCTCGATTTTGTCCTTGATGAAGAACAATTGCTTGTATTTTAAACCTCCATTGTTGTGGTTTGTTATAGGCGTTATAAATCTGTCATGTCTGGTTCTGGCTTTTTGACTGTAGTACAATCATTGACATGTTTAAAACATTTTAAACATTTAAAACAACAACACATGAACAAAACACAACGATAAATATTAATTACACACGCATAATACATCAGCTGTTCGTATGTATATAGCGCCTAACGCGTATATTTACAGTGCGCGCATGCACGAAGCTATCTTATTCTACCGCTTTGTGTCGTTATGTATATGTCGCTCTCGATTGTTTCTCTCCCGTGACGTCGAAATGTATTGCTCTTTTACTCTTTCTCTCTACGCTTCTTCCTTTTTTTCTTCTTCTTTCTTGTGTAACGAAATGTGCCTAACCGTGACGCGTCCTTGAAATTTCACTTTTAATTTTTGTCCAATTATCGATCATCGAATCGCCAACTTAAGATGTTTCACTTTAAAATGTAAATAGGAAAACTACTGATCTATATGGGTAGAAACGTGCCGTATGTTAAAAACGACATATTGTCGTTTGGATCATTAACGATAAACGCTATTAAATCTTGTTATCGCGCTTGCAAATAATTAAATAAGTAAACATCGCTTCAAGGCAATCGGACACTAACGATTCTCGGTAGTCGCAAGTGTTTGTCGTCCGAGCGTTGGTGGCGATCGTACGGCGAAAAGCGCGAGACGACGGAGTAGCGAACGATAACCGTTAAACTCGTTATATATGGGATTTGGCGAACTGTTTGTCGCCGCTCGGCCTTCTGAATCGTTCGCGGGGAAAAACGTACGAATTCTGTCGATGACGCGGTCCGTGATCACGCTGTTTTTGTAAACATCTGTCTGTCTCCGTACGGTATTTTATATTTTGAAAATAAAAGTTGTTATATTTTTTCGAAGTAATTATTACTACGTAACAAGAAGGCGGAACAATATATATATATATATATTTGATTTTAATTCTTAGATATGGCTGAACTGATACAAAACTTATAGTGTGAAGTTGAGTACACACTTTTTATAACTTTGTAGTATGTGTCCAGCATACTTCTAGGTATACAGTCGATAAACGTATTTTTAATATAATACTCCATATATTTTTTAAACTTAACCTAACGCATAATGGACACGTAATATTTTAATAATGTTCACGTTCATATTTATTTAATTTATTTTTACTTTTTGTACTTTTGTAAATAATTCGTTATGTAGATTTTACTACGCATGTAATGAGTATAACAAAGTTGAAAACTTTATTATATAATATTATACAAACTTTAAAAACCATCTTCACCAACCCCAACGTGTTATAATGAGTTTCTTATACAACGAAAATATGAAAGCAAAGTGTTTCTCTATGAGCTACAGTTTTTTTAATAACATCACTACATGAATTACACAATAAATACTCACCGTAAATAGGCTAGGGTTTTTTTTTATCAATAGGAAGCTTTTTATAGGACGTCGCCAAAAATTGAATTTTTAAACGACCACTCTAGTAAATACATACCTTTAGTTCAACTAAATGTAATACTTCAAATCGGTCTCGCGTATTTCGTTTTTCAGTTTTAATACGGAGAGTATTAATAGAATATAGATGGCTCCAACGGAAATACCACCCAACACGTTAGTTGCAACATTGTAGAAGACGCATCTTGAAGCAGATCGATAAAAGGCTTCGAGGGTTGTCAGAGTTGCGAGGGGCTGGGGGACGGGCCGCGTGAGAGGGGGGGGATGAGGCAGGACAGGGCGGCAGGAGGACGAGAGGGGGCGCCATAAAGAGGTCGTTGTAACGGTCCCCTCGCCAGCTGGAGTGCGGCCAGACGCGCTAACATATAGCTCTTTCATGCCAGATTTCTACCGGCTTTAGCCTATTATACTATAGTTGATAGCGGATAAATTGAATCCCACTCGGTTCCAATATCGTGTACACGTCAATCTGCTATCGCAATGAGAAATGAAGTGAACGTATGAGGACCTTATTATAATACGACATACGAATATTGATTTTAATTTCAATAGCTATTAAATATTATTCCTATAAAAATACTATTGATAAGTATAAAAGTCATATGCATAGAGAACAATAAATAAATATTGTATATGCATTAGTAGCAACGATTAATTACTACTGACGGAATTTAGTCTACCGCATGTAACCACCGAGACCATCTGAAAGTGTTAAAAATATTCCAAATACATCGTGAACATTTTTGAGATGTATGATTGATTGTCTTTACTAAATTTTAAACTTTGTGTGCTCATTTTTGTGTGAGATAAGACAACAGTTAAGTAGCTGTAGACACTACAACGAAGCGATCACGACTCGATGCGCTGTTTATGGTTATTCCTGATTTTACTATTAGGCGTATTGTTCATCACGACGTCGCAGTACAGACGCGTATTCGTCATCATACTAGTACACTTGTTGTACGCCTTCTCGCTGCTTACGTACAAACTCGTATCCTGTAGACGGAGCGGCGGCGCGAGCGTCGAGAACGGGTCGCAACCGCTGTCGACAATTTCACAGTTTTGTATGCAAGCAGCAACCAGGCGTACAGTACGACGCATGAAATTATGCCGCTGTGAAGTTCGTCACGAAAGCGTCGCAATGGCGTAAAATAGGAACGCGGCGGAGAACGAGGAAGGGTCGGGGAGCGTAATACCTGCGCAGTATATCGTTCGCAATCAATTTAGAGCAGTAATGTTTCCTGCGTTGAACTGTACAACAAACGTACAATGATGAATACGCGTCTGTGCAGCTACGCTTCCCGTGGGCAGCGGACCTTATTTTTTACTAATTCTAATTTAGGGTTGTAGTCGAGCAAATTATTTTTCTACCTCTGTATTATAAACACAATTTAAAAACCTTGAAGGGCCCCACTTCGATTCGGATACTTAGTGCAACTGGTGGTTAGTGAGAAGCCACAATCCGTATGATCGGTCGTGTATTTGTTTTACAACATTTACCTCTGTACTTACATGTTGCATAAATTACACATAAGAGTGCTGCGAAACTAAATAATTATATTCCATGCGTAATATTTGTTTGATTGAACTTCTACTCTATGATATAAACAATTTAATACAAATATATACTGGTAATGTGTAATTTTTTAGTTTATATTTTCGTGGAATTCAAAAAGCTTTCTTGTAAACGGCGTCTGTAATGTAACAGCAAAAACATGACGCAGCGCCATCTCTTGTCCACAAAGAGTAGGCATCAATAATGTATTTTAATTTTACGAGAAAAGCTATAAACACAAATTTGTCGATACCTGTTTATATTTTATATAAATTGTTGTGTATACGTTAAGTGAGCGGTCCTTGTACATGCAATTGTACATGGCTATCTCGGAAACGGCCCTAACTATTACTACGAAAATTTTTACTTTGACAAAGTATTGCTTTTCATGTTTATCTATGTAAGCGTCTTCCCTAACGAGATTTTGTTTCTAAACGTCGCCGTATTTATCGACATTCATGATTTCATGAATGGTGAATTCGTTATAAGTGTGCTCACCGATGGCATTATACGTGTTATTATTTACCTACTTATATATTTATTTTGAGAAATGAACAGAAGCAAGCTAGCAAGCTTTTACATGGGATGTGTTGTCATATTTTCACGGCAAACTCGGAAACAAGTCGAACAAAGCTCGGCAAGGGCTTTATTATTTGTTCAAACTAGCTCTGTTTTGGATTTTAAAAATAGGAGACTTACGTATGTGTTGTTTTTAGGTTTCGTGCAAGAATACCTCACTTAATTAATACAGAATCTATTTTTGGAATACAATGCCTGTGTTAACATCGTAATTATTTTAATATAGTAACACAAAATACTAGATTCTTATGAGAAAAACGTAGTGTATATAGAGAAAAAAAAACGATTTTGATAGTGGGAGCGGTATTCCGATTTATGAATACAATCTTTTCGTACAGAAAGACGACAGCTAAGTTTTATTTAGTCTAGTGTATCACATTCTTTGGCTTCAACGTAATGGCAGAAAGACAAAGGGTCATGTTTTTGATTTTTTTTGTATTCTCCATTTCAGTACAATATCACTGTTTTAGGCGTTAAATATGAAAAACGAGAGAGTAGTTTACGCTCGAAAATAACACGAGACGTCAGTGAATAAGTTATTTCCCGCTTTATTTATCATCTTTTTCTAATCGCATAGCGACTTCACTACAGCGTGTTTATTGTTATTTTTTTTTACGATAACCCCCCCTTCCCAGAACGGATTGTTATTATAACATTATCTTTATCGTTTCATAGTACATTAGCGGATACTCATTCAGCTCTATAGCTGATAAGAGTTCAACTAAGTTAAGAGATAATCAGCGTTTACCATTTTTCCCTAATAGTTTTTCGAATTGTTTCTAGTCGTCCTTTAAACACGCGCGTGTTTCGTAGCTGTTATAAGCGGACGTTTCCCATTAGTGCCGCGTTACGTTCAAAAGACAGTTCTCTAGTCAAGTTCTAATAGTTCATCCTTAAAAAGATGTAGTGTTTACGAGTTCGGCGAGACACGTTATAAGAAGCCATTCCATCAATAGTGCTCAAATCATGCATCTAAGTCTTTTTTTTTATGAGACACCGAAACCGGAATTGAAAGCTAGAAAAAAAAATTGAAATCGAGATCATGATTGAAAGAGAAACCGCTCGATATAAAAGCGAAGGAATTCATTGTATGTCGACGCCGCGAAGCATATCCGATGACGCCGGATAAAGAACTGGCGAAAATTCTTTTGACCAACTAATCCGATGGTGGATTCTGATTCACTTTAAAGCCTCTAAATACCTAGGCCAGTGATGGGCGGCGACATCGCACTGAGATCTTGCGATGCGATATCAAATCCAAGTATTGAAATAAAAACGTTAAATAACGAAGCGATTCGATAAAAGTCGAAGACGACTCGCTTGCTTTTTAAATACATATTTGACTTAGGTCGATCTTTTGTACCCGCATGACTTTATTCACATCGCGCCATGCATAAGTATAGTTCTAGCTTGTGGTTGAAGTTTGAACGATAATTCTGAAACTGCAATAATTATTATGATCGATTTAAGTGACTCACTGGTTATTCCCTTCTACTGCCACTTATCGATACAGCTGTCCCGTGTTCGTTTCCATGTATGGCAAGTTTATGTTTAAGCTTCGATTTTACCCGGTGAGAGGTATGGTGATGATTCTTCAACAGATTGAAAACGATGTTTATGGTTGTAAGTTATAAAAAAAAAATGGAATTTTTTTGCGTCCTCGCTTCTCGATTTCTAGATGTCAATGGACCGACCTGTGAGCAGACTAGTATTTGAATCGTTCGTTTTATACAATCGTTTACTGATTTTCAATCATTAAACTATAGGACAATTTGCAACGCCATTCTGTTTGTCTTGTGTATACCTATTGAAATCATGGCGGGATATTCGAGATACGGCATTAATATTCTACATTTATAGGTGTTTTTCGATAATAGATATAATATCAATGGTGTTGATGGTCAGAATGGAAGTCGGAATTGGGCCGAGATCGGTATCGGGATCGAGATCACGAACGCATGTGAGTATGAACGAGAGAGAGAGAGAGAACACATACACACGAGGTGTATACGACCGGGTGTGAAGTAAGACTCTGACTGATTTGGAGACTCGGATCAGAATAGAAAATAGATTGTACTGTGTGGCCAAAGATGCATAGCGATCCGCGACTAGATGTTAGTATTGTATATTTTTTAAATTGATTTAACAATACTTTTTATTTGGTACCCATGTTGTGTGTACAGAAGTGTGTCTTACCTTTTGTCTGCTATTTGTTGGACATAACGGTAGCTATAAAATTAGCTCTATTGAATGTAGCATGACGTCATGTATCCTAAAACATTGAAACTCACGTTTATATTACGACATGCACCGTACACAATTCCAATTATAATTTGCCCGAATTAGTTAATTTTTACAAACGGTAAATTATTAAATATGAGCATACAAAATACACGGGTAAAAACATATGTAAGTGCTCGAAAAAACACTATATAGCGCACATATCAGTCGGATAAAAGGTCTCGACTAGCGAATAGAGTAGGCATACCTACACGATTAGTATCTTGCAGACATCATGTCATCTCCGACACTTCTAATCGAGGTCGCCGAACGGCGGAGAAATTAGTCGGGTCGATTTGTCGTATTTGCTATGTGTGAACACGCGAACGTAGACTGGGCCCGATAGTGGAAACGCTATCCAGAGCGGTATCGGAGCAGGAATTTATGTCCACGCGGCTGACCAGCAGATGGCAGAGTTTTTGTTTTAAATGGGCACAGTTATGGCGTTTAGACCGATTTCCATCACTGCTGCTGATCATCTGGAATCTTCGTCACACATTTCGATTCGATGGTACATCGAATAGATCACATACATCCCTTCCAATGTTCATTAACTACGATTTAAGTATAAGGTCTACTCAAACAGAAAATCGCACACAACCTATCTTCAAAGAGTGAAACTCGGTATTCATGTAACCTTCCTGCCGGATATTCACATAGGCGTGGATACGAAAATGACAGTTGGCAATTCTCGTGTCACCGTTCGCGTTGCATCAGCCGGCACGGCCGGTCTCGACTCTCGCAACAGCAGCGTCGCGGGCGCAACGCGAAAAGTCAAACTTTACGGTAATCAATCGCCCGATTGAAACTCTGGAAGTGTTCGTGTACCGTTGTGCAACATGAATTATCGCCACGTAATTTTTTACAGATGGTTATTTCTGCAGCTCCAACGTGCGCTTTCGCCACTGAAATCGCTGTATCGATTATGGCGTGCCGTTTCAATGATGTGTTCCTTATATCGTCTGTATCGGCACACACAACGGACTGCATGTCCTCATGTCGGATCCGTTATGGTGTAGTAGCGAATAATGCAGCGTTTTAAGATCCACAGTAGAGGCAGAGACGCGGGAGCGAGGCCGTATAAAATACGTTGCTATGCGGTCGGTCGGTATAACAAACGAGAAAGAAATAAAACCTCGAGGAGTACAATAGATTTATTAGCTCCCAAATGAAGGCAGAGTCAGAATTTCGCGGTAATAGATTCCGGGGCGGTGCCATCGGACGGATTTTGCGGTTTTTCAGTGATTACAATCGCTGCGGTCTGTCGAAATATCTGAGCACACAAACGCGATAGGAGAATTCTGCGGCGGCGGCACGTCTAACTAGACGGTTGGCGATTTTGTTAAATTTTTGCGAATGGTACACGAAAAAGGCGGTAAGGATGAGGAAATCTATGCTTTTTATTATTTCATGGATATACTCGGCAGTTGTACAAACGGACGAGTTCTATTTTTATCGATTATAGTTTCTGCGAGAACTTATCTGTCGATAGCTCCTGAACTCAATAACGGTAATGGAGAACAAACTTTGAACAGTGCGGCCGAGGAAACTTGTTCGAAAGATATTAGATTGTGTGTTCTTAGAAACAAAACGCAACTTTTCTATATTAAACTGAAACAGCCGACGCGGACTTACGCTATCTTCGTATTAGCCGTTAGAAAGATCAACGGTGGGGGATCCGAAGTGCGATTTTTATTATTATGGTTATAAACTCACGCCTATTTCCCAGAAGGGTAGGCAAAGACTGCAGATTTCCATATGGTACGATCTTCGCATATCTCTTTCGTTTAATTGTCACACGTCAATTTTTCATGCGGTCTTATCGGTTACAAATACTTAAAATATGACCTATTTTTAATATGCCACCAATTTGATCTGCATACGATTTTCTAAGCCGACTCTCGTGGATCTTTCCACCATACACATTCGATTTTTAATCTATATAAATTATATTCAATTGCGTGGATCGCGCGGTTGTGAACAGCTATCCTTAACTTTTTTCAAATACAATGAATACGGGAGAAACGCACTACAAATCAGGCTCACCAAATCGGACGTGACCTTCGACGCCGTCCGGCGTCGCACGGGGCGGCGTGCGGCGCCGGCGCCGGCTCGAGTGGCTGTGCCGCAACGCGAGCCCGGTTGTGATGACTATAACAGCTGAATTTCAGCTGCAGTGCTCCCTTCTTCCCCTTCCCCCGCCGCGGTCCCCCCGCCGCTCGTAAATATACCGGCTGAGTTCATCGCCTAAAACCGTCCCATTGAGCGGCCGCAGACGTCGATACGCTCGCATGCGAGTACATCCATGAGCATTCAGCCGGGTAGCCTTTTGTTCGATTATTATTGAAAGTACGTATGCTTCGTGGAATTGGATTGTAAATCTAAATAATAAAGGAAATAGAATCGATCTGGACTTTTAATAGAAAACGATTGTATATTTTTTTTTATTTTTATTTTATAATTCTGGCATAATAGTTGAAAATGCATCTGGCATAATAGAAGATGAAGGTGTTAAGGCAAAGCATTAATGCTGTCGATAAAACACTATTTCAATTATTCCAATACGCTATAGGTGCCGCAGTTTCAATTACTCTATTTATTCTCCCTTACTTATAATAATTTAGGCACGTATAACTTAAACGTAGCTGATATTCATTGCAATATTTTGAACTGTCTTAATTTTTTCTCACGCCAGAGCACAGATAAACTCAGTCCTTAATTGATATTTTGAATATCATGAGTTCTAATAACTTAGAACTTGGTACAATTCAAAATCTACTCAAATACAGCGTTCCAACGATTGCTTAATATTTTAAACTTTAATATAAAATTCTTTGTTTTATTAACTACATCGCACACTTTCAATTACATAGTTGCTCGCTAACGGTTCTGTAAATAGACCTCTTATTTTTGACGCTACAACAAGAATGCATCACGATCACAAACATAATATATGCACGCCATTAAGATGGCTGCGGATGGATCTTTGTAATATATATGACACTTGAATGCGTTTTTATGCACATCAGGGCGGGCACGTGAATTGAAATCTCTTTCTTGACGTCGATTATATACTATCGTGCGTACATAAATTATTCGTACTTTTATATTGCAATGTCGGGGGCAGTGTGTTAGACTGACTTTAATGTTTACAATCGTCGAATATTAACAAATTATCCTTGCATATAGACATGGCTCATTTCTAGTTATATAGACAGGTATTTTATTAAATTAACACATACACAAATATATATATATAGCATTGACAACTTGTGGCATCTTAATTTTCTTTACAATTTATTAACTGACACTTATTTCATTTGCTAGTTACCATATAGATGTTTTTTTTCATTACGACGCAACGTGAATTAGGTTATAAAGCTTGAAGCCTATGTCTGTGTTTGTCCGACTAGCACAGAATCAATTTTAATTTTTTCAGTCGAGAATCCGACAATAAGCCTGTGCTTTGGGAATATTAGAGCGGACGTTTTAATAAAAAAGTCGATGAGGTCTTGAGTCAATGTAATTCCTAGATGCACCGATCCGGACTCCAGACGTTTAGTAGCGTTATGGAGATTTTAATATCCGCCATCTTCGCGATCTGTGGAGGTTATTGCAATCGTTTCAATGAGAACTTCGACGAAGTCTCATCAAATTTCATACTTGATGCTACGATCTGGACTCAAATGTTTACAGGCATTATGAAGCTCCTTATATTCACAATCTTCAGAGTGTGATAATGGTCGACTCAATAGCAGCAGCTTTGAATATATCTCGATTGACAATACGTAGGTCATACTGAAAATTTCTGGTTTTCGCCATTTATAATAACATTATTATAAAAACAATTATGCTTTTGAATTACGGTCTGAGAGTAGATTACGTTTCAGTTTGTTTGAATTATCTTTCAATTTTCTATCTTTAATTCTTTTCATAATCTCATGGCATATGGAATTTTATTATGGGGTCATACAGCTGATATTAACACAACTTTGTGCTGCTGAAGCGGCCTTTTCGTGCCAATTATGATTTGAGACCAGAAGCATCTCTCATAGAAATATTTAAAGAAATTAATATTTTAGCTGTAACTTCACAATATGTATATATATATGTATCATATACGAAAACCTGACATATGTCAAGAGAAATATAGAATCGTTCCAAAAAATAGAGCGACATTTATAATATTAACACTAGATATACGAATGATCTTGCTGCTCATAAAACCCGTCTAAGCAAAGTTATCAAATCATTTAAGGGGCAGTGTGTGCGCTTTTGTAATAAGATCCCAGGTGAAATTCAGAAATTTTCCATTTTACGAATTTAAATTTTTGTTAAAAAGAAATTATATGGCAAGGGCTATTGTACCGTGTCTCAATATCTTAATGAATAAAACTCATAGGATAGAACAGCTCGGCTATCAGGTTGCTTCAGGTTATATCTAAGTGCTGTACTAATTTATTATTATCCAATTCTTTTTATCGATGAGCAAAAAAAGGGCAATCCTTGAGTTTCTTTCCTATTCTTCTCAAGGCGAATCAGCATTTGGATTGGGTGCATTTTAATTTCGAAAACAATTCGTTAAATACGGTATTTCAAATGTAATAATTCTATTACGTATCTACGAAATAACGCTGTTTTTGATTTGATTTGGTAAAAGAGCGGTTAAACATCAACTTTATAGAGATATACGTCAATATTGGAACGAAGTTCCTTACGGTGGACTTGGAGGAGATAGGGATTTTGCTGCGCGACCGAACTGAAAAAAATGTGATAGTAAAACCGTAAGAAAAAGTCCGTGGAATAAAACCGTTAAATGAGACGTGCGCAGGCGCGACAGTCGTATACACAAGCGAGTAGTGTATAATACCTTTCTCTTTCTCCCTCTTTCTTTTCGTTCTCTCATTCCTTCTCTCTCTATTACCACTCCACCCCGCCAATGCATAGTATATACTCATGAATTCATGGACAAGCACGTGGCTAATCACATTATAGATACATTTTACTCGTGAGTAGTCACGTTTATTTTCATATAATTTTAAATCGTCAAAACAATAATAAATATAGTAACAATGGCAAGTGAACAGGGAAGGGAAATTATTCTATTTCTATGTAATTTTTTGTTGTCAAACTAAAATAAAGAGACATATTTTGTTATTTTAGTTGATAATTTGAATTACGATTTTTTTTTTATTTTACGTAATTTATTTTATTTCCTAAAATACTGAATTTTCTAAATACTTTCCTGTACTTAAATAAAAACTAATCAGCATAATTTAAGAGAAAAATCAAGAAAACCTACATAAAATTGAGCACGATTTTTTTTTGCAAATTGTGTCGATTCTACATTAGCCGAAGGAACTTAGTTTCTACCTGGTGTCCCACGACACCACTCGTTTTATGTAGTTTACATCGGAGGGACCGTATATAAGATGCGGACCTAATGGGACGGACCCGCGGGCGAAAGCTAGTCTCAGATATAAAATCGTCATTACATCACGGGCCGTTACGTTTCACATTAGTCGCCAGCGCAATAATTAAGTAACGAACGGTAAGACAATGATCCGTACGTAACGTACTGAATTGGCATTAATGGCGCCGCCGTCCGCTCTGGCGCGAACCGGATCGCGCCGGCTGAGTTTCGTTTCCTGCATCGAAAGGAACGGTCGACGCAGCCCGTGCGCGCCGCGAATGCACGGGCCGGCGCGGGCGCAACGACACGACTCGCTCCAGTTACCGACGACGCCGTATGTGTTCCGAATCAACATTCCGTCGGCGACGCGTCACCCCAACAGCCCGCCGTCGCGCCGTCCGCGTTTCCACATCGGTTCAATTGCTTCTAGAAGCATGATTTGATTACGATAAACGACAATAATATGTGTCTACTGTCGCTTGTGCTACAGCTCGCTTAACGTATGCTCAGCAAGCTGTATACGTAAATACGTTGCAATAATCTGTAGATATCAATACTGCGTTCTATATGAACGTTATAGTAAACGAGCACATACAAATAACTAAGCAAAGCGAGCTATACAAAAAAAAAGTGTGTGTGTATTAGTATACACACGTAAGAAGTGGAACTTCTTTATGACATCATTTTTCGAAAAATGATTTACTATTTACAGCTTCACAGAAATTGGTTGAATAAAGCTAAATTAGATAAAGTTTATACAAAAGGCTTTTATTATCATAGACATGGATACAAAAACAATACAATTATTTCACCTTTCTGCTACTAAAATTATAGCATTTCATTAATTATAATAGAATTATTACTATTATTGTTATCGTTATTATATATTTTTGTAATTAATGGCTTAACTCACTGATATTTACAATCAAAAACTAAGGTTAACCTGAAATAACCTTAAAAAAATGTAACTACTCAAAACGGGCCGCAAAATACATTGGAGACATTTACCAATCCCTACTCCGCTGGAGAAAGTATACTTCGAATCACGCGTGGTAGGGATAAGAAAAAGATGGCGCGTAACGGAAAAATGTGACGCGTAACGAAAAAATGTTACACTAAATTTTTTTCCAACCCCGATAAAGAAGTTTCATTTCAAAAAGTGTGTGTGTATTAGTGTACACACGTAAGAAGTGGAACTTCTTTATGACATCATTTTTCGAAAAATGATTTACTATTTACAGCTTCACAGAAATTGGTTGAATAAAGCTAAATTAGATAAAGTTTATGCAAAAGGCTTTTATTATCATAGACATGGATACAAATAACTTTATAAAATTTTTTTCGCTAATCACTTAATTGAAATATTATTTTTCACGTCACTACTGAGTTTCAGAAATAGAAATGTTCAGAGTTTCATGTAGGAGACTTGGTAATGGTATATGTACCTAGAAGGGTGATAGATAAAACTTTTCAATTAATGCGATGTTATAAAGGGCCATATAGAATTGTACGAAAATTATCGAACGCTACATATAAAATCGAGTCACTCAATGAAAGAATGTGAGATATAGTTCATGTATGTCGGTTGAAAAGGTTTCAACTTAGATAATAGGAAAATGTAATACAGTTGAAGTTGTAGAGGTTTTAAGTAATCAAGGGTCTATGTCAGGGATAGGTTAATATAGAGGTAGGTATGTACATATGTATGTATGTACCTTGTTTCACCCTTTATCAGCGTATGTGAGTGTTGTTAGTTTTCTTTTTGAACTCATTTTAAGCCAGTTTTATCACACAGTAAGTAAAGCGATGTTTTCAGGACAATGATCAAAAACTTATGATCCAAGACTTACTTATGTCTTAAGGCTAACCGCCGCAAAGCTTTAAAGAATTTCGAAGAAGCGAAAAATAGGTGACATATGTATTGTTTACCTTAACAATTTAACTAGTGAACATGTGCAAGCAATAAATACCGAAACCTTTTGTTTTGCACACTCTTTCAAAATGACTCATTGACAAACAATTTTATGTTATAGAGGTTGTGGAAACATTTCTTTAAGTTACTGAGGGCCAATACAGAGATTACTAGGGTGTTGACAGAAAGTATATGTGACAGGTGGCCTTAGTAACAATTATGTTTATGCCACGATGGCATTAATAACATTGAATAAATATGGCGCGTAACGGAAAAATGTTACCCAGAAATAAAGAGGGCGCGTAACAGATAAAGATGGCGCGTAACAGAAAAACGTTACATTGCTATAAAATTTCTCCCATACGCCGATAAAGAAGTTTCACTTCAAAAAAAAAACCTGTTTTTAGTCGGACAGACACAATAATTTCCTACTGTCATATTATTTTGAAGCAATGACGCTATAGGAGTAATTCTTGCTCACTGTGAACTCGATGTGAAAACGATATGTATGAAAAAGCATATTATATTATCGCAGTGAAGTGCTTCGAATTAATGTCAATAATCATATTGACGAGGGTTTATTTTACATATTTTCGGTCGCATTATCTTCTAACGGTAAAGAGTTTATTACTTTAAAGATTTAATTAAAAAAAAATTTGCTTCAACAATGATTTTATTTTTATAATTTTATCTGACTTTTGTCATTCCTTTAGTAGATCGCTTATCGAAATTTGTAAAAGCACTAAATACTAACAGTTACATAAAATGAAATTTGAGTAATAAAATTATGAGAAACACAAGTACCATTCATTGGCATTATGCTGAAATCGAGTTCACTTCCCTTATTTAACAGAAAGTTGGTTCACTTAATCGTCGAAGTGGTTTCTATTTCGGCTGAACTTTGAACTGTGCAGCATAATACAGAAAGTGCATTTAGTTGAAATTTGTGTCGATGTCGTATTAAGTTGGATAAATGAACGTGTGTTATTAATTTGGTATATTTACGGGTTTTTATGAAAACTTTTACTTCCTTGAGCTAAAACGCGATACTGTAGTTGAAATACTATATACTGTTGGATAGCTTATCATCTGAAAGAAAAAAATCTGCGTGTTCAGTTTCAGAATAGTGAAGATATCTTCAAAATTAGTAGGAATGGTGGTTTTTCCGTAAATTGGATAAAAAACAGAGACATAAATAAAAAAAAATTACACGTCCTCTTTGAAAACTGCTATGAAGTCTTTTTTGTAGTATAACCGATTTTGAGTTTAATTTAGGTGTATGGAATTTTCTCGAGTTTTCGTATTTTACGAAACATTATTTTATTTAAACGGCATAATAGCTATTTCAGAACAAAAATTATATTAAAATATCGATCTTATCAAATTCACTTCTTATCATAAAATGTATTTTCTAAATTTATTATTTACGATTATATGAAACCATACGTGTGTATTATTACCGAATATAATGAATAATTATATTCGGTAATAATACACACGTATATCATCATTAATGATATACCTGTTTTGGTGTTGTTTATTCAGTAAATCATTTTGCGTAGTTGTATCGTAAATTTCGACAATTACATTTTACAATGTATTCCATAATTGTAAACCGTCCTTATCTTTTGAAAACGTATAAACGAAATCGTGACCCATTGCGCGCACGTAATTTCGTATTTGAACTCGATAAGCCGTACATAGACAAGGAAAAGTGAAAGTGCTAAAACTGGGATCGTGTGAACTGACACTACTTTTCATTCTCTCTGCTCTCGCCGAAAACACGCGGATAACGATCGACGGGCCCGTGGAGTGTTAACAACGGAGACGATCCCTTGACCGGGCGAAGGGGCGAAAGCGGCCCGCCGATCGAGTTGCACAACAGCGCGTCGTCTATGGTGCGCCGCCTCTCCGGTCTCGCCTTTGTGGCCAGGCGTTCGAGAGCGCTCATTCAACTTGTTGCATTTTTGGACTGAAAGTTTAAAAAAATATCGTCGCCACGCATTCCTCGTGTTGACTATGGACATTGTGAAAGTCATGATATTGTCTATGGAATGCGTGTATGCATGTTATCAGAGGGGATATTGACTTAGAATATGACAACACCTACGATATAGACGGTATAATATGACTTCACCTACGATATAAACGGGTGGGACGGATATAATGACATGGCAAAGGAAATTACAGAAATGTTTTGACTACAACATCTACCCGTTTTTATCAAACAAAAAATGACAATATGTATGTATTAACATATTATTGGTCTGTTGACGTTTATAATGAAATGGAAAAAAGTATGTTTTCCTTTCTTACAAAATTTGGAACTCTGGTTATTACGAACTGGTATCGATACGTGAGGAGGTCTATGAAACAATGGAGAGTGAAATATCTGAATTTCGTGAATTATATTCTGCTATAGTACTTAATTTGACATGGTTGTGAAGCTATATCAATATCGAAGCGTGCACCAATAAAATAATTTCGAAACAAGTCAAAGTCTCTCTACAACACTGGCCGTATTTCGAGCCGTCGTCGGTTGGCTATTATTAAGCAAACTAGTACCCCGTAATTGCGCCATAAACAAGAGATGCTGATGCGTTCCTCTTCGTTCGCCATCGACCGGCGTCTATGGCGACATCGAACCATAGACACGGCGAGGATCCGCGGGACCTCTAGCATGTCTTTAATTAAAATCCGACGTCGGTGCAGATCCTACCGCGGCCCGTCGACTATTAGAGAGCTCTCGCGTGACGTAACGGAGACGGCGGACCGCTCGTGACCGAATGTCTCACTCTTGTTACATTCGATTATATTTATCTGTTAACGAGATCGGAAAGCGTTCACCTTTAACCGCGAGCACTTTGCGTGTTACACTTTTGCAATAGGCTACTTACTCGTTATGCTCACTTGAAAGGCTTTGTGCGATTGGTAGACTGGCGTTTAACTAAAATTTATGTTTAGTCAAAAAATGTTTTACTAGTCAATTCAGTCAACCCATTGGAATATTGAGACAAACCTCACCGTGTCTTTGATTTTAATACGAGAATTTCAGTTGAATGAAATGTCGTTGCGTAAAATAACTATAATATTATTACTCTGACATAACTAAATGTCATTTTTTAATGTAATGCTATCTATAGCTCAAAATGTAGAAAAGCATGCGTTACCGTATATTATAGCGCAGAAGGTGCCCATCGCCCGGTTCCGGTATCCAGGATCGAAATTAAATACTCAGCAGCGACAATATTGTTTATATAGATCAGTTCTTCAAATTATCCGTTCACGAATTTTATATACTTACTTATTACTTTTACATTCAATTCTCGCCATTGTCTATCGAGGTCTCTGTGCTATTTTTCTTTTTTTTTATATATTACTTTTTCTCACTCATTTTTCTTTGTTTCTCTCCTTAACTAACCTTCTAGTATTTCAAAATTAAACTTGACAAGTCGAACCCAAACTGAATACACGTTCGTGCAACCGAATACGGAGGCCGGACGCCTCACATGCCACCCGCACCTCATCAGCTACTACAATATTGTGAAAGTATTATGCACAACTTTTAATAAATTCACATGATAACGCTCATGTCAAGTGTTAGTCTGTTTTAACTTCGTATAACTTATCGAGAAATTCGACAGCTAAATCGTCTTTGCCGCAACAAAAAAAAAAACAAAATGTCGAAACAAAAGTTCAATATGTAAACTAGGTAGCTACATAATTAGGCAGAAAGCTCCAAGTGAAAACGCTCTCTCCGCAACAATATCGGAATCACGTAACGCCCGTTTACAAAGACGCGACGTTACACAATTTTCCACAAAAAAGAAACAACGAGAAAACTCACACATGATACGCATGCGACGTCGCCGCCGCCAGGGCTGCCATTTTCACGGAGTTGTAAAAGCGGTCGGACGTAATTAACATAGGTCGCCGCGCGGCCGCTTCCGGGTTCAAGCCGTACAACTTCATCGGCGGACGAGGTTGCCACACCTGCGTACGACACGATGATTAGCGTTCGCTTTGTTTACGTCGTCGGCTTGTGTCGAATCGTAATATCTGACCGGCGAAGCATAAGTTTTCGCAGAATTTTCATTTAAGATCGAAACGCTCTCCTCGAGCCTCACGCGCGTTGGCCCTGCTAGGGTTGGTGGGCTGCTGATGACCTTCGTCGCCTACTCGGTGACCGTTAACTACTCGCGCCCCGACGCGGTCTTCGAGACACGGGGGAGTGGTATAATTTGGCTTAAATGAAAAACTAATAGGTCGATTCGCTCGTTGTCGTGATTAGAATTCTGGCAACGTGCTAACCGTCTGCCACCTATTTGCTGTTGCGCTTGTATAACTTGGACTTTATTATTTGAATATTTATACGTACATATTTATGTTGTGTGTCAATACACTGTCGCGTAAACGATTTCATTTCCTTGCATACAGTTTGACATAAAGGCTCCTGTTCATTTTACATGTAAGGCAAAAATATTTTAAACATTTCTTTTTCAGTACTGGATGAGGTAAGGAAAAAAGGTAAGCAAGAATTATGAATCTAAAATAAAAATGAGTTAATTCGTATATCACAGTCAAGAGTATAATTTTATATATATTGCGATCGTTGTAAATCTTGTCTATGGTATCGAAAAAATAATAATAGGTACTTGGAGAATTTGACACGTGAAACAGTAATAAACAAAAAATACGAATTAAAAACTACTTAAGAAACTAGCGAGGACTAACTAACTAATACTATATAACTAACTAAAACTGATTATGCGACAAAATTGTAATTATTTAAGTGTACACATAATTATGAATAGGCAAGGACAATTTTTATCATGAACTAACGACAATTAAATTGTAGATTATTTAACTCTATCGAAGCATTTTACTATGGGCGAGTAGTTCGGCTTTGATGAAAATTTTAGTCTATAAATTAATAAAATGAGCAGAGGAAAACCGAATATGACATGTTTTGTCATTTTTCCAACGTCACTCCTTAGGGATGTGTACGGTATTATCCTTATATAGAAAGTGAAAAGTGTACATAAAGTATTGGCTGCCACGCACGAATTCCAATCTCACTCGAGTGAATTTATTTATTATTATCGCGTCAATACGAATCGCATCCTACTGCAATTGCTTATCTGCGCGGTAAAATAATTAATTTGCCTGCAGGAAATATTGCAGCTTGTTCTTCCAACAATCACTTAATTAACATAATGTCATTATTGTTTCATTTGTACCATCACAGAGGAATGCGTATTATCTTACATCTTGGGCTCTTAACCTTCCCATCGCGGATGAAGTTATTTCATTGTAAAGTTGTCGAGTTGCAAGTTACTTGCAACTCGACAACTTGTGCCGTAGCAGCATCTAGAACGTTTACAGGTATGTCATATGTCATATATATTCGTATATCAGGTAGTTTTACAGGTATCCGCTCTTTTTTTTTTGTCGACAATGTAATGAACAAGTTATATATAGTAAATCGGAATGTGAGCATACAGAAGGAGGTTTTAAAATTATGTCTGCTTATACAAAAGAATATGAATTTAGAAGTTTAGATTCTAATTTATTAAAAAATATCGTTATATATCTTGTATATTAGGATTCTAAGTTCAAAGCCGACATATGATTGTCAGTTCGAATTTGAGACTACATTGCCACAGAAAGGTTTGAAAAGGCTTTTCGATGTCTCGTAGACTATTTTTTTCATTGTTAAATCACATCACAATTTAAATCGAAAATTGTATATAATTGAGTTATTTGTGCGTATTTGTATATAAAGTGTGTTCTCTTTGCTCAAAACCCACTCTCCGTTACCCTTGTCAAACTGGATAACCATTGTTTCCGCTCGAAACCTTGACACTGATTCGGTTCAATGAGTTAATTAATGGGTTTAGAATACTATAATATATACCTAAAATTGACATTATTAGGGTACTTGCCTAGATCATGAATTATTCTAATGTTGTAATTCTACACATTTGTTATTTTTATATATTTTTAATTATTATTTAGTGAGATTATATGAAGAGAAAACTCTTATCGAATATAAAAGTCATTCTTAACGTTTGTACTTATTGTTTTTATTAACTAGGCTGTATGAAAAGCATTTAATAACTTTTGTAGTTGTTTATGTAATAAAAAAAAAAACAATAAAAAATTTGAATCGCTTTATTTATTCCTTTTTTATATTATGAGATCCTGGTTCGAATTTTGCTTTTTCGCATTACAGATTAATACATTAAGTACAATTTCAATTTTCTTTAATTAATTTGTTTCCTTCAATATTTCAACAGATCGTTATGCTTATTATTGATCTAAATGAAAAATATTTATTGAGACATAATTACAATTGCTAACGACTCTTTGAATTCTTCACTAGCGTTGACACTCATCGCTTTTTTTTGTTGGACTTTTTATTAAATAAAATCATAATTAACGATGCAAATGAAACATCAAAGACCAGCACCTTTAAAACAACCCAATATAACCTCGTGTATTATATCCTCGGAACGACTCTCGTAGAATATTAATCTACAAATCGATTAAACACAATGTAAGGATATTATTCTACGAAGTAAAATGGCGACGTGACAGCGGCCAAACGCGGCCGCGAATGCCTAAATAGGTGTGCGCGGGCGCAGGAGCCGTGAACTTGTCGCGGACGGCCGCCGCCAGTGCGCCGCCGCGTGCCGCTAGGTACGTTCTCCGCGCGAACAAACATTCCATCATTTCGCGAGGAGCCGATGACCGATGACGTTACGTGTCTACGGCCCGAGTCTAGCTGTTTATGGAGTCCTTATTATCGTCTACGGCGTTTGCCTGCGATTAAGTGTGTGTCTGATGATTAACAAAAAACGATTCGCATATGCAAATTGTGCAATTTTGTACGTTTGAATCCCTACTCGTATAAGTTGTTCAGTAGAATAACTACTTAATAATTAGGCAGAAAAGCAAGTGGAAATCCTTTTTAATTGGGTGTATCTATTCAACCACTGAATAGGTACATATACAAATACCTATAGATTGTTGGATGATAATCACCTAAGTAGTATTCGTTAAGAAAAACCTCACGTAAGACTAACTGATTCCTCGTTGTGTACTTTAATGAAAAACATGTAGGTACTTAATGACTATATTACATTGTCATACTACAGGGACGTGTTACCTAACTTAGGCATCAGCCCTTCACAATTGTAGATTAACTTCTTCTTTATATAGTAAAAATGGATTCTTAGCAACACGCTGATTCTGGAGAAAGATAAATGAAATAATTATTACAAAAATAAATTATTCTTACTAGCATTATAGAATAAATATTTTTATTTCGTTATCGATCCTATTTCAGTCTAGTTCTCGATTTATCTACCAATTCTGATCCTTATTTTCGTTTTGCTCTCAATTATACTGTATGTTGCGGTCCCATTCGATTATGATTCAGTGTTCTAATGCAACAACCAATCATTAAGAAAAAAATAAAGAATTTGTTCTATGGTCACGCGGGCGAAGCCATGATCAAATTTTAGTTGCAAATGTATCTTAGAATAATCGCTGAACTAGTTGGAATAGTTTGTAAAAAGCTACACCTCGAGTTTTTTGATAGTTTTTGCATATGCACGCATACAGATGTGAGGCGAGTTACGATTTTATTTGTATAGGTTATTGTAATCCCAAGGATAGACTCAATTACAATAATTCACATCAATAATTTTATTTGGCGAGAGATTTACACAATGGCTGTTCGAGATATAGGGCCCGAGCCGCAGTGAGACACGAATGAGCTAGTCAGAGAGATGGTCTATCTGTTCTAGCTGGATATTTGTGCGATCAACCCTTATTTTTTAAGCAGAGGTTTCTGACAGACTGGATGGCGTAGTCGGAGTCTTTTGACACAACCAGGATTCCCGGGGGCGGTATTGTCAATTCCAGAATATTAGGCTAAATGAGACGAACTGAAATAAACTATACAATGAACATAGAATCCCCGTGAAGCGCGCGAAGCGCAATTCGGCGAAGATAGATAAATCTCTTCACAAAACAACTGGTATTATTGTCTTACGCCACCCTTTGTTTTTGCCCTTCGCGGAACGTCTATTCACAATTATTCCGGAAATAATATATATATCATAAGATATAACTACTAATATTCCCTGCGCGGCTTCGTCTGCATCGATGTAAAATGTATGTAAAATTTCTTCATCTTCTATGTCGGTTGACTTTGCTGTTAATTACAATCTTGTTCTTCTCTTTTTAGTTAGTACTAGCTGGCCCGGCACACTAAAAATAACTTCAAGTAACTTTTTGAATTGATTTTGATTGATTATCATTATTAAATAGACTAGTCAACTGTACTGCTCTTTTTATTATTAGTTAACTAAAGCAATTTAGATCTTATTTAGTGTTAATATGAAAAATGACTGTACTGACTAAATTATCTTAACAAATTCAATTAATACTTGGTCAGTACCAACAAGAGAATTATTATATTAACTAATTCACTTTAATAAATTCAACTAAGACCATGATCAGTACAAATATAGAAATTATTATAGTAATTGATTCAGCTTAATTAATTCATTCTAGAACTTGTTACATTTGAATCATATAATGCTTATTATGTTCAAATTCATTTTCTTGAATTAAATAAGAAACTTGTTTAATGCTACTTAGTAACATTATAATGACAACCAAGTTACTCTTGTTTAAATCCACTTTTCCACCATCTCCTTTTAAACTGACTTTTAAAAAAAAGTCAGTTTTAAAATTAGCTTTACGTTCCACGTTGTCCTTTAACAGTTGGTAGGGCTGAAAAACCGTTAACAGAAGGACGTGAAAATCGAAACTAATTTTAAAAATGGCTTTTTGTTAAAAGTTTCTTTAAAAGGGGACGGTGGAAGAGGCCGTAAGAAACATTTTGTTTAATTGACTGAGATCCACATTAACAAATGTCATTCAACTATGAGAATAACTATGAGTTCGCATATGACGGGTTGTTCTAAAGTTCACTCTTAATCACCTGCAACGCGAGATTGATAGTTTATGTTCCATGTTTAAGAGTGAACTGAAGTAAGACATATTAATTAGAACAGCATCTTCCGTTCTCACTCAAATGAGGTCTCAAAATTGAGTACGATTTGTCAATACAGGCCTAAGATATTTTATACATTTTGAAAATTAGTGCCAGCATGACATTCTGCTCCACCCGCAACCAGCCTCGATCGTAGTTAGCCCGGCCGTGTGCTGTGCTATATTTTATCTATCAGCAATTATAGAACACCAAAGTTGATGTGAATGTAAATAATAGAAGAAACATGAAGTAAAACCTATTTATGTTTAAATTATCACAGCTTATAAATAATTCATAGAACATATCACTTAAAATATTTGTTACAAGGTATCGGCGATATTAATGAATTGTAGAAATTAGCAACCTTCTGTGCTGTATTAGGTTCGTCTTTGGTTCCTTACGTTTTTGGTACACGTACCCTTGGTCTTCAACATCCACAATACCACAACTATCTCATTCACTGATACAACTACGTCTGACTTTTCGCAAGTAATACAAATAGGTACTAAATGAATACACAAAGAAGTCATGAACGAAATAAACCGATTTTAACTCGAGAGGTACACAAACAACTGTTCAAACAACTATTGACTAACGATCTGCGCTAGATTTTTTCAGTTGGCTTCGCCTCCTGCCCCGTGCCGCCCTTTGAGGTGAGGTGGGAATGGTATTCGCTTATTTCAATTGATAAATTGATTATTTACCTCAACTAATATGAAAATCCCGTTTTAAACAATGACACTATCAGTAGAATTTAAGATTTAACAATATTAAAGGTAATCATTTTATCTTTGTTGTTTTAAAAATGATAAGTATTAGAGTAGTTGATGTAATTAACAGGTATTAGGTAAATCAAATACTACTTTATTAATTTAACAATGAGAACAATTAAAAATAGTAATTTGTTTAATTATTTCTATTGATTTATTCTGAATTGATTTAATATATGTTTGTGTATAAGTTAACTAAATGAAACTATTATCTAATTATCCAAGAAAGCAAGTAATGATAGAAAAAATGTATATACTTGTTAGAATTAATATAGTATCTACATTGTTAGTTCAATTACAGATGAACTAGCTGTTATAACGAATCAGTTTTCGTTGATACATATGATTTCACAGTTGGTTTGATTAATTAAACGCCAACTAAAAGAAAATCTCTCTTAATTAGCTTCCATTTTTAGAGTGCAGCCATTGTTCTGCCCATTCTCGTACGCAGCTTACCCACATAGTCAATGTCAGCGTGGACATGGAATTAAGTCCGTTATTTTTGTATCGCTCGATATCGATTTCAATCCTGGTCTCGCTTTCGTCCCGACTCCACACACTCTCTGATCCTGTCACCATACTCGTTTTCGACCCCCACCCGCTCTCAATTTTGGTCCCGATTCTGCTTTCTATCTGATCCTGGTTTCATTCCCAACCCATCTCTCTATTCCACTTTTAATTCCGATTCTGCTACCAGTCACAGCTCCTATTTTAACAAAGCCGTGAGCAAATGCTAGTCTCAAAATAAAATGTAAGTCATATTACTCGGGGACAGTGCATCTTTTTATGAGTTAAAGAATAATTGGAATAGTCTTAGGAATTGACGAAGTTCATGGACGAAACCACCGGTAAAAAAATATTCACGAAATACGAAAAATCGTATCGAACGATATCAATCTCAATCCTGGTTTCGATTTTGATTCCGAACAAAAAAGAACTACGCGTATTCATTGAACGAATCAGAGTTATTCTCACGAATCCATAATAAAATCCCTTAGGAGAAAGCGCTTTCAATTTTTCCCGATTTTTAATTTTTAGACAAGTTTTCCAATTTTTCTCTCCTTAATAGCCTTATTCGGACATATGGTCATTTAAAAAAATAAATAAGCCAAATCGCCCCAGCCGTTCTCAAGTGATGTGCTTACTAAGGAACAGCTTTTCATTTTCATTCGTATACGTATTACTAATAAAAGGTTATGTCGTATTAAAATTAATTTCATATACTCATTTTTAGAAGTGTATGATTCATTAGACTAAGAATCCGAAAAATATATGAATATCTATTGCGGTAGAGCCATACTCTGGTCAACTTGTCTGCAGCAGAAAAATTGGCCGGTCGGCTGGTTAAATACCACACTCTCGTAGAATGCGGACGTGAAGTAGCAGCTTAAGCTGTTGGACTTCGTGCAGGAAGTGAGAGTTCCAGTGATCCACTCCTCGCTAACCCCTTCCATCATCGCGGTTCCCCATTATTATATATCCTATTCCCTCCCAAGAGGTCAGCAAATCATTGATGACTCCCCTGGAGTTGCTAGTGTTCATGGGTGGCAGTGACCATCTCTTCCCGATGGCCTCCGCCTGCTCGTTTACCCTTCGATATGCTATTTAAAAAAAGAACGTTTACGATGGGCTTTTACTTCTGAATTCAGATTTATAAATCAAAATGCTCACAAATATTGAAATATTTTGTATACACTGTGAATGGGATTATAAGATGCAGATAAGCTAAAAACCATGCTGTTTTATTGATTATGAATTATATATTAAGTTACCTTTATTTAAAATTAACGACCATTTGGGCACTGTCACTAAACCATCTAGGTTATTTGCATACATTTTTTGTATGCACATAACGGACAACGGTATTTTATTGTAATGTATTATATCAAAAGTTTGATTCAAAACACTATTTTTTACGCTTATATATTATAATAAGTTTTTGTCTGTTATTGACTTTATCTTGCACAACACAATAATGCGTGCCTGCATGTACGGATACATGTTTTTCAAGAAAAATAATTCACAATACAAACATGAAACGTTTGTGTAAATGTGACACGATTAGATAGCTAATTACACAAGTGCACCCTTATCAGTCACCTTTTTCACAAGAAGTTATTTTGAGTACCGCTTATAGAGTATTTTTGTAGACTCGTGTAATTGAAATAAATGAACAAATATTAGCATAATTACTCCTCTTCCATTGCCCCACTCCCGTTTTATGAATGTCCCTTCATGAGATATTTTATTCCTACCCAAGAGCCCGGCAGCGCACTCCTCTTGAGTTAATTGCGTGTCCATGGATGGCGATGACCACATACTGTTTCGTGGTTCGCAAGCTCGTTTGCTCCTCGAAAATGCTATAAAAAAATGTACAGTAGCGATTATTTTAGCGTTCGCGCTTAACTGTACAGCGGATCTGAATGTAGGCACAAGTCGTGTCTTAGCAACAAATTTTCTTTCTGTGCGTTTCATACAATTTTTTCGCTAATTGGTAACGATTTTAACATATCATCGTATTTAATATATTCTTTTATAGATACATATAAATTTTGGTTAATTATCACCGTCACAATATTTACCAATAGCGGTGAAACTCCATGAATCGTGCAATATTTAATTACTTTCTATTAGACTACGCAGCCGCAAACACGCACTTGTGCCGAGTTCAGATCGGTCATGAAGTTGACGCGGGTCACAATTCTGGTTCTAACACAGCATATCGTAATAAGTGAGAGCGTGTGTTTGAGTGCGCGCGCGCGTCTCTGTGTGTAATATTCTAACATATATGAAGTCATTAATAATTTATAATGTATCGAATTCGTTAATGCCGCGCGGCCGGTAGCCGTGAGCCGCCTATCTCGCCAGATAAAAGTGTCGCAACGCGGCGCGCCGCGCTCCACATACCGGCATATGTTTTTCTATAATAATGTTTTGCATTCAGCGCGCGTGTGACGCCAACCTGTTATTTCACGCGCTACTCTTTCTCATGCAGATTGTGTGTTTAATACATAACTCCGCGCCGGCTTATCTTACTTTGGAGTTTCATAATTTTAATAACACCGCTTCGCGTAGAACACTCGAGGGTTTCGTCGCTGTAAAGCAATTTTACGTACTTACAGTATTCCGGATACTATTATAGCCTTACGAGTTGATGTTCCCGATCGAAGTCCCGTCTAAACTACAACAGTTAGTGGTTTAGTAGTTGAGTTCCGTCTTGAACCGGAATGTATCGGGATCGATCCTGAACACGGGCCAATCGACCCACGAGTTTTTAATCGAAGTCGCGCCATACCACGTACCCCGCGGCTCCGAGGGCACGTCGAGTCGTTGGTCGCGGACTTTGTAATCGTGTCGATGACGGCGTTCCCCCGACTCGGCTAGGCCGTGGGGCGCTTAAGGTCAAGAGGTTCAAGGTTCAATCTGAAATAAAAATTCTGAGGGATGATACGCCTCAGTATTGTAGGGCGATTGAAAATGTACATAACAATCAGTTCTTTATGCAAATCAAGACCTGATCAGACGCAACATTATCGTACGCCATTTTGATGGTACGTACTGTATTGCATGGATGCAAAGTAGTAGATGCGCACTGGTAACACAATGGAATTAGAAACAGAACTATTATAGTATATTATAATCAGGTATTAGCTCGGCCATAGAAATATCTGTTTTTGTCATCTGTAAGCGTTTCACGATATTCGCGTAACGAATATCGCAGTAACTCATTATAATTTACTAACTTACCGTCTAACAAACGACAAAGCAATTAATGCCGTGCCTTATAGTACGCGCGGTCAATTCTTTTATGGAGTTAGAAGGTCGGGCTGGCTAAAAACGACGGATTGTCACGTCCTATGGGCAGTTCCTTCCTGTTTGCTAATAGGGCTACTATAACCCTAGATATATGCATCGTTTTAGGAAGCTTAAAGCGCATCTTAACATTAATAATGAATATGCAACTGGTTATATTTTAATAATTAAAATACTAATAATTTAATATTACACATATATTATCTGTGAAATTTTCCCCTTGGGAACTTGACGAGAAATCAAAAAAGTTACATATAACCTGTAAACCATTATTTGATAATTATCAGAATAATTTTGTTTGCCTGACTATGGATAAGTTAATAAAGGATAATGATTTTAATATTCTATAATATACTATAATGTATATTTTCGTTATTTATTTCTAAATCAAAGAGATTCGACCCTGATGCGAATTTCAGTCCCAGTCCTAATTTTATTTCCAGGAAACGTGTCGGTATCAGTTTAGACCGAGGTCACCTAAAACCATGTTGATTATTATTATTATTATGAACTCACGCCGATTTCCCAGAACAATAGGCAGAGACGACAGACCTGAGCACGGTACTATCCTTACAGTCAAATTATTAAACATTTTTGATTAGTATTTCCATTCGGTTCTTACTAATGTATTCATCTCTATCTCGATCGGATATCGATTGATACGCTTCAAAACAACTGAAGCTTAACCAATATTTTAGTACTTTATTAATAAAATAAAACACAACAATTAATTAATAGACAGGTTAGGAAGCATTGTTTTTTGTTCAGTTATCAATTAAATGAATTGTTTTACAAATTTTAAAATGGAAATTGCGGATGCGATTCGCGAGGGCACCAAAAGACGTGAATTAAATGGAGCTAGCTTGTGGTGGTGCTGTCATTTCACAACGAGGAGAACAATTTTACTCATCACAGTCGTGACGAGTCACATAAGTGTTTGAGGGTTAATTATCACAGGCCGTCTCGCGCGCAGGCTTTACGAGACAGTTGGCCGAACAAATTGGTTTTCGAATACGCTTTAGGGCCTTGGACTGCACCTACACGCCTCTGCAGGTGATATAGTAAACCAGGAGTATAATCGGCCGCTACGTTTAGCGTATATTATGAAATGTGAAAAATCTATGGACACCCGAACGATGCTACTCTCTTCATTGGTGACAAATCGAATATAACTATTTCGAAGTACTTTAGGATGTCTGTAAAACAAAGCCAGTCTATCAGTAACATATCTGCTATGTATAAGCTATCAGCCGAGTAGAGAATGACAGCACGAAACCGATAGAATATTAGAGATATGTGAACCCGGGAAAGGTCATATGTCGGAAATTCTTAATCATAATAGTTGGGAGGTGTTTTCAAGTTTTTCGAATTGGAAATGGTAAAATGTGACATTCGCATATATGGCGGATAAATACATCGCTCGTCTTCAATTTCCTGCTGACGTATAGTCATTATGGCAGAATCGCTAAATGACGGCCTCTTTAAAAAAATTAATTACACATAATTTGTCTTTTTAATATTAACTTTGTCTTTATAGTGTTTACAGTACAATGCACGAAACTCTGCCGCTCTGAATTGCCCGTGAATGATGCACTGCGCAGGTTTAACGCTCCCCGGCCCTTCCTTCTTCACTCCACTTGTCAATTTTACGCCGTTGCGACACTTTCGTGACTAACTTTGCAGCGGCAGAGTTTCGTACGTTCTACTGTACTGAGAAAAGACTCCTGAGACAGATTTTTTTCCAAATAACCCTTGGAAAAAGACATTCTTTCACTCATTAAAAAAAGTCAACAACAAAAAAATACATAATAAGCTTTAGGGAAATTTAATAAACCATTTGGATTTAAATATTAAGTTTGATGTTTAAACCAAATACACATTGGTGTCGTTTTTGTTAGGTATTTTGTATTCTAAACGTGTTTTTTCCTTATTAATAAATATGTTAGTCAATATTCAAATCGTTATTGAGTAAAAATGTAGTCCTAAAACCTGTTAGATGCATATTACTTTGTTTTTAAATTAATCTTTGCTGTGATTATATTTTGAGACGCAATTTTACGTGTTCTTACGAGTGATTTCTGTGGAAAACTTGATGATTGTTAAGGGTCGATTTTCATCGACTGAATTAAAAAAAACACAAAAAACACACACACACACACACACACACATTTAGAATATTCGCTGTTAACGCTTGCTGATTTACAATTCAAATAATTTTCTATCATATCTAGAGATTTTTAATAAAATTCAACTTGTCATCCAGTGCGTGACGTGTATTCGTGCGTGTAGTCTATCCCTAAGATTAGATTTCATCCGGTGAATCATGTTAAAAATACGATGTAACAGAGCGTATTGTTTGCATAACTAGCTTTACTTTGTCTATAAATTCGTACGGTTGAAAGCATTCCACGAGCCGGGGAAATTCGTGATATTTAACATGAATTTCCGAAAATGAAATATAAAACACGTATTATTCACTATAGCTTATAATTTTTTTGATGGATAATTATGAAGATAACATTTTCAAATGTTAATATACTTTATTATAATTCGATTATACTAAAGTCCATTAGTAAACTATTTTTATATTACAATCGATAATAAATTTGAAATCCGGAGAACACAAGTAGAGAATATATACTTTTTATAGAGGAGAAGCCAGTTATTCAGGCTGTTGATGAATCAATTATAAAATTCTTGCATATGGAATAGCACAGTTGTACGTTGACGACAGTGTAGACACAAAATTACAATAACTGCTAATGCCAACCTTAAAATGTGTTTTTCATTACTTATATTGTTATTTGAAAACACACATTTTATCTAACCTCATTACTGTTTTATTGCAGTCGGCGTGAGCGAAAGCGGTTAATAAAGAGCAAAGATTATCGACTGGGTATAATAATATGATATGAAGTAAAAACATCATTTTATAAATGGCATACTAATGCTGCGAGCCAAGTAAGAGCAGAAATAATTCTCCTTACTAAATAAATATATGTGACCGTTCAAAAGATACCTACTTCTTCTAATTATATAAAATTCAAGGCTAGACGTAATTTCGGTGCCGGCCGCCATAATATTTAAAGAAGCATCAATTAACGGAGTTAATACAATGGACGTTCGTAGCGCCATCTATCATCTAGCATCTCAGACGTAAACTATTGATTTATACAGTTTTAAAACAAATATGGCAACCATTTTATGTACGAACATATTGAACGCAGAGCTAATATAAAAATATGATTGACTAACCTTTATTTAAATAATTCTTCACAAGAAAAACTGCGTTTGCACACAGATCGCTTCATATATGATCCACCACACGTCTACTGGAATGTAATTTCGATATTGGACTATTTGGTTATAGATTATTTAACTGAACGAGTACAACCTTCGAAGATAATTATTTTGGAATATATCAATGAAGTTGAAACAGGATGTTGCATATTCTTTACTCCAAACAAAATAATGCGACCGCCGCGAAAAACTCGGAAAACTATATACTGCATACCAATTGTAAAGTTTACTTTGAAGCATGAATCTTTTTAATTTGAGCAGATTTTAGCTAACAATTGTTGACAAAATGTGTCAATCCATTATAATTTTGATGGATAGCATTGTGATCTGATTTGTTGCAGTCGAAAACGAAGGGAAATTTTCCTGTTAAAACGATATGTTATATTCGTTTATACTTAACAAAATTCTGATATTTTCGAATATTTTTCTGTTGTATACAAATTTCTCGTACACTTGAAACATGGTTGCCATACTTAAGAACACAATATCATATGCTAATATAATTACAGTATGGGGCTAATGTCAAATCGTATCCATAGTCATCGAGCGCCGTTTCTCATGCAAAACCGCGACGTATGGTCACACCACCATGGCGACAGACGTCAACCGGTTTATTGACATTCAGCACGGCTCCATATGTATAGAATGGCTTTTAATTCTCGATCGCCGACGGCGTCGTCCGCATACCCGAATTTTGCTAATGATACCTAAGCGGGCGTACCGACGAGGCCCGAGTTTTGTATGGGAAACGCACAAACTTTAAATGTCTCGGATGGCGAAAAAAAAACTCATACAGGACTGGCTCTTTCATGGCGAACGGTGGGACGGGATGATGGAAGTTTGTCCTGAACGTGATAATGAGTACCTCTATTTGCTATTGATTCTATAAAAGTTTTCCGATTCTATATTTTGTGTTGATTCTTAAAAAGCGTTCGTCCATCTGTTGCTGTACCAACAACATCGGCTTCGTTTGGTGGTACTTTTTCTCTGACCGGGTTTTTAATCATTATAAAATTTCATGAGTAAATATTTTAATAATCATATAGGAATATGGTTGTATGCTTCGAGTAGCTCCCGTTAACGGTCTCGATTACGATAGCTCGACCACGATCACTATCGTTCTACGTAATCGGTTCAGCGCAAGCGCAGCACTAGGTCGCGTTAATGAGTCGCTATCCAGTTTTATCATACTTCCATGAAAATGTTAAAATATGCCAATTTCAGTTATTACCACTAAATGCAAACATGGCTGACTGGCGCTTGTTCAATATCAAAAACTGTCGCGTGTATGATTTAAGTGAGCTTTTTCACACGCAACACACTTTTATTGCCCAATCGAAATAATTAAGAGGATAAATAGTGTTTGTCTTCAGCATATCTATATGATAGTACGGGTTTTTTACAGTTAAATTTGAGATCATCGAAAAGGTCTTGGCTTTTATTAGTGCCTTTTCATGGTTACATATGTTTTTCGGTGATAGTTAATTTATTATATCGAGTTGTCAGAAAACGCGTATTAAAGACTTGTAGTACTAGTACTTACCATAAATGAAGCGATGGAACATGCTAGGATTTTTTTCAATATATGTTTTTTATCTATTAAAAGCAAAGATAACTTCTATATGTTGTGTATGGTCACTCAGTATAATTAAGAGAATAAGGAAAAATTTGTATCCAGCACATTTATAAGATAATGTGGGTTTTTATCGTCAAATTTGCTATCATCGGAAAATTCTTGACCTGAATTTGTGCCTTTTTCGACGTTAGTCAATTTATTATGTCGAGTTGATAGAAAACGCGTATTGAGTACATGCAGTACGACAAAATATGCTCGAATTGTTGTTAACTATATTTTTTTAATATACCAAAGAAAAGCTGGCTGCATTATGTTGTCTTCGGCTCAATCTATATGCTATATAATTAAAAGAATAAGTAAAATTTAGAATCCAGCATTTTTGTATGATAATGTGGGTTTTTTATATTTAAATTTGGTATTATCGGAAAGGTCTTGACCGGAATTTGCGTCTTTTAACAATTTTGATATATTTTTCGGAGATAATTTATTATGTCAACTTTGGCGGAGTAGTTGTAATCTATACCAGAGGTCATTTGTTTTTTATTTGTTTTATTTTAAATACATGAATATGGTTATGAATCAAATATAGATTGTTATTATTAAATGAAGTTGATAATATGTATATGAAAATCATTAAAAATCAGAATAAAATAGTGACATTGGGCAAATGAAACCAAAGAGTTTATTTGATTTTCAGTTCAGTTCTCGAGAGAAACTTTGTAGCTGCGTGTCGCTAGTATGCATTAAAACAGTAATGTGTGCACATCGGATACTGAACGGTGGTTATTGAATTAAATCCTAAATTTGCAAGAGGATTTCTGAGTTTGTAACGCGTAATGTATAACGCACGTTTGCCGCAGTTCACTAGAAGCGTCCGTGGCTACATTACTGTTGTGTGTATGTTAAAATAAATAAACGAATACATTGTAACAAATCTGATACAGTTACTTTGTTTTTGGTGTTAGCTATAGAAATAGGGGAACTTCTTACAGAAATAGAGCACACGGCACATTGCCATAACCGCGATTTTCTAGAATTGTTTCGATGCATATGAATCGAGAGCGCTTCATTTGCGAGAAGTCGAAGTTTACTTACTTCGATGCTTGTGCCGTTTGGTTTTTGACTAAGAACGACATCTATAGCTTGTTTAAGGAACACAAGTAATATTATATTGACTGACATCAATTTGGGTAAAAAGAAATATTAATGATCTTATCAAATGGCCTAACAGAGCGAAACATGACGTTTGTAATGAAGAATGTATATATGACGCACTGCAGTAAGAGTATTGAAGAAAAAAAATTATTCTTCAAAGTATACGTATTTGTTAACAATTTTTAAAATATAATATTCTTAAAGCCATTGCTTGCAAATAAATGCAAAACATACATAAAAAAAATATTCTGACAATCCAACCACCGCAACCACATAAAACACACGCCGTACTTAACAATATTCATGGGGCGTTATATGTGAATACAGTATCGGTTTGAATATCAAAAGTGAGGATTTTTCATAAATCTGATTTTCTATAATAAATTGGCGCTTACCTTTACCGCTTTCGAATGTACTACGCACCGGCACATGTATTTTTAAAGCCTGTCACCACGGTCTCGACTTCGAGCCGACGGTAGACGGGCGTGTACAGTGCAACGCGCGAAAGTTTGCCGTTCTGAATTGGCTGCGAGTGATATACTGCGCAGGTATTACGCTCCCCGGCCCTTCCCTTTTCTTTTTTAGGCCATTACGACGATTGAAATAGAAAAGCATAGAAGTGTTCCTACATAAACAAAATGATCAAACATCTAAAAAAGATTATAATGAGGTCCTTTGTAAGAGATTTTTTGATTTAAAAATATGTTTTACATCCTCATTTACATTTGTACGAGTTGTGTGACACGAATGAACGTTGTTTCCATGCGTACCTCGATCGGCTGAAGTCGTCAATTATATTAGAAGCTTTAAATAGAAAACAAAAAAAAAACTGGTTATGAGCATCTCGACCATGCTCACCATAGGGTTCCGAAGCCATTATTACAAAGAAATTGACTACAGATGAAAAAAGTACGTTGTTACACTTTTTCCATGTTTCCCGCGCAGAATAGTTATAAGCACTTTAGTCGTCTATAACTAGAATAACAAGTAGGCATGTCGACTATTACTGTTAAAATAGTGTAAACTGAAGTGCATCAGCAAAAGAGCGTATCTTCATGACACTTACGTCGTTTTGTTAAGAAGCGCAGTTTTTCGGCAATAACTCAAAAACAGTAGTATATCCGATCATGTTAAAAATAATTTTCATTGAAAGTATTTATTAAACGTTCCTTCATTAATTTTTTCATATTTTTAGGACATACGGTTCAGAAAATAGAGGGGAGGGACACAATTTCTACAACTTTCGAAGCGATTATTTCCGAAATTATTCACGTATTCAGAAAAATTGCTTAGAAACCTTAAACTGTTTTAAAAGAACTTTTGAAATGTATATCGTACGTTGATGTTTTCCGAAAAAAAATTTTTTCAGCCTCTGTTACATGTATGGGAAGTTCTAGAAATATTTATTTTGTCATTTAACCATCAAAATAAGTAGCGGCTAACATAAGACACCTACGCTATAAATTTCATAAGTATAAGTCTTGCAGTTTTTTAATAAAATGCCTGTGACATGCGGAAGGACGGACATGACGAAACTATAAGGGTTCCGTTTCTGCCATTTTGGCTCGGAACCCTAAAAATTAGTTACACAATAAATGTAATAGCTAGACATTATATTCATTTCCCGAGCAGAACGCGGTCGAACTCGGTATTTTGGATTTTGTGCGTGTGTCGGTAACGAATACAGTACCAATTCGCGCATGATTATTTTGTTGGGGCGTGTGTATTTTTGGAAAAAATATTGTCTTGGAGACTGTACATGTCTTCTAATAACTTGTACTTTGGAAGTGTTAATATCGAATTCGATTTCAGAAGCTAGACGCGTGAATTGGGCGGTCGCTATGAGCTGACGTCATGTCCCTCTGTCAAATGAATAAAACAAAAGTATCTTGCATGGGTCAGAAATTCAAATGCGTTTCTATACCTAAAGCTGCGACCGGCGCTGCATACATTTGCAGTATACGTTCTAAAAATAGAAAATTTATAGCTTTAGTCTTGGGAATAGACTCGTCGCTCGGCTTACTGGCTAGACTGCGAATGTTTTTAATTTAAAATATAACAATTAAACCTTTTGTGATTATATTTATTTGAGAAACGTTGTGACTGGTTTACACTAAAATTGTAATTGTATTCATTTTCATAAACAAATTCATTTACGACTTTTTCTCATTTACTATTTCGCGATGCCATTAAACGTTACATTGTTATTAGTCTTCATTAAATTCATCCTCGTGTTCACACCACATATTACTTTATCTATCAATATGCATTTCATTAATTTCAACAATTCATTTGATTTTGCATATATGACCTGAGTACCTGCTCTGCACACGTACACTTAACATACACGGGACTGGACCTTACCACCAGAAGCATAATCGATAGCGGGAGTGGCAACCAGCAGAGCGATAGGAGTGTAGTATGAGTTCGCGTTCAGCGGGCCTTCGTCAGAGGGCGCGTTTGCGCACACTCCGATTTACAAAAGCGCACAAGTAACTCACGTAAATTGACGATTCTTACTTGAAACACGTACATTAATAATACCAAATTTTGCATAATTAAAATTGACGTCGGAACAACATATGCATTTGTCTACATCAAAATTTTGCCTTAGGTGCATAAGGGGAAAATCTAGGCCGACCGATGTCAATGCCTTTGTGTAAACTGCAACGCTGATAAGGACATGCATCACTTCATGACTCGAACGGCATACTGCGCGTGATTGATGACTAACCTTCGCATAATCTATATTTACATTGGCATTACAATGTATTCTAGTAATTTATGTTTCATTTATGGTAATATTAAAAGTTGTTTTTACGTTAACAAGCAAAATTAAAATCAATGGTAAAAAAAATGAAACTATTTCGTGATTAGATATGGAAACTGAGTTGCGATAGAATGATGAATTATGTTTGTCTAACTTAAGATTAAATCAAAATAATTCTCGAATTAATTAATGTTTGTGTTCAAATTCCTTAATGTTGTTTTTGTAATTCCCTATATGTCTAGTTTTTTGTAGAATTTAAACAGATTATTTTTCTAATTGGACAATATAAAAACTTTAAGCAGTTACAGATAAATGGTGCACAAAGATTCCTTCTCAATTCAATCTTGTGATGAGTTCGGGATTGTGTATCACCGTGAATTTCCTAAGCCTAATTAGTAAATTGCATTAAAAAATATAATTAAAAGGATTGGTCACTGAAACTGGAAATGGCTAGACGCTTGCCTGCGACATCTAGTGACATGCAGTGTGCAACCCACCGCTAACCCTCGAATCTGTTCTCACCACTACGAATTCTCCTTCAACCTATTGAATATTGATTCGAAAGGATTGACAGATATCGATCACCTAAGCAAGTATTAATATTGTATTTATGTTAAACTCTAAATAATTAAAAATATTTTTTACGTACGTTTCATGTCAATACATGTACGAAAACCTGATCATACTGGTTCTATATTTCAAGAGAAATATAGAATCGCGATATTCATAATATTAACACTAGAAATAAGAATTGTTCGTCTAAAAAAAGTTAGCAAACATTTAAGGGGCAGTGTGTGCGCTTTTATAATAAGATCCCAGCTTCAAAATTTGGTATTTTATGAATTTAAACTTTTTGTTAAACAGAAGTTATATGACAAGGGTAATTACACTGTGTCTGAATATCTTAATGAAAAGAACCCATGGGATTAAACTGCTCGGCTATCAGGTTGCTTCATGTTATTTCTAAGTGTGGTACTAAATTATTAATCACTCACTATTTTGTATCGATAAGTAAAGAGCAAACCTTCAGTTTCTTGCCCGTTCTTTTCAAGGTGAATCAGCATTTGGAATGGGTAGTAATATTAATGTCGAAAACAATCGTTTATGACTCGTTTCAGGTGTAATTTCTATTAACTACGAAATAAAGCATATTTTGATTTGATTTGATCTAATTCAGAACATCCTCAAGGAAATGCTGACAATCATATGTACCAGGGTGTCGAGAGTGTTTTTAAAACTGAAAGATAAGATTGCGAAAAGTGATGAGATTTACCAATCAAGTTATCTTTTCTTCCCCAAGGATTTTCTTAATCAACCACAAGATAATTTTTGAGCTTTCGTCAATTCGGAAAAAGCTAATAGTATAGAGTGTTAAAGACTCATTCCTTATGTCGCGTGAATGACAAAACGATAAGAGCACTACAATTTCCATCTAAAGATTTCAGCGCATGCGTTAAATTAAACGGAGTATACACCGACGGGCTCGACACTCGTATACACGTGTCAGGCAGCGTTGTACAGCGACTCTATCGCTGTTTAGTCTATTCATGTACAATTGTCTAAATGATTTGATGGACTAAGAATGGGTGAGTTGTTCGTCGAATGCCTCGTGCGCGCCGACGACTGGGTAATTCTGGTGTCGTCGACGCGCAGATCTAGGAAGGGGCAATCGGAATGAACGGCTTTGACGAGAAAATAGGTTAATGTAAACAGGACTTGGCTCTCGGTAGGAAGAGAGTTAGTTCAACAAGTGAAAAGCTATTTATTACCGTGTTGCGTGTTTGCATACCACAAGTGTGTATGAATAAAACGGAAAGAGTTAACATAGAGTATGAGAGAAATGAGGTTTTCAACGCTTTTATTTGAATAGACAAAGCATCTCTCGGCAGGCCCACAGAGCTATAATTGAAATATAGACTCTTACACTGATCACGATATTGAAGTTAGGCATATCAAAAGTAAATTCAATCTGCTCAGTAGAAATTTGATCTTTGTGCAGTACGCATGGAGAGCCCTTAAAAGATTTATACGTCATGGCCGTTAAATAAAAAAGCTATGTCATATGAAGATATCATCGGAACGATGAAGTGATTAAATATATTAGTGTGATATTCACGCGATTTGAGTTAGTTCCATAAAAACAAGCATCCCTAGAGGGCGCGGGCGTAGACGCACGCGATCTACATTACAGCTCATAATTAAACCCCCGATTCCACCCTTATTGCCCACTTAAGAGTACAGCCTTTTAATTGAATCGTTTTTGTGTGCGAACCATTAGCGGCGTAACTAACACTCAATTTAGAGTGCGTCACACTCAATATCTAAATGTGTGTGTTATGATGCAATTTATGGTGTAAGGACGATCAGAACACAACGTGTGGAATATATATGTATATATATATATGTAATCAAATGTAAGTATTGAGCTATGGATGTGAACGTCAAATCCAAACATATTGTATGTTACTTATTTGAAAGTGCGTGGCATACAGGTGCAGACTATGTGGCTTATGTGAGTTACATATATCATTCATATATAAAAAAAATACTTTAACTCATGGTAAGAACTATATTTCCAAAGAGAATCACGTCAAGACTGTCTATATTCTGAAGCTCCAAAGCAAAAAACTTAACACCAAGTCGTAAACTTCAATCATTTATATCTCTCTTTTTTATTATTTTTTTATTGGAAGACCGCATATATACGATATATTTCATGAAAGCATGTTTTATCACTCAATGATAATTAGCTCTTTTCGAATCCGCATAGTATGAAACTACAACCTTTCAATCACATATGCAAATATTTATTCGTAATAAATAAAAATACGTTTAAAATTTATGAAACATCTAACCAACGACAATTCTCAATAAAGAAAACTCAACGGCAGTTTCCCACAAGAATCTCGTCGCGAAAAGTACAGATGAACGACAAATTTAATGAGCCATCATAAAATTAAATCTATCCAACACCCAGCATCCGCGTCTGCGGCCGCACGCTATCCGCTGCGGTCCGCGCCTGACGAGCGAAACCGCAGCCCATCACAGGGCCTTTGAGTAATTATGCATCCTCCACTGCTACACGAATAGTAATAGTATGAATTCGCAATCTTACACTAGGATGCCCCGGAACTCGTGGGACACTAGACACTATCGCATTGAGGTAGTGTAGTAAGTTTTTACCTACCTTTCGCGCTCACTCGTGAACCGTGAACCAAGTACGCAATGCGATCTGATGATGTAACATGACAAATAAATGAAATTCAATTTGAAACAGTTTCTTTTTTATTAGCGTTTATGGTAGTTACATTGAAATAATACAATTATGATAAAATAATGAGGTCTAAATATTGAACTTGAATATTTTTTGTTAGTAATTTCTCTGGTTCTAAAATATCAAATTGTTCATTATTTAAAACTAAGCCACCGAAATAACCTTGAACAATGTTCAACAATAGTAATTATTATGCGTAACATGTTATTCGATCCTCTAATGAAATATGTTTATGTGATGGGCAGCTATCGGTACTGTTAATACCGCGTTAATTAAAGTGTCTTCTCATACGATCATTTGGCTCGACAGCAGCGCGCCTGCGCAGTATTCTGTCATAAATGTGATCACAGGGCAATGGGACGACCGTACTGCGTGGTATTACTACAATTTATTATTCTAGGTAAATACATAATTAAAGAATAGAGAATAATAATTGGTCGTTTGAAATGTAATGAACGATCTCAGCTTAGTAAAATTATGCATAGTTCATGTGTTCTGATAATTATATTAATTAAGGGTATTTGAATTAAGTGAAATTAAGTTACCCAAACATAGTATTGTAGAATGTTAAAATCATCGATATTCAAGTTCGACTGATCGTCTAAATTTTTCATTTCTAAAAACACTTTTATTAGGTTTTATAATAGAATTGTTAACGTATTCATTCGCTTGGGACTGACTATTTCACCGGGCAGGTGCAGCTTTAAATGTTAGAGCTATATCTATTTGTCTGAAAGTTTAATAGGGATTCGATACGGCTGTGTGCAGGCGTTCGGGAAGTTGTGTAGTGCCTTCCAACCTACCTCAGCGCTTAAAAATGTTTTGAAACATTAATTTATGTGTTGTCTAATTGCAATGAGAAGATCTCTGTCAGGAATATAATTTCGAACAAATGAAACCCCGCACGGAAAAAACTGATTATGGATGTAGCTCAAAATAAGCAAATTAAAATAGCAGATGACCTCGTAAAACTACACCGATTTGGCCGTGGGACTAATGCGAGAACACCTTCTCTCAATTAAATACCAAATCTCCTAAATCGGGACAATCACTAATGCCGGACAAATCGCGTAACAAAATACAAAATTTGGACAAATGTCGGTAACAAATGGTAATTAAATTTTTTTTCAATATGCTCAATTCCATCACAATAGAATATTACGTTACAATATGACAAATAATGTAATCGGTTTTAAAACACATGTATAATATTACGCAATACGTGTGCCACAATGTCGATGCGGTTGAGTATTTACGAAGTCAACGCGGAATCATGCAATGGGTTAACTCACGTTTCGGGACGTCTGTACTGCGATCACGTTTTAAATGATGAGTCAGCCCGCGTCTGCCGCGACCCGCCGGTCGCACGCCCTCGTAGGTCTAGCACGTTCGACATCTGCCCGCCACGTGAGAGACCTGCATTCGTGTCGCATTCGCTGCGGCGTTTTGGTGACGAATTTTGTAATGTCTCATTCGTGTCCTAGCCTAGGTATCATTGTTGCGTGTCGCTATTATATTTTTCCCCGTGTCGTTCCTTAACTGTACAGTCTTGGTTCTAGAACATTCATCCGGCATACCTGCATTTTGGCGAAGGTCGTAAGGTCCGAACTCTCCAAAGTAAGTTTTCTCCATTCATCGATGAGTGTTGTTGTGTTTTCGCTCACGCCACTTTTGTGCCCTAGCTTCCCGCTTCGTTCCTCTCAGATCAGGGGCGCTCCGCGCCGGGCCGGGGCCTGTTGGGGGCTGCCGACGACCCTCGTCGCTGATGTGACGGCGACGTACGAGACCGACAGCTTAACGCAGGGTCCGAGGCGCACGGCGGGGGGGGGTTTAATTTGACGCAATTTCTAACTCATTGGCTAACTAGCGCCGCGACTAGACTGTTGAACCTGAATTTGGAATGGAAGGTCGCGATCCCCGTGACGGCGTTAGAAAAAATTCAGTACCAAAATACCTTCTCAAAGAAGACGAAGAAAATAATGCTACGAGGATCCGCACGCGTAGGTGGCGCTATCGACGCCGGAAGTTGTGCCGTATCCTGCGGAAGATAACTACTGCCGTATTAATAACGCGCCACTGTTTTATCTACTCGGCTAAATTGATGTTCTAATTATATTGCGTTGGTTTGAGTTCACTCGAATACATGTGAGACACTTTTAGCTCGGCTGAAGCTGGAGAAGGTACTAAATTCTTAGGTGTATTTGTTATTGCTAACTATGTAAGATGTACTCGGAAACAACTGAACTAGCAATAGAGTGTTTTTTATATCGATCGATTTCGTCGATTAATAGAGTTCAAACTTAAAGTGAGAATTAAAGATAGTTTGAAATATAAAGACCGCCTCTAATGCCTTGATATTGTCCAGGGTCTAATAATACGACGGTGATAGTTGATGGTGGACAACGTCTACATCGAACCGGAAAGTATCGAATTAAATGATCAAAACGTAGGGTCTTTCACTTTCCATAAAAAAGAACCAGCTTGGATAAATGCTATAATAAAACACTCACCTACTAATTGCCGTGTAAATTTTATATTAAATCTTTTTAAATTAAAATTCAATCAGTGCAACCATTTCAAACATACAGAATTAATTTGTTTTTAAAACGGGCCTAAAATACATAACAATAGGAAAATACAAAATAAATAGCTCTGAGGAGAAAGTAATTCTAAAGATGGGTGCATGTCAAAAAAAATTATACTTGTTTGAAATTTTTTAATATCTCCATTTATTAGTTTTGAACTTAATTCTTAGATCCTTAACGTTTGCTCTATATACTTGTTTGAAAAAAATGAATTATAATCGATGTAAAGATTTAAACAAGTGCTAGCAGAAGAAGCGCAGAAAATATGTACATGAAAAATACAAGCATTTTTAGTAGCCGACGTCGTTATCATTTATTAAATGAACATTTAGTTTTTATATTTCGTACCATATGTTCTGTTTCAGCGCAACGAACGATGTAAATATATGTGTGTATTAAAAAAAAAAAATATTCTTCGACTCACGAGGTGCTGTTCCTAAGCGCTTTATCGGAGAAGTTCACTGCTCCTGACAGATTAGATATCGGTGAATGTTTTTTTTTTAATTCACTCGTAATCATTTAGTTCGTTTTAATCATTTAATACCAATGAATAGATTAAATGTTGTCAATTGTGTATGTTGACATTTTTCCTTTAACAAAAATTGTAATCAATATATTCCTTTTAATCACTTGAAACTAATCTTTGTTTATATGTAACAGTTAAATAATGTTATAACGATTATAAAACGTGTTCTAATCGATGAACTAATAAATCGATATGAACAATATAATCGATAATATCTATTTATTTGTCGATTGCGGTGGTATGCGAATTGCGGATTAAAAAAATTCCTAGATACCGTGTGATATTCTTCTACACAATGCGAATAACGACATGTTTTCTCACTACTGCCGAGGACCGGCGTGCGCTTGTAGGGTTGTCAATCGTAGAAATCAATTCGATTCTACTTTGCAAATATTGATGTAACTATTTTGTGGGTTTTGATGTCTATAGAGTATAATCATAAAAATAGTCGTATCGAACTCGATCGGTTTCCATTTTTAAGGTCGCGCCAGGCAAGGGTGGAATCAACCTCCGAGTCAAGAGGGTCATACGTACGAGGTTCAGTCAAGACTGGCTCTAATTCGATTACAACAGTAAGACAAAGACCCAGCCCAGGGGGGCCATGACCTCAATGACCCTCCCTCGAACCGCCACTGTTGTCGGGATATACAGAGAATGTAATTTAATTTTATTCCAAATTAATATTACTCCGTATTAATTATTGGTAGCGGTAGCGGCGGTAGAAATTGGTAGAGGCGAAAGTTATAATCTGAAACGAAAAACTGTGAGCAAAATTGTAGTAGGATGGTAAAAAGAATTAATTCAACATGAACTAAAATAGAAGCTAAATTATTAAATAAATGAAAATACTACTTTGAGTAAAATGATGTTATTTTTTGTACTAGACGTCTTTAATATAAAACATTAAGCGATTGATACTTTTTTTATACCCTTTGATCGCGTATGAATTTCACCTTTCGGCGATTGTTTTTAAGTTCCTTTTAAAAACTTATCTAAGCGAGCTCGGTAACCCTATTAACGGCTATTGCGTTGCGTGCGTGCATCGCGCTCTGTATAAATGCCACATAGTTCGTGCTCCATTTACGTTATCGCTGCTGTTATTTAGCAGCGTTCGAGATTGTTTGCTAAATGCGTTGACTGGGAATCAGTGTTGCCAGATATACTTTTGCAAATTTCTATACTGGACAAAAAAAAAAAAAATGTCGGGATTGAGCGTAAATGCGGAACACAAAAACATTTCAGTAATGTTGTAAGGAGTTCAATTAATTACAGAAATAATTGTTTGAAATAAATGAAATTGAAGTATTCTTTATTGGACTATTAAATGCAATCAGTTATCTATTACACTTAAATTAATAATAATTATTAAATATTTTTTTCTGAAGCGAAAGCTTTTTTTATGTGCTCTGAGCACTTTATTGCGTGGGTATTGAATGAGACTGAGCCGTCACGCTCTGCCGCATAACGCTCGTTCGGCTAAACTCGGCTTGAGCCGACTACGGGAGAGAGATCACTCTTCAACGCGTCACTCTTATACTCGCTTGACGAGCGTTACATGAGAGATCTTTTTTTGTTTTGCGTAGGAAGTGAAAATTTTCTCCGACGAAATATATCCGGCCATGCGACGTAGGGACCGGGTTATGTGGAATTTTTACCCACTAAAAACACTCCTTTGAAGTGATTCTAATGTAAAACTTATGTCTTCGACGTCGAGTTAATATGCCTAGTCGGGCGGGTGGAGCGAACAACAAACAGAATTTGGGGATTTCGCGTCGCGTGGGAAAATAATAATTGATCATTGACCAGGTTCACCGGCCCGGTGTGGGACGAGAAGAGAGAGATAAATTTTAATCGAATTAAAGCTTATTATTTTTGATCGCCTCCACGAGTGTTCGATTAGGAAAATAAGTTTTTCGTTGTATTCAGTATCATCAACGTAAACAAGGTGTGTGCCGGGCCAATACGTTTTGTATAATATTATACGCGTGTGTATATGAATGTGACAAAACTCGTTTTGTGTGTGCGAGACGTTGTCTATCGTCATAAGGAGTAGTATTGTTAAGATCACAAGAAGGACTTTTGTTGTGTCTTACTAATAGCGAAAATATTTCGCACTCAGATAAGTTCTAGCATTTCTTAAATGATATGGATGACTTAGAAACTAATCAGTACATGTGATTCGTTTTTAAGTAAATAATTAAATGTGTCTGTTCTACGCAAGACGCGTTTAAACTTTAAAGTCTAATCAGTATTCTAGTATTTGGCGTCCATCAATGTCTCTCTCTCTCTTACTCATTCGATCTTCCTTACAAATTCCTAAAATTTACTTATTTATATCAAAGCAGGATCTGCTCTTCTCAAACGAAACTGTCATGTATTGCCAATAATTTTGAGACTGAATTTCAATGTTGATTTCGCAAAAGGTACATCAAATTTCTTAGTGATTTTTTTTAAATCAACTTTTTATTTGAATATGTCGAACGATCCGAAACAACACAACATGGAATAATGATTGATGGGATTGTTTTTAGATATGTGGAAAATCTTTAATTAAAAGCATTCATTGCATGTTTTAGTTACCACATACCTATTGTTTCATTTTTAGAGTATCATGCTAATGACGACCAGTCTGAGCAAATTTTACCAGAGTGATTTATACACAAATATAATTATATACCTATTGCAAATGTTATTACTTTATGAATGTAGAACAAAATAAAATTGGTTATATTTAGTATTATTAATATCGCTTTGAAGAAGTTTTCACTTATGTCGTGTAGTCTTAAGCACACACTGACTTTTTTAAAAGTGAGTGTAGTAAAAAATAATTAACAATTAAGCGTATAAAGCACTCACTACTCTAACTACAAAATCAATGTATCGTCAAATAATTGTTTACAAATTCTTACAGTTTTGTTTTAAAATATATTTACAGGAAATCTCTTTCAAAGATCATATGATAGTTTGTTTCACTTTGAATGTCTTCTTGGCTTTTTCATTGACATCTTCTATGACTGATATCGGATACACGTTTCAGTTCAAATTGCATTTGATCGAGGGAAAATCCTCTTTTGACGTCGGCGTTAAAACCATGAACTGTTATTATATGATTCATAAGCTGCGTAAAACTGGAGTTTTGTGTCTTTCCATTCGGTTATTGGTTGAATCTCTGAGATTCTTAAAAAAACGGGATTGTCTTCATCCTACGGGACATATGGCAACACCGTTGGGAATCCTCATTTTATCATCCACATTGTCTAATACCAATTAGATTTCATTTCTGTGAAATACATAGCCATATTGTCGTTGGTATGAAATACGTAAAATAATTTTATAGCACGAAATTTGAACGAAAGTAAGAGCTAAGCTTCTAAATTTAGCAATTAGAAAGTATCCAAAACATTTAAACGAAAATTGTCTCAAAGTATCAGCACCAAGAGCAATACGAAGTAGATCGATAGCTAGTAGATCAGGTTTTGCATCCAGGAGACTTAAATAGAACTCTAATAGTTACAAAATAAAAAAAATAAAAATTAAAAAACTGTTGCAGGTATTGACTGGAAGTAGTAACACAGTTTTTACTGTTTTGTTTGTAAATTTAGATATACTCTTGTCATTGAAAATCCTCGTTCTTATAGACAAAAAAATGTATTATAATATCACATCACTCATCCTAGATTGATGTTGGTACAAGTATATTTATCACAGTGGAATCTAGTAATTAATTCTACAAAAAACAGGCAATGTCTTTGTTTGCTGTATTTCGATTATATAAATTAATAGATTAGAGTATGCGAATTTCACTCTTAAATAGATAGATCTATGCCGAAAATGGACACTAGTATAACTACGTTGTAACACACGACCTGTTGTATTGTATGACTGATATTTGCGATCTACTGAATGAAACTATCAAGACCACTAACCTATTTTTTTTTGTGTATAGTTGTAAATGTAAAATTGATTGTCTGTAAAGTCGGTTTAAGGACGATAATTTTACATGATAACGTCATAAGAAAATATTGATGAAAAATTGCATACTTTTGTGAATTGATTTATTATCACTGAATTATCATTACTTTGTATATTACAAAGAAGGAGTAAATTGGGATTGTTGTAATAAACAATGTAAACCACATTAAATTTTTACTTCATTCTATAAACAGTTGACAAAACAGTTCACATGTAGGTTGTGTGCGGCTACTGCCTCTCTTCTACTCGAATACATCGGCCAATGGAGTGGAAGAGAGATAGATGCGTCACAAGCCGGACGCTTAGGCCGATCGTGCCTCTCTATCGCTTGTTCCGCGCTCTCGCTCGCACGCTCGGCTCAGGCGGAACGCGACAATGAATCATCCTTTTTCGTACGTGCAACCGGCGTTCATCGATTTATAAGACGTTATCACGTCAAAAACTGTAAGTAGTCTGCATAGATTTGGTATTAGAAGCGATAGAAGTAGACTCGGAAATGAAAACAGAAGTTGAACTGCAGATTCGAATATCTGAAGTTCTTCTACTCAAATCGAAAAACTATAATTTATATTGGACACTGAACCCCATGCTTGTGGGTCGGACGTGCGTTCGAAAAAAGTTTTCTGTTAAAAATTTCAAAGGCGATGGCGCATGTGCACCATAACAATATTCAACTCCGTGAGCGATCGCTCGGCCGCGATTGACAAAATATAAATATTTAGCTTTCACATATTAATCACTTCCGGGGCCGGCCGGCCTCGACTCTTGTAACACCGCCGGCCGTTTAAACGATCCTTTCGATACTAGTGCTCCGATATTCTTCTGAGATATGTTCTAGAAGGAAGAACACATCGGGTAGGTTTCAGGTGTTATTAATGACTTTCATAAACCGTAATCGCAACACAAGAAGGTGTACCACAATAGACGCGCGGTAAGGGGAAAGGGTCGAGCCCTGAAAGCCTTTCAGCTCGCAATATCCAATATCGCAGCGTGTGGGAGGACGCGCGCCGCCGCCGCGCCGCCCCCGCCTTCTGTATTTGTACGGCGAAACTGAAAACTGAATTAGGTTAGGTAGAGAGGCGTTGAAATGCTGACACGGGAGATTTTAGTGTTGCTAGATTTTAGTTACGACGGGTTGCACGGAAAAAAAAAACGCAAATATTGAACATAACATTTGTCAGATGGTCCGTACATTAACATTTATCTCTCAAATGTTACAGTTAATTTGGCAAATGCATTTTCATTTTTTCGATGCAAATCGCCGTTAAAGTTTTTCTATTTTAGAAAGACCTATATATGTTTAATATTTATAATTTAGTATTGGTTTAAATTTAATACATAAACGTGTACGTTTTCATATTTGTTCTACTAGTTTCGATTTTGAACCTAAGAAAGAACAAAATGACAATGATGTATATGATTGTATTTCAAGTAATTATTTAAAATAATATGAGTGTTTCACTATTAAACCGATTAAACAGCGAACTGCATTAGTACAGCATAAAATATAGAATACGTTTTTATGTAAGAAAACCCAACGAAAAAGGTAATCGGTGGTTATTAACAGCATATATAAGATTACTAAGATCGGAATGGAGTTGAGAGCAGAAATGGAGTCGAACGCGACAACCGAACAGGAATCGAAGTAGAGACCGGGATCTGGATCAAGACTGACGGACAAATCGGACGATAGCATAAAAATGAGGGGATTTATCGTAAATCCACGCGAGAGAAACCGCAGGTATATCATATAAGAAAACCATCTTTTTGATGACACTTAAAGTAGGCGAAGCGAGCGGGTAACGGATGGTGTAAGTACATACATATATGTAAAATTGTATTTTACACAAAAATATGGAATACCTGTAATATCTCTTAGTGAGTTTACCTTTCGTTAGCATATGTGACGTATTATTATCCGTTAAAATAACATGTGATATTGAATACTAACGAATGTTCAACTAGAACCGCGAATCAATTCAAAGCTCGGTGTAATTTAACGTTGTCTAAGAAAACCCCAATTTTTTTAAACAGAGAGAGTTGTTATGCGTCCACGTACTTTTTATCTAACAATACTTTTGTAAATTAACTTTGTGAATGCATTGATCTAAGCCGAGTTTCCGGCTCGGTATGGACTGACACGCGGTATCAGTAATATTTACTTTCAATGCATGCGAAACTAAACCAACAAAAATATGATTGTTGTGACTCGACTCACCCCAGTGTCGATATACGTCATCGTTATTGACTTATTGTTACTTATTCACCCGTTCGCTTGTCAAGAACTTCACCGTGCGGGCGTCATAAATTGTATAACGCTTCAAATGACTCGTGGATGTAAACATTTCTATATTAATAGAGAAATTAATAATAGCCATCGTTATTTCTCTAGAACCGAGCTTGAGGCGATTGCTTCTCTAAACCTTGAATCAATTTTAGGGTTTCACGACACTAGCCGTGAACTTTTAAATTTTACTTTTATATACTCTTATTATTTCAAGTAACTATCCGGTGTTTGTTGCTTCAACAATGACAAAAAGTGGATGTGATTCAATTGAGTGACATGCGGGCAGATACCGTATTTATCAGTTATTAAAGTTTTACGATATACGGAAGCGAAATTATTTGTTTGTTTATGTATTAGTTCCGCTTTTACGGCACAGTAGTTTAACCAACTTCCATGAAATTTTGCATCCATGTCGCATGTATAAAGTGATAAAGATAAATTAAAGTATAAAGGTATAAAGATTATCTTATATTTATTTCCGTAATATAGCAATAGATATACCGGTATTTCTGAAAAAGTTAGGGGCTACCCAATAATAACAGTTCTTTATAGTTACACTTTTATTTCTTAATACCTTTGAAATATGACATAATCATTTAGGAATCCATAGCTCTCTATCAGACCAGTGTCTTCGTATATGCAGATAACATTATCACATTTTCAATACTAATCAATAATGATATAGTCAAATAGTCACGTCAGCTGGAAATATAAAAGCGCGTCGTATGACCGCTAATCATACCAGCCGTGCGGGGGAGGTCATCGCACGCGCGCGCCGCCGCACCGCATCTCTGTGTCGCCACCCTCATTGCCCTCCATCATGTTTATGGCTATCGACTGTGTTTCCCGTTCGACGATACACATCACGGGCGACACCCCGCGTCGACTGGCTGAACTTTGCCAAATTACTCACTTCGCAGCGGTAACGGGCAACGCGACCTCTCCCCGAGTCGAATTTGACGGACGACACGTTTCATTAACAAACGGATCGTCCCATGAGTCGGGTTATCGAATAGATGTAGCACCGGTTGGTCCATGTTCGGTGCGATGTTCAAAAACGACTCGCTCCAAGGTTACGAGGAATTTGGAGGGATCCTTATTTTCTTGCGAGACGATTTGAAAGTGTGCCTTCGATCGAGACAAATATATAATAAGAGAAAAAAACCCCTAAGGAATTTGAAATGAATTCGCACGCTGAAATATTTGTATTATCAACTACTATAGAATCATTTGAGTTACAGGACTTCGATGAACAAGTGCATTTCGACTGTTAAACAAAAGATCGGTTTCAATTCAATTGACTATCATTGATAGAGGTTGTTTGTCGTTATCACAACAGCCTTCTAGTTCAAACAATTTGAAGTAGGCTTTCAGTTGTGTTTCTAGTTTGACGCAACGTATAAAAATGTTGTCGTGTAAATATTTTGCCTTTATCACTTTATCATCTGGTAGCGTCGAGTTCATTGTTCGCCGAACGAGGAAGATTAAGATTATAAAAATAGGTATAATATCGCGCAGTAAATATAATATGGAATTTTGTAGTATGGAGAGGAATTAACTATAATAAGCCAAAAAATCGGTATGTTCATAGAGTAAACATTCGTACATGAAAAATGACATTTTTTTAATGAAATATTAACTAAGATGAGATATAATCAAAATAGAAAAAAATAACTGTTGAAAAAAATCGCATGCTATCGAAGACTTTTTCTATTTCTTGTAAAACTTACAAAATGGTTTCACGTTTTATTTAAGTGGAAGTGTACGAATATTGACTTCACTATTTGGTAGTACACTGCCAAATAGTGAAGTCAATATTCTCTATATTCGATAGTTTGAAACACTTATGACTCGATGGTCATTAGATTTATTCAAAATCTAATTTCATTTAGTTGTTTGTCAAATAAAATTATAAAGTTAAAGTTATAAAGAAAATGTCAAACAACCTGCGAATAGGACTATTAAAACGAGTTCTTTAGACAGAAAAGTATGGGAGTCGTAATATGATTATAAAATTATAAGGCGGAGAAATCAATCGCTCTCCGGAAAGTACACGAGCCTATGGTGTTGCCTAACAATGGAACCATAAAAGTATCGATAATTCTACACGTGTTGCAAAGTCGATGTTTTTTTTAACGATTTATCGATGCTCCAGTGACCCTGAGCCGATAATCACGTACATCGGGATCGTACACTTTCGACCTTCTTATCGCGACGTCCATTTATTAAAAGAATTTTAATGGTCGACGCATTTGCATTTCGAATATATCGTAAATGTCTATATAAGGTTTATGTAGTTTTAGTCGATAATTTGTAATGAATATCGATATGTTTTTTTAGTATATTAATCTTTAGGTTCATACCTATTATGCGAGAAACATTTGAGGAGGCTTAAGTAGATCATGAACTTCGACACAAGTATAAATCTTAAATTTATTTGGACTTAAGCCAAATATTCGTAATGTACGGTATGAAATGTCGAAACATTAGATATAGATATTGATTTTACATGATATTTCATTAACCACCTACAATATTTTTGTACTAAAACAGAACATATTCTGTGATATTGTGCAACGAAACCGATTGTGTATTAGTTAATTGGTCCTTATTACATTTCCTTTTTTTATTTTGGGTTCCATCAATGTTCTTAATATTTCGTTTGTATAAATCAGAAGTATTGCATAAAAGAATTTGGCCGAAGTTTTGAAACATGAAAAACACGTCCTTCTCAACCTTCAGAAGTTACCTTAATTCTATCATATTTGATAGTTGTATCTAAAAACGAAATAAGGGTAATAAAATATTGTTGCATTATCCTCTTGGTTTAGTCCTCAAATTGTTTCCTAAGGTTATCACAAAATGTATTGCGCGCGCAGCCTTAGCCACCTGAACGATATGCTTTTCGAAGAATTCTCAGCATCTTCGAAACATCCGCAAACCCGTGCAGATCGCACAGAGAACGGAGGAGTGCTTAGTGTACTATATCATGTAAGAACGTCTGCTAATTCTGAAATTAATGCGTTACTTACAGATTAGTATGGGCTATGAAACGGCCTTTTATCGAATGGAAACCTGGACGATGGTAGTCACTTTAGCGGTGCCACGTAGTCTATCGCTAATTTTATTTAAACTATCCGATTAGATATGTTATATCGATATAGAGGTCTCATGAAGTAAATTCGGTTGGGTAGCTTAGGGAAAACTACTCGACGACTTCGATATCATTAGACGAAGATCTTTAATCAACGCGTGTTGCCAACAATGACGTACAAATACTAGAGACGTATTGGTCCTGTTCCTGTTTAATTAATAATTAAGTTCAACGTTTTGGTATAAAAAGTATTATCTACGGGTTGTCCTGCGATTCCTGCGAGATAATATCCGGAAAGAGCGAATTCGCAGAAGGATCAGGGCAATCGACATAGCTCACAAAATTAGCAAGTCAAAGTGGGAATAGTGATATCGCACGTAGAATCGATAACCTTGGGGAAGAATGATTCTCAATTGGCGATCAAGAAGTGGATGTAGCTGTACGCGACGTCTTCGAAATGGAGGGATTAACGACGCTGTAAATGTGACGGCCCACCGTGGACAGGTGGCCAGGATCTAGAACACTTAAGGGATTCTAAAGGCTTATGCTCAGCAGTTGACGTTCAACAGTTCAAACGAGCGAACAAATACCTACTTTTAATTTTTTTAACGATTAAGAAGTTTAGAGAATTATTCCGAAAATAATAAAAATTACATTTCGTTTCAGGCGACTAGCAAAAGCTTTTACGATCCATATTTATAGCCGTCAAGATTACAAAGGGAGGAAAAAAGTACTAGGGACATTTACGAATTTTAATTCGTAGATAGATTAACTAAACATACACGGAAAGAAGTGGTGAGTTCGTTCTTTAGATCTTTGTTCCTAACCTCTCGTCTGTGGAAAGACATATTGTATGTAGGTATGGCGAACACATACCTTCTTCTTAGGGATCATTTTTTAAAACAAATAATACGAAAAAATAAGTTTATACTATCTGCCATTTCCTAGGAGACAAGTTGGCAAAATTTATAAATCATTTTCGAATGAAAAAAATCTTAATAGAAAAAAGTATATATATATTATAGAATTTATTATTAAGAGTATATTATTATAGAATTAATATGGAATAAAAAAAATCTTTCATCACGCACAGAAGACGGATGAACGTCTTCTGTGCGTGATGAAGTTGTAGATCTTGGTAAATGATTTGCATAGAAATGTCTATCATGTAATTCAGAATAATTTTTCTGCCGATTACAAAATGTCTTCGGATTGCGGCACAAATGTAAATAATTTTAAACGCTCCATGACATTATTTCGTAGTACAACCAGACAAGTAATCGATCTAGTCTAGACCGAACGACTCCGACCTCAATATTGCAACTTGACGCCCGTCTATGTACATTGTAAAATTATTGCAATAGGCCCAACAGCGACGTCTGGTTTTGCGCCAATTTGTCGCCAATATAAAAGCAATTTATCCATATCGGCGCCCGTATGATTGGACGTGGGTGCATCGAACGGCGCTCTCGCGCGCCGGCCGCTTGCGTCATCCCTCTCGTCCCGTCGTCACTCCGTCACGGCGGTGCCGTCACGCGTAACGCCGACGAAGTGCTTTGACGTTTTATTGACGCCCCACTCCCACGGTGTCCCGCAGCGACACCATCAAACTTTCATATCGGATACGGGAACTAATTTCATCGACGTTTACGGCATGAATGTTTGAATCTACCTTCGTGTCCTTATAAGGTCATTTATATAGAATCTTCACATTTAACAATTAATCGCGTGGTCTCTGAACATTTATTGCAATCTCATAAAGTCCTTTCTGGAATTTACAGTGTTCTGTCTTAGTTTTAATGTGATACTTAAGGATTTTAAAACAAAGGACATTTAATAGAGAAACGAGAACAAAGGCGACTCAAAAAATTGAAACCAAAAATTGTATAGACAAAAACAGCATTAAACGTTTTTACGCCCTTAAAATTAGTACAAACTTATAAATCAAACCTTTATTATTTTTATCTTCACGAGAAGAATTGTTCATACCGAAATTATATATGACGAATTAACTCTCGCCCGCATCTATTCTCTTATACGTAACAATAGATATATAGCTCTGTCTACATTTATGAATTATAAAAAAGATATTCGAATTGAATCGAAAATGGTAGACGGTGTATTTATAATTTATGATCGAAAACGCTTCTTATGCTGTTGTCACTGTGACCTTTGCTCCAACTTTCGATTCTTTTGTCAATACATTTGCGCAAATGTTCGCGAAACTCCTTCGCTTTTACTAGCTTTGATTCAAAAACTAATTTCCTATTAATCGATTTCACCTGCCTTTTTCATTCTACACAAGTTTCCTTCACATTCCTTTTTGCATTTCAGCATTCCAATGTCATAAAATCACTTTTATGTTGATCAAACAACCTACAGTTGGTGTTTACAGCAATACTAACAACTTACAGCAGAAGTTAGTATTTATGTGAAATAGTGACGCATATCGTGTTAGGAATGCGTTCAGTAAATTTAATATTTCATGAACTAAACTTCTGTTATCGCCACACGAAACATTTTCACTGTGCATAACATTTGAAAACATAAATACTGAATTCCATTCTACTGAATTTCGATGCGGGTACTTACATTTTAGGTCTTTGCCTATATTAAGAATGTTTTGAAAAATAAAAAAAAATATATAAGGTTGTCAGTGGAAGATGAGTTTTGTATCGGTTTGAAACACAGTCTCAAACGTATCAAAAGTGTTTTACCTAATCATTTTATTTTTTTTCCGTGTTAATGATGCTTTTATAAACTGGAACTTCAAGGAAAATGATTCGAAAATTCGTTACACCCGGATTCATATCTTCGAACAAACAAGCAAGATTGTTATAATATGCGAATGGTTCTTTTAATCAATCCATCTTCATGACGTTCAATGCACGTAATTACCCTTTGGAAATACACGACGTAATGGAGTCGCTCAATTACGAATCCACTCTTTGAGGTTATTTAAGAAAACATGGAACCGATTGACATAATTTCGCTATGACGATCGAGTAAACAACATCCAGATGATTATTTATGTTGTTTACTTGTGATTTAATAAACGCGCCAATGTATCAACATGTTTACTGTAAAGTCGTCCCCGTTACCGTACAACGTCTTGCACAACTTTTCTGATGTCCTGTTTAAGACCAGCCTTATAGACGGAGATATCGGGTCGTAGAACTGTTACGTGGGTGACTGTGTGCTGAAAGTTCGACAAGTTTTTCAAGATTTCGGGGTACTTTCTCCGAAATTCAAGTTTGCGGTTAATAATTGATACTTTCAATTTGCAGGGTTTCTTCCATTATCATGTCCCCAATTCAATATTGATAAGCCAAAGCCTTCAACTACTTTCACTAGTGAAACATGTCAAATACACATCTTTTGTTCACTTACAGAGAAAAAAAATTATCAATCTAAATATGTCTAAATTGAAATATTAATTATTTATATCATATTGTTTTATTATTATTCTTATCATCCTTAGTTTCAATACATTCTCTATTTTGCTACTTTGCTCCCACTACAGGAATTACACTAATTTTATCATACGTTTCTTGAGTTAAAAAGTTATACAATATGTATAAAAATCTTGATCTATTATCTAAGTTTTGTATGAGTATTTTGTTTCTCGATTTTGCTCAGAAGAAGGTCGATCCAATATGATTAAAAACAAAACTTTTGATAGCACCTAGACAATCGAATAATATTGTAGGTACGTTTCTATCACGTAAGAAATCTAACATTTTAAGTTAAGAAACAACGTAAAAGAAATCAGTCATAGACAGTAAACACTAACAAATATTAAATACCACATTCGGATTGATACCTTGGTTTAGCGCGTTTTAGACTGACGCAGGTGTTTATTTTAAAAATCGAATTCAATTCATGACACACTACTGCACGAAAAAAAAATATGTAAATAATTTGAACCAACAAACCGCTTATTATGTGCGGCTATCGGTGTGACAGTTAAGATGACAGGTATGTTTACGCCGATACGTAAATCGCGCAGGATGCACTCAACTCTATGGTCGCGAACGATGACGTTACAGCCCGCGATAATGAGCTGAGTCACGACCGCACGGCGGGCCGTAATCCGGGATATCCTATTGTCTTCTTACGGACCGACTGACGTATCCGTGTCCGTCAGAAGTGGGCACATACAAACTCGATTCCGTTTGCGGAATCCGGGAATCGAGTGCACGTTATCGACTTGACCTCGTCAGCTGCACTTGTGTTATAGCCGTTGAGGAAAATGATTATGCCGATTACATTGTTGCTCTCGGAATGTCGATATGTTCGGTCGTCGTCGGATGTATTTGTATTTGTCTCAAATGCGTACATATAGTTATGTAGTAGTGCCATCGTTTGACTTGTTTTCATGGTTCCGAGCTAAAATGGTAAAAACGAAACCTTAATAGTTTCGTCATGTCCGTCCTTCCGTTCTTTCGTCCGTCTGTCTGTATGTCACAGGCATCTTACTCAAAAAATACAAAGTGAATATTGATTAAATTCGGAGTATAAACGTCTTGTATAAGCGGCTATTTAGTTTGATAGTTAAATAAGAGAAATAAATATTTCGAGGGGGCACTTCATACATGTAACGGAAGTTGAAAATTTTTTTTTCAGCAAACATCAACGTGTGGTACATATTTCATCAGTTCTTTTAAAAGTACTTTAAGGTTTCTAAGAAATATTTTTATTTATTTGATTAATTTTTGGAAATATGTAATCGTTTCGAAAATAATATAAAATGTCCCCCCCGCTCTCTATTTTCTAAACCGTACGTTCAAAATATATGAAAAAATATATCTAAAAATAATGTTTAATAAATACTTTCAGCGAAAACTGTTTTGAATATCACCAAATATACCGTTTTTGAGATTTATCCGAAAAATTGCGGACATTCTGAACAAAAGAACGTAAGTGCTATGAAGATATGCTCTTTCACTAGTGCACTTTAATTCACACTAGTTTCAGAGTAATAGTCGACATACCATTCTTTCTTTAGTTATACACGAAAGTGCTTAAACCTATTCTGTGCGGAAAATATGGAAAAAAAATGTTACAACGTAGTTTTTTTCATCTGTAGTCATAGATGTTTTTTTTGTATATCAATGTATTTAGTGCATTTCTTTGTAGTAACGGTTTCGGAACCCTGCAGTGAGCATGGTCCGACGTGCTTTTGGTCGGTTTTTTTTTTATTTACTACGCGTTATACCGACCACCCTGAATCTTGATACCTACTTGTTTTTGATTTTATTACAATCCTATTGCAATTTTATTTTTTCTTTAATCGAAAGTCTTGTTTACGTGAATTCGTTGTTTTTTTTTGATATCATCTCGATTTAGGTCGCCATTTTCGATACCTACATTTTATAGGCAATATGTACTCTAATCATACAAATAGGTTTTTTCAAACAATCAGTTGTTCTTTAAATGTCAGACTGCTAACATTAATGTTAGTCCTTTTGTATTGACGGTGTACTAATTATTAAGTTCTCAATTTTGGCGAGACACGTCCGTCAACAGTCTCTTATTTCAGATTGAAGAGTTAATTTTCGACCACAATCCGATGTGGATTCTGGACTGACGATAAGTTGCCGCCGATGTAATGTCAGCTACTTGGGCAATAGCTCAACGTGCTTTCCGAAGTATAGAGTGATTTAAAGTGACTTAAAAAGTCATTGGTCAATCCGCCCAAGTATAGAGTGGGTGATTTAAAGTGACTTAAAGTTCAAAAGTCATTGGTCAATCGCCCGTGATCAACTCGGTACCTTCTCCTGCGAAAGCAAAACCTTCTATTACTGAGTCGACACCGCTAGATGCACAAGTTGAAACGTACGATTCTCCCATGGTTAGAAAGTATTTGACATGTAACACTTCAAATTCTTCTGGAATATTATCGTCACTGTTTCAAATTTCTTATTGCATTTTCCTGTTGCTGTCGTTGAACCATCGATGTAGATGTGCATTTTTCATTTTAATGACTACTTAATTATCAAAAGTTGTGGAAAAAGTAACAGTTTTTCTTATTTGTTTATTTTGACACATTGATTACATAAAAATTACCTATTTTATTTTATTGTAATGGAATTTGAAATGGCAACGTATCGATGAGTTTCTTTTAGTAGATAAAGGTTGGCTATGAAAAATTTCGTTAATCAAAAATTACTACATAATTACCTGCGAACGACGTCCTTCTAGTGTACAATATATAAATATAAGAAGAATCATAAATTTACAAGAAGTTTAAATTATATCTTTACGCACTTTTTTTTTATTGACTATAAGTTGACATCGGGTTTGTTCTATATACATATGTATTTGTGAATGTAATAAACAGGTCGGCCATTACTGGCGGCTTCAGTGAGACGGCGGAATATTAATTTAAACTTTGGTTATATAAAAACAATTAGTGGGCCGTGAAAAGGAACACATTTCTTTACTCCGTCTTAAATGCCATCGTAGTGGTGAATATTTTCCTCCGAAAACTTTGAGGGCGGCCAATACTAAGGATAACCTTTGTTATTTTCGCTCTTGAACTTTTGCCGTCTGAGAGTTTTATTTTTTTTTGTATTGTGTAACAAACAAGTATAACCGTTTGATGTGAGTCTTCTGGCAAAGGCGCCAAATGGTGTTCCGTTCGGCGCCTTTGAAACTAGTGAAAGTCGTTGTATTGCGCAAGTTTAAATTCATACAAAACATTGTATAACGGCGTAATTGCTTTGTGGTGTTCGCTCAGTGGTTAAGAAAATTGCTTTCCAACCAAGGCGGATAGGATAGTAAGAGGTTCGATCCTCACCACGGGCGAATACAACCTGGAGGCTGTGTGGAATCTTCCATGCTGGCCGAGCATAGATCTATAGATCTGCGTGGAAGATTCAAAATCCAAATACCTCAATGTCAACTAAAAATATTATGGGTTAAAACCTAATTCAAGATCGCATGGCGCGTTCCTTTCTAGCGATTTAGCTTAATCGACACCTTGAACAGGATTAGAGATTCAATATCAGGTTTGTTGCTCCTGTGTTTTGGGCCGCCTATCCCTGGGCAGAGAGTCATTAATTAAGGTTTTTAATATCTAAACGTTTGTCGGTGAAAAAAAAAATTTTAACAATATGGCGCCTTTTACGATACCTACAATATCGGGAAGGCGTAGAGTAGTACAGTTTTTGCTCTGAACCATTATCGAGTACTAGCGCCATTATGCGATGGCGTTCGGCCAATATCTGTCAGTGGCGTAACGCGTATAAGCATCCAGATTCCAATGACGTGATATGAAATTCGTGTATAAACATTTCGCGTTGGCCGCGAATCGAATCCAGAATACAAACGTAATAACGGATGGCCATCGACCCACCCGCCGCCGTGTACATGAAATTCCTAACAACAGTGTGTAATTCTGTAAATGAAACTATGGCTATTGATGTTTTTGCCTATACAGTTTATAATATAGTTCAATTATTCCCATAAAAAAGTCGGAATAGAGCGTCATGTTTTATCACTACATTGTAGACAAGACGACCCTAGTAGCCGTATTCCGTATAAGAGATTTGAACTCTATTTGAGTCGATCCTTCGTTCGATTCGGCCATTGGATTTCGACGTCCATCGCCGCATAAAAGCCTCTCCAGTAGACATCTTCGACGCACAATCGCGGACCACTTGTAACCGGCGGTGGTGGCTCACGGACTTTAGCAGATCGTCGCTCCACCTAGTGCGAGGTCGTCCAACGCTATGACATCCGGTTCATAGTCGCCGCTCGATATCTTTCTTCTCCGACGTTCATCGGTTCTACCGATGACGTGCCCCGTCCGGTACCACTTTAATTTACTGATTCTGTCAGCTACGTCGATCACTGTGGTTTTTCCGCGGATTCTATCGCGCAGAGAAATCCCGACTACAGCTCCTCCCTTCGCACGTTGAGTGATTCTAGCGCCCTTATTAATAAACGCCACTCGTATGATGCGCCATCTCGAGAAGTAGCGCGGGAGCGAGACATAAATTATTCTCTATAGCGGAACACTGTAATTGTCTTGTTCCTTCCACTCCCAAGATGGAACGCCGCACTTAAGTGTGCTTTATTAATACGGGCCGATCTTTGACAGTCCAACGGCGAGGGACCACGTCTGCACGTAGTTGTGCTGTTAGTGAAGGTTAATGTTTAAAAGGAACAATTAATAATTCCATTTCGTATGTTTTGTTACGTTGTGCATGGAACAGATTTCAGATTTATGCATGGAATATTTTTCGGCACTATAGGTCTATTAAATTGTACGTCTAATTTTCAATAACTTAAAATTATACATGACTATCTGTTGCCATAATAATGAAAAAATATAATAAGAATTTCGCCATAAATACTTTCTGATAGTTGTATAATTAGGTATTATAAGGATTATTTTGCTTACATACAATTTTTAATAGTCTTATATTTCACTGTAAATTTAAATATTATTATAGTTTTGTATTAATTTCGCTCATTTTGTTTCAGATATACGTGAGTATTCAAACAACACAAGTAAGATTTTCACTGTCACTTAACGCCATAAAAAACCTTTGAGAGGTGTGTATGTACGTTAATAGCTATAAAACATGTGAACCGTTTGATAGTTTGCTAGCAATCTACAATTTAATGTACATTAATGTGATGAAGTTAATTATAATATCTGGACGATTTTATGTAGAATGTTACACAGAACGTTGTGTAAATTAATGATCCTGTACGATTACCAAATAAACGGTCAAGGATCTGCGAAACATTCGATTCAATTGCTAAAAAAAATCAAGGCCTCTTCGACGACCTCGTCTTCGACCAGCTATCGACAAAAAGTCACTTTTAAAATGAATTTTGACTATAGAACTAACCCGTAAAGGCGACTTTTGTTAAATTTCCAATACGAAATAAGGCCATGAAAGGAGTGTTTAGTAAATGCATGTCGTTGCCAACATTACAAATATGTGTCGTAATAACCTATTTATAAAGTTTATTTTCATTTAGTAATCCAATTGAGTTTGCTGGAAGTTTCTCAATTGTTAAGTACTCAATTCTTCTGAAGACATTTTTCTCTGTCCTACACCTATTAAAAATGTGAATGTTTTGTGTTTGGATATTTGATTATTTTTTTAGGCTTAATAAAATTTTTAATTAAGATTAAAAAAAATAGACGCATTGTGAAATTTCGAACAGAGGTAGATTATAATGTGGAGTAGATACGATATAGAATTAAATTTGGATCCCATTTCAGTTCGATCTTCGAGTGCGAGATCGGAATGTAAACCAACAGTGGAACCGGAAATGCTTTAGAAAGCAGCGGCCATTATGTAAATTTAAAACGATGAGTCTGTGTCGTTATGACGTCAGGTGAGAAGGTTTCCGCCGCGCGCCTTCAGTTGACATAATTTTGACGTCATCACAATACAGATTGAACTGTGTTAAGTTTACATACATGATCCGCTGAATGGGAATCAAAACCCATAGTAGATTGAAGACGGAAATTGAACAAAGAGCGGGAATGGGATCGGAATTGAAGACGGAAGCGAGATTTTAATCAAAAGTGAGACTGGTGTCCGAATCGATTTTAAGATCAGCCTTCTAAACATTGATCAAAAAATTCATATATATAGCAAAAAAAAAATCGTCCTATTTATGATGGCTCACAAAGTAATTTATGTCGTATATTCTTTGAATTAGCAGCAGACCAGTCGGAACCATGAGGATGGGTAGATTTGTTTATTCTTTTACCGGAAAGAGATTACTATTTCCAACAGTTATTTATGTGCCTGATGATCCGCAACGTCGTAAGACGAACCTCAACAAATCTTTTGTAATAGGATTCAAGACAGCGAACTAGAAGACGGTCTCATTCGAATACGGCTGGCTTAAAAACAAAATCGTCGACAGACAGCACCAGCGGGCAATACACCTGGTGCGTTAATTAGGCTAACCGAGTTGGCGCCCGATAACCTCATATACGTCTATTTCGGGACGGCGAGACCGTGGCGGCCGCATGAGCTCGGTGGCGGTGCGCGGTCTCTTGGCCCCGCTCCGGGAATAGGCCGTCCCGACTTCGTGCCGGGTTCAAGTGTACGCCGTTTCCGGTTTTTATATGCGTCCGTAAAGCGGGTTCGCCGCTTTCGTATTGCTTTATCTATTTTATAATACGTTCTCGCTGCGGCGGACGTCGGAACGGAACACGCGTTGCCTCTCCCCGAGTGGCATTGTCGAGTTTTATTACTCCGGACCTGAGGCTGTAAGGGTTTATTGATGTCGATAGCTCGTACAATGTATATTAATATTTTGTAATTAATTTTCGAGAAAATTGAAAATATTCGAGATAATTCAACATATGTAAAATTACTTGCGATCGAGGCCGATAGCATCTTTGGAATTGAGTTTTTATTAGATGTCGATGTTTGCGAATCCCAGGAAATTTTCTTATATTCTCAGCATGATATCCTTATGTCTATATTATTATGAAGGTATGTACATGTGTCTGTGCTTGCATGCACGTTTTAAAAAACTATTCAAACAACCCAACTGATCAAGTTTTATCTACGTTATTTTAAAAACCTTACTGTCAACCATCATTGTTATCACATTTTGATTTATACAGTATTTGCATTTTTATTAAGTAAATTATAAAAAATATAATTCTTTCTAAAGCATTCGATTGATTAATTGCAAACTCTAATCACTTCTAGGAAATAGAAACAAAACTCACTAAAGCGATTGAAATATAATATACAAAAATGGTACAAAGTAGTACAAAACTATTTTTTTTTTTAATATTTTCAAAACGACTAGAGAACGATCAGTTTCAAAATCGAATTATTTCCAAGATTTTTAAAAATCACCTCGAATACTTCGAATCCCATCAAAATTAATTCATTTTTTTGGAAAGATTACTTTTTCAAAAACTACAATAAGCAATTTCATTTTTTTCATATTCTAATGTTCCCAAATCAAACCGCGTCTATTACCGCCCAATCGTACAATCAAACAAACAAAACAAATTAACAAAAAACAAATGTTTCGACGAATTAATCTACATAGTGTGCTGTGATCAAATCGATCGAAACCGAACGACAGCCCTAGCGAGTGTTCTCATATTTATTTGAGAGTAGACCTTTGAAATAAGCGTCCGCGTGTTTAATGTGGCCGGCATCTGCGAGACGAGAGAGACGAGAGACGTGCTCGAAAATCCACAATTTTGATTTTTATTCAACATATCCATAATAATATACTTGTAATTTAAAAGGGCTTGAATTTATTCTAAAATTCGAATACTGGACGTTATTTAGTGTAATAAGGCATCCACTAGAATTATGAATGAATTAGTAATTAATCCTCGAGATAAAAATATCGCCCGTGAGCCTCTGAAGCATTAAGCGCTCGAAATTCGTTGATGAGGAAATATGGGCTTTTAGAATTTACGTTATTAGTTTATCTATTAATTTGTCGAAATATTTAGAAATTTGTTTTTTTTTTGGTTATTAGACTGCTTAATGTCTATTCTTATTTCATAATTTGGTTTCATTTCTTTATAAAATTAACAATTACTAGTGTATTTTTTTTTTATTTTCACTATAGATGTACACCTTTCCACACGGTTTTTATTTCAGAGCAAGGGGCCCGTACTATTCAAAATTAACCTTTTAATAGCTTTACATTCCATAATTGAGTCCAATTTGGTTTTTAACGAATTTTAGTTTATGAGTTAAAAATTTGTATTATTAACAGGTCTTATATTATGCAGATTTTTTTTTCATTATTTACATTATGTAATTATCTTTTACACAAGTTGGTATTGTAAATGACATTTTTTTATTTGCGTAATACCTTTAAAGAACGATTCAGAAGAACTGCGCAAAATATGTTAATACATTATTCCAGTTCAAAATTTTGTTGCCATAAACGTCACCAAAATCGCATAAATCTCTAGATACATAAGGATTCTTAGTTAATGACTACTTGATCTCAACTAGACAATACCAGTGTGTAACTATTTATATAGAAATATATAATGCATAGACAGATCTATATTCCCCTCATCCTAAAGCTCGGACTCGCGACTCGGCACAAGAAACATGGACGCCGTTCATGTATCGTAACCGAATCGATGAAAATCGTCCCACAGATAATGTAGATCGTCACGGATTATGGTGGTACATTACCGTCGTGCGCGTTCAAGGGTTAACTCCCGCGCCCGACTTCCGGGGACATGACTACAATACAGAAATATCAACCGGCACGGTACAACGATGTGCCCTTCCATGAAATATATCATAAATACCGTTTTAATAGGGTAGCATTTATCAAAAATACAATCGATGTGCCGGCACAATGGGCGTGGGCGTGCCCGCGCTTCGCGTCCCCGGGACGCCGCTGAAGTCTGGGCGCGCGTGGGCCGCGGGGAATTAATATCGCGAGGTATTTCGGGCTCAAGTTAAACGTTTGTTTTAGACATTGAAAGAGATAATTTTATTTTTCGACACTCACATTCGACCAGCGCTGAATAACCGGGCGCTCGTAGTCTGCGATAGTATATCGAGTAAATTAAATAGCTTGTCCTTATTTGTTGCAGTTTTATTGCGTTTAAAAAAAATTGTGTTATAAACGACTCGTCAGTTGTGTATTTGGAAGTAGTTGATGATTTTCAAAGGCTGGCGTTGACGGATCACATACAATACGGTTTATTTTTCGTTCTCCGCAGCCGTTTATATACAAGGTTTAAGATATAACCTGATTAAATTTATGTCGGTATTGAAATAGGCTTCATTACGTGACAGCAAGTTGAGTTCTGCTTAAAAACGCTCGTTATTTTTCGTAGCAACGTGACCGATGCGAGCGAGGTGACCGACAGTTAGGGTATCAAGATAAGCGATAAGCGGTGTATTAGTGTTCGAGTCGGCGGGTGCCGTCGCGACAGGCGCGTGGGCCGGCGCGCCGTGGGCGGGCTGCGTGCGCCGCCCGGCGGCCGCCCGCCCTGCCCGCGCCGGCGTTACAGCCCCTATGTGTATCGGCGCTGGATTAAATGTATTCTATATTTTATCGTGACCACAGTCTGGATTTATTTAGTGTTGTTCGATTATAATAAATTATAAACTCGGTCGTGTTTATATCTACAATGTTCCTGTTTTTAAAATAAACGGCGTAGTTTCACAAAGGTGTCTTAAATAGTGACGGGCTTAATGCAACCAGTTTCAAGGTTAGAATAAAATTAATGCTGAAGTGTAATATTATTTTTTAAAAGAGATAGCTTCGTGATGATAACGTTCTCATTCTTTTTGGCCCCCTCCTCGAATGGTGGGAGACTGTGAAAGCGAACATATCGAGCAAGTGCGGTTTGAGCTCATGCGCTGGAGGTTTCATTCTGTGAGCAAAGCATATCTGTGGTAAGATATTTCAGGTGTGAACAAAGGTTTAAAAATTTAGTTTTGTTTTTTTTTTAACCTGTCTTTCTGGTGATCGATTGATTTCTGTCTATGATTTTTTTTTTCATATTTGCGTTGTTTAAGGGTACAATGTCATTACAATCATATAAAACTACAGTGCCTCACGCGAGGGGGGAAATTGTCGTGTTAGGCGTTGTAAATGTGTAATAACGATCGACTTTGACGGCCTCTCGAAATGTTAATTTGAAACGAGCAGTTTTAAAAAATACCTACTTTTCTCAGTCCGCAAGCTCTTTGACGATATTTCACAAAAGGCGTGAGTAGAAAAAAAAAATCATTCTCCATTTGCTTGCACGGACCGTCCCATTCGAACGGGATATTTATAACTTTAAATTAGATATTCGCGTTTTGGCGGAAAGTTCCAACAAGAATATTTACACATTCCAATCCCTTGCCTCATTTTCAAGAAGCTAGAAACCTCTAACAAACGGACGATCGCTACGGTAAGGTTTCCCGTTTGGATTCTTCGAAACCGGATATTAGAAAAAACAGTTGTTATAAGAAAATAATTTATCGGTAACAATCCAAGTCTAATTCAATTTACGGCTGTAGTTAGAGTTAGAAAACGTCTATAATTAATTATGCGAATGTTTATAATTAACTTCCTAAATGTTTGCGACATCTGACGCAGTTTAAATTAAAAATAGTCGTTTAACAGACACCGTCTCTAGTATGACTGCGTGTGGGGGGGTCTCGTTGTTTTAGTTTAATTCCGTTTATTATTCAATATATTAAGAAATTTAACAGCGTTCATTTATAAACAACTCAATTTATTCAAGTATAGTTTAAAATAGAGATGGAGAAACATCAAATTTTAAGAACTTATATTGAGCATTTTAATGTCTTATCAAATTTCACCAAGGGCGGAAGGGGGCTTGAATAAAAATACCTCACATGAATTAATTAGTGGACGCCCATTTGTGGGAACTTTCAGATATCCAAATCTCAATGGCTTGGGCCAACGTTCACAGACCTTCTCGTTAGACGAGACGCGTGGATTTGTGGGTTGTCCGTGTATACACGAGTCCACGTCAGCCCACTCCGCTCCACGTGAATTCCTCGCATCCAGCAATGCAGCTAGCGGACATTTCGAGGTTCCAACGACCGGCTATCGGGCTGTGCTATCTGGTGCCCTGAGCGAAATGATAACTGTCAAACGTCACAAAGTCGAGTGTCGTGAATCGGTTTACTGAATAAATGGTGTGAATTAAGTCTAAACTATGATTAAACTGACTACCCCGCAGGCGTTTCATTGTCATTGTAATAAGTAAAAATTTTAAGAGTGACAAATGTTTTTTAAACAACGATAGATAACTCCATTTTATATCTTTTTGACGTAACGTCTTAAATTAGGTTGCGGCTGGGAGTCACTTTGAAAAGTGTAACGCTCGGTAACGTAACGATGAGTCACCGAACGAGAGAGGCCCGCCGAATGCCTTGCGTCTCTCTCCCACTCAACTATGATCGGTCTGCCGCGCGCACTAGAGAATTAGTGCATAGCTTGCAAATGTATTGCAAGTTATTGTATGTATATTTGTATATAAATACGTATGTATGTGTAAAGGTAAAAATAAAATTTTGTTAATATGAAATTCAGTGCGAGATTGTATAAATTAATGTTTTAAATATAATTCTTTGTATAAATAAATGTTTTAAATTGTTACTATTATTTCATCCTTCTTCCTACTATACGAATGAATATTCACATTAAAATGATTTTACCATTCAAAGTCGTTGTCACGTAAAACTTTCGCCCGTATACCGACTTTACAGGCAACCAAATTTTTTATAACGATTTCATGTTGTAATTCATTGATCGGTTATCCCTCGGGAATGGCAATGGGAAGGTACCGGATTTGAATTCTATAACCAGACACACTTTTGACCGATAAATCATTAACTATTAGTCGAATTAAAACTAGTTCTGTGCCTCGGGAAGCACGTAAACAAATTAATTCCGGACGTTGCTAGTGCATTGGGAAAAAAGGTCACATTGTCAGTACCGGGCCAGGGTGATGGGCGAAAGATCCGAGCTCCTCAACACGCAATGAATGCAATAATGAAGTAACATTAATAATGATTTAAATATAATAGACAGATACGCGCGCGCGTACGCACACACATATATACATACATACACAAACACACTAGAGTCATACTGCGGCCAACTTGGCTGCACTTTGAAAATAGGCCGGCTCCACCGGTGAAGTACCACATTCTCAGGGAATACGGACGTGAATTAGGAGCTTCTGTTGTTGCGGTTCGCCCGGCGAGTGAGAATTACGGTGGCCCATTCCCTCTTCCATCAGTTATTCTACTCCTACTCGAGAGATCGTCGATGTGCTAATGACTCCTCTGGGGTTATGAGCGTCCACGGACGACGATGGCCGTCTACTTTTTGTTCAATTTGGCTCGTCTGCTCGTTTGCCCTCGAATATTCTGTAAAAAAATACATGACCATCTTACGTTTAGCTTATGAAGTATCTTACATTATGTTTCGCTTCATGAAGATCGTGGGAGCTATGTCTCGGCAGTGGGCTAATAATACCAATAAATACGAAACAAATGTGCAACGGCAACTGTATCACACGTGGTCGACGCGGCGGATCGACCAGGAAGTGTCTGGATCTAGATCTAATTGATAAACTTCAACGTATACGAGCCACGTAAAAGCGACAAGAGGATAAATCGATGCTCGGCAGAAATCTGTGGGCGGCCGTCGCCGACGCGCCGGCCGCGGCCGTCCGCGCGTCGTGCGTTGGCCGTGTTTGCCATGTAAATTAATTCTCGGAACATCTCTGAGACGAGTCGAGTTGTAATTTTTTTTTTTCGTTATACAATCTCAGGAATTCCCAGAGCGAGTGAGAGTCCTCCGACGCAAAGCTTTATACAGTAGCATTAGTCCTTTATATTTTTTAGAACTTTCCTATGAAAATAACGTAATTTCTCGCTTTTATATAAGTATTCTTTCATACAATCTCGTCGTTAGCATGTATACATTTCAAACTCAAACGACCGTCCACGTGAAGAATATAAAGCTCATATTTTGTATTCATAAATACGTACCTACGAGGAAAAACCAACACGGAAATAGCGCGGTCGATTCGATTGTATCGCAATAAAGCCCGTCGGATCTGAATCAGTGAAGATTATTGAGAAATGTGGCTCCTAAGAGTGAGACACTCCGTGAGACGAGCTACTGACGCAAACGAGATCTGCGTCGGCGGCGACCTCCCGGAGGTGTGCGGGCGCGTATCGCACGCGCCGCCGAATGGAAAACGTATGTTTTTGTGCGTCTACTTTTTATGGATGCTTACGTGCGTCTTTGACGCCTCTTATAAAGGTATATATGTATATTATTATATATATGCGACGTTTTTTTTTGTGTCTCAAGAAAATAAGTGGGAGATTTTAATGGTGTACCTCCTAGTTTCAGATAATGGTGCTTATGTTTTTTTTAATGATATGTGTATATTGTTATTAAAAAGCAAACAGCAGTTGGCAGGTAAAAAAAAGTGTATTTTCGCGTCATACCTGTAAACGTGAATCGAAAACAACTTTTATATGATGTAACGTGAACAACTGATATAGCATTTATAGTTATGTTAAATACGAGGGAACGGTTGACTCTTTGGTGTTAAATTTTGTGATGCTGTTCGGATGTAATGAATTTCGTTACATTGCGTTGATCGTACGTCATCACAGTATCAGAAATACGCTAATCAAAAATATATTACTTTCCTATTCGTTACCTGTGTTTGTTATGATAAAATCACTTTTACCACCCATATACAATCAAGTTATCGAACTGAATCACAAATATATATGTATTGTGATCGTAGCATGCGTATAGTTCATGTTTAAAAGTTTTTAGCAATTCGTATTATTTAAATAAATGTTATTAATGTATTATAAAGGAAAATAATATATGTTGACTGTATATTGGTAGTGCGAATAGAGAGAAGCTCTATAAAAAACAATTTAAAACATTTATTTATACAAAGAATTATATTTAAAACATTAATTTATACAAAGAATCTCGCACTGAATTTCATATTAACAAAATTTTATTTTTACCTTTACACATACATACGTATTTATATACAAATATACATACAATAACTTGCAATACATTTGCAAGCTATGCACTAATTCTCTAGTGCTGCGCGCGCGGCAGACCGATCATAGTTGAGTGGGAGAGAGACGCAAGGCATTCGGCGGGCCTCTCTCTCGTTCGGTGACTCATCGTTACGTTACCGAGCGTTACACTTTTTCAAAGTGACTCCCAGCCGCAACCTAATTTAAGACGTTGTCACGTCAAAAATTTAAATACGCGGTTCTGATAATCCATGATTTCTAACGAAATTTATGGTGCCATACATCATGAGTTTCTAACACTTTGCAGTCTCGTGTTGGTTAAAATCGATAATAAATTCGTCGATAAAAAACTATTGCTAAATAATAACTTTTTCTTAGTTAAAAGTATGTAAGTTAATTGTGAGTAGAGTTTGACTTTGCAGTGCAACTTTGCCGTGACTCAAAATTGTAAAATAAAACACTCGTTATCCATACTCTATCGAGAGGGGGTAACGTAACAAGTTTCAGCGATCTCTAATTACGACTTGTATCTCTTTCGACATATATCATCAGCGGTATCAGACAGGCCGTCACGAGAGGCACTCTGGTGCCTATCCTGTTCTGAATCGAGTTAGACGAACGCGAAGGACGTAAACGTATTCGTTCTAGTCCTTCGAGGGGAAAACAATAACGTTAGGAGTCGCGGGGGCGCGGAGGCCCGTCGGTGGCGCGGGGCTGCAGCGGCCCTATTTACACGCCGGCCGCCGGCCGTTCCGGCGCTAATATCGGGCACGACACCTCGACGCGTTTATTCAATTGAGACGGCATGTTGTTTGTTCTGTCGGCGGCGCGGCGGCCCTGCGCCAGGCCCCCGCGCACGTCTGCACGTAACTACGACAATTCAAGACTGCGTCGGTGATGACAGATCGAACCGAATTAGATTAGGATCGTCTGGCGCGTCTGAGCCGGCATGCGCTGGATCGCGGTCTCGGGAGTATGCGATGTACCGGCATCGAGCTGTGTGTGTATATCGCAAAGAAGATAGGTTTTCTCAAGATAGTTTGGAAATGTTTTAGTATCGCTCTGTAAGTCTGCAGTATCGTAAGATGATTTGCTGTAATATTTCTTGTGAGCAATACTTGTATGTACGTTGGTATCTCGGAAACGGCTGTGACGATTTCGATGAAAATTTGTATTGTGCTTTGATAACGTTTTTGTTTTCAAGTGTATCTATACAGTTAGTTGACTTCCTCCTCCCTGGAATTTTTCTAAATGTAGCTTTGTAGCGCCATCTCGTAGAATTTTGAAGTATTCCATTGTTAGTATTGGATGTGACACTACATGAGTAGGCTTAACGTTACGTTCTCAATAACAGATGACATAAATTGTATGTGACATTGTACATGAGATCAATTAGACAGATGACAACTACGTTACATTCTTAACGTGGGAACGGGTAGCAGGTGTATCTAAACATTTATTGTTGGAAATGAATATAAGCAACTTTTCCCGTGGGAAGTTATTATATCCCCATAGAAAATTCGAAAGACGCCGAGCAAAGCGCACTTTACTCGAGTACGTGTATGTCGGTATCGAGCAGGAATTGTTCTCAGGGTGCACGATAAAATGAAAATTCGCTTATAATGCAAACACTACAATAATGCAATACTTTATCAAGAAAAACGACTTCACGCGAATGTAATCGGAAAAGTACTGGATGCACCGCGACAAATAACTTTGTCATTCCTCCAGTTTATGTGCCGATAGCGAGAATTAATTTTACATTTGTGATAAATATACTCTCAATTTATTACCTTGTGCTTACAAAATAATGTAAAACAAGATAAAATAATAATTCAACTTGTATAAAATTTAAATTTGTCATAATTATTTCGATAAATTACTAGTCGCTTTTAGTCAATGCGGAAAAGAAATGAAGATCAAACATAGAAAATTGTTAGTCACGCATTTAAATTAATTTTTCGTAATAAATTGATGTAAATATAAAAATCTCTTCCCAATTTTAACCTAAAATAATTATATGGATTAATAAACCGTGTGTAATATAATTTATAATAAAAAATGATTATTAATATTTCGAATATTAGTATAGTTATAAATATTACAACTAGATGTAGTTTTACAATCACAAAAATGTCGATTATCATTTGTAACCAAAAATTAATACTAGATGGTAGATAGCAAAATTGAGCGCCCATATCTACTATAAATACAATATAATATTTGTCGCGCGTGATGCTCCGTTGGATTGGCATGGTGTTCGATATCTTAAAATATAGTTTAAAATCAAATACATCAAACTACTTTAAGATAACATGTTACAATATCTTCGTCGTGTGTCTGCCTTTTATTGCTTTTGTTTATGAGATTAAGCGTCAGTTTGTGTCCAGCATACTTGATGCTGCTAAAACTAAAAAGTCTTTACTTTGTGTAAGAATTTTCCAATTCTTTTTTATAAGAATCTTCAGATAATTCAGAAATTTACTGACAGATGACACGAAGTCATGATTGTCGACGGCCTCTGAATAAAATATAGTATCAATGAATTTTCTGTTTGTTTCTGTTTGTTCTTTATATATCAATAATTGTGTATAGAAAGCCATGAGCAAAGCCGTTAAATCTTGATTGCTAGATTATTTTTCGGTTATCATTTATTTAACCCCATTCCTATATATATATATAAAATATATTTACAGAGAAATAGTTGCTCAGTGCTTTAGAGCGTTATTTGTGAACCAAATAATACCTAATTCATTGAGCGACTTATTTGAATTGCGCGATGAGTTTTTAACTCGAAGTCGAATTATAACACTCGCTCGTGTCTCGAAGATCAACCTTAAGTTGCCGGTCTCGGACTTTTTCATCGAATTGATGGTAACGCCCGACCAACACTGGGTCGTGAAGAGCGATCCGAATTAGAAGGATTGCGGAACGGTATGTCTCATCAGTGACGAGGCGATTAAAATGCTGACGCAACAATAAATATTTGTAATATTAAAAACATATTTTTATTTAAATATGTATTTAATTGTGTCGCGAATTTATCCGTGTTATTGCAATCCTAATCGTGAGACACGTGTAACCCCAAACAACGTCCAACGAATCGAAAATTTTGCAAACGCACCCACGTCAGCAGATCGCGGCACGTGTAAGTCTCGCCGCGCGTGCGCAGCGCCCCGGTTTTTTATTTCCCCTCTCGACAGTTAATTTTGATTTCGAAGAATGCCCAATGGAAAGTTCCATCGATATAAACAAACGTATTGCAAAATTTCGAGGCCATGACGCAATTCAATAAGCAACGAACGAGTAAACAAAATGCATAGGGTTTTCGTGAACTCTGTAAATGCCCAATAGTCGCTAAAAATTTAATTATCTATAGTCGCATATCAATAAAATGATTTTACTATACTTCTGCATATACATGTGTCCAAAGAGAAAATTCTTAAAAAAAATGTGATTTAGTGATGTGGTGACGTTCGAATATAAAAAGAAACCTTTGTCTGTTTCTATGTAGACTGATTTAAATTATTTTTCATAGCTTTAAATAATTTGCCGTGGAATCTATGATCCCATGAAATACCATGGTATTATCGCCATGGTATTCCCAAATCTCTGTCGGTCTTCGGTCTTAATTTTTCTTAATTCCCAAATTAAGAAAAATTGACGCCATTAAATATTTTCGTTTTTTTTTTAATTTAATGAATAATACTATGACGATTGAAAAGTTTATTTCAACGGAACAAATTCGACATGACGGTCGAATGAATAAATCTTTTGGGATTATCGACATTTAGAGGTTAAATTGACAGTTTCAATTTAACAAACACAAGTGCAATATCCTCTCCGATTAGCGTGTACCCGCGAAAAAGTTTAACCTTTTTAGCATTGAACAAAATTGTCTGAACACGGGCAGATAGGTATACTGCTAAACCGTCGTTTCTAAGTTGCGAGCTTTCCTTTAACACGCCCTTTTTTGCATACGATAATGTTTTTCTTTGTTCATGTGATTTTTCAAACATTTTTTTTTAATGTCTATACTTTTTGAAATCTTAAATTATAACAGCGGGAAGTTACAAAATGTTCTCCCATACAACAGTCCACATTTCGACTGTGGAGTCAGATGTTGGTTTGTAATAGCAAAAAATATTTTTTTTAATTATGTGGCTACAAATTAACGTTTTTCTGTTTTTTTTTTCTTTAATTCTGTTGCGAGATCTCGTGATTTTTGCCGAATTTTATGATCCTAAGTCAACGGGAAGTAGGTTTTGATTTACTTGCAAATGTCAAATTACAAAGCATAAATGGCTCATTATTGTATTGACTTCGAAATTTAATTTATTCATATCTCTATGGGATCGCAGACTTAAGTGTTTGATAGTAGCTTTAAGCTGACACATACACACGCTCCGATGAAAAAGGGTTTCGACAATTAGACAGATGGAAACAGAAGTATTCCACTACGGATTTCCTTTTTCCTTTTTGACATAGGGAACCTTAAAAATATCTGTAAACTTTTCAAGAAAAACGTTAGCTACATTAAAATAAATGTGGTGTGTGCTCTTAAAACATTATTAATTTTAATTCTTATCATGACGAACTGAATATATCCTGCCATTGCATAGAAATAAAATTTTAACTCCAATATAAAAACCGGTCGTGGATTGAATCAGGCGCAACCCTACAACCAATAAAATTGCAGTAATGCACATCTCTATTGTCTACGACGGACGACACGTCCGAGGAAAGTCGTTCGCTTAGCAACTCGGCCGTGAGTTGGCCCGGTCGTTGACACAGAATACAGAACGGCTTAAGTGTATCGAGAATGTACTGCCGATCGAGCGTTTCGGTTCGGCGGCGTGCGTGTTTGCACAGTACTCGTCGATCTCCCTTTCGGGTCAGTACTGTCTACCCTCTTTTTCGACGTTTTAATCTATGACGATTTGACATAAGTGTAGTTAGTAAGTCGAGGCCGTTGTTTAAGAGCGCCGGACTGTTAAATATTTGTAAGTATAAATTGTTATGTCGTTTACTTATCGAATATGGCTTCTCATTTATATTCTGTTGGATTATTTGACGTAATCCTTGGAATTGTTCGGCATTATTCTACGACTCTTAGTTGTTACCCAAAGGAATACAACTGCGGGCATGTCTTTACCCTTCATCTCAATTCGGTCTTCTGTTTGAACGGCCGAATGGATATTCGAATTAAATTGTATAGTCCTTTTATTAACTTGTCTGTCATCCCTTTAGAGATATTTTGTTTTCCTATAATCCATTCAATGTGGGTAGGCAACGCTTTAAGAAGTAATAGGTTTACACTTGAAAAGTCCACGTTTGTCTCCCTGCCCGTGCGCTAATGTACGTGGAATGCAACCTAAATATTCTCCGTGTATGCCGATATAGCTGTATGCGTCGCCCGTTAACGTCACACTTTATCACTGGATTTTATCAAAACCGTTGCGTCCTTGGCGCAATAATAGTTTATTACGATAATCGAGCAAAAGTTGCAAGTGTCTGTCGAACAAAATACGATTGAATATATATTAAAAAAAAAAACAATAAGGGAAATGCCAAATGCATATGATTATTAAATTTAAGTACAATTTCACGAACATCGGTGTTGTGAGGAAAAATCTCGCGAAATATTTGTTTTCCCACGTCGCTTTATTCCCGCATAGTTTTTGTTTACGTTGACGCACCGATTCAATCGTACAGTTAAACGTCGAAAGGACTTTAAATTTTGAAGCGAAACTATGCCAAGTTAGAATTAGTCCGACGCCATCGTAACCACCTACAGCCGGGGACCCGCCACACCGTTCGAATTTAGTTCCGTATATTAATAAATTCGAATCATGCGCAACCCCGAGAACTAACGTAGGAGCAAGACATATATATTATTTTCTATATCGTAACAAGTTTAACCGTCTTGGTCTCTCCACTCTCAAGACTGAACACGCACTCAAGTGCGCTCTATTAATACGGGCGTCAGTTCCGTAGCCGGTGAATCACATGAAATTATCATTGTAACGGCTGTGTGATACTTTTTCCGCGTGGCCGCGCGGTGCGTGCGCGCTCCACTAAATTGTCGGTTTTTCGTCGGACGATCGGACCGCTCGGCCGTCGTGTTTGGTGAGAGCGTTAGTGAAGTACCTACGCCTAAAGTGAGATACGTAAGGAATAAGATGCTAATAAAAAAAAGAAAAAAAACTGATGACGGGTGAAGAGACAGATGTAGGCTGATCGGGGATCTATTCTGACATCCTACCTGTGTGCATCATTATACGCTGTAATATGTAACTATACAAACATGATATATAAGAATTTGTCTTCCTCGAGCGTTTTTTCAAAGTTTGTGATATGAAAATTTAAAGTTCACATTTCACATAATTTTTTGTAGAGTTAGATATATGTATCAAATATGGTGGCAAAGTGAAAAAAAAAAAAAAATAAATAAAAAACGGCCCTGTAAATTATTTCGATGAGTGAGTTTTTTTTAAATAAGGTCAATAATATAAAATTAGTAGTTTATTATAATACCTTTTCTTAACTTTGCTACCTGCACATACCAAACATATAAGCAAAACTATTTTCATGTTTGAACAGTCAAGTATGTTTGCATTTAGCTTTCTTTGTCAAAGTGTATTTCGAAACACATCTTTTGCAGTCAGTCACTGGGGTATATTTAATTTTCGCTCTAACATTTTTTTTTTCTCAATAAGTGTGCCACTAAAACTTTATTTCCCAAAAATTATATTTTCTAAACAACGATTTTGTATATAAAGAAACAATTATTTTCCATTCGCTACAAAGATTAGCACAAGGATCGATCGTCCATTAAAAATTAATAAACTATTCGATAAAAATTCTTTCCCGCCATTCAGCGACATTCGAATTTCAAGGTTCCCATTTTGAGCTTCTGCGCGTAATTTTCATTGTACCCGCTGCTCACTCGAAGCGCATACACGAACAGACTTAACGTATAACATATATAACTATATGAGATACAAATCGCGAACGGTTTCACAAGAGCCTTTCCGAAATCGCCGACCACGGATCGCGGCCTCGTCCGCGCGCGGCTCGTGAGCCGCCGTGGCGTCTGCAGCATTTGAAAAGCTAATACGGTCACGACGCGCGAGACGTCGGCCGACGTATCGGCGACGCGCCTCGAGCGATGTGCGCATCACTAAAGCTTTTCGACTACTAATCTATTAGGGTCAGTGGCGGCGCTACACCACTCGTGGACGTCGGCGACATCAGGTTTGCGAGGCCTCTTTTTAATAACTTGTAGGCAAAACTTTTTGCGAGGCCTCTTTTTAATAACAAACTTTTTGTTTGCGAGGCCCCTTCAGGCGCGAGGCCGTCGGCGGTCGCCGACGTCGCCGACGCCTAGCGCCGCCACTGATTAGGGTTAACAGTTATCGTATACCATTGACAGATAGTCATCGTCAAATTCCTCAGTCTATGGACTCGATAAATTGCAGCGCATCTCTATAAATACTAGCGATATCGCGTACACGCCATGGACGTCGATTACGCGGCACCTAACGGAATTAACGTTTCGACTGCGGAATCAAATCGATTCGCTTTCTCTTACGTTTACGCATTTTTTCCATGTAACAGTTTTGTTCTTAGGTATACAGACTATTTTTTTATATTTTTATTTATTAAAATATGTTATTATCACTATTATTTGTATTGTTACACTTTTTTGATACTATTTTCGTGTTTGTGATGGCAATGTGATAACTTCCCTCGGCAAAACATGTTTATTTCCATTTCCAACGCCAAATATTTAGATAGGTACATGTGTTGGGCCGTCTTTAGTTCATGTCATATAGTACCATTTGTTGGGAAATAATAATAGAGCAGCTTCGTAATTGCCTTAAATTTCTGTGAATTTTCTACAACGCTTAGAATTTAAAATTATCGCGGTTTTTTTTTCTTGGAAGACATCTAAATTGTCAACATTAGGGCCGGTTCCAAGATAGACATGTCTAAATTTATATACAAGAACTGATCGCTTAAAGGATAACATATGTCTCGTACTTGCTGATTATTACACCGTAACCAGATTGTCAATGTATCTGTTATTGTAACTGGGTTTCATAGGTTTGTAAACAGTATTCATTCGTTATACGAAGAAACCAATATTCCATGATTGTCGATTCCTTGGCGAATAATTTGTGGGTGCAGAGCGCGACCATTTTTAAATAAACATTGGTTGTTTATTAGTTGTCATTTTCTTGAATTGATACGACATTTTGTGCGTGTTATTTAATTATGAAGCCATAAAAAGATCAAAATTGTATTTAATGTTTCGATCTAGATTCATTCTTACAAATTTAAACCATGATGTTGTTAAAAACCTTTTCGAAGGCGAATTTTATTTTTGTTATATAAATAAATGATTTTTAGTAAAACATCGCGAGATTCTTTTTAATCCTTTTCTAATGATTTGTTCGTTCTCGTTTCAGAACAGTGGAGGGCAGTGTATGGTAGGGCGTGGCAGAGCCGGGCGCGGGCGCAGGCACGGGCGGCTGGTCGCAATCAGCTGCGCTATGGTGCTGCACTAGTGAGTGCGCGCTGGTCATGGTGGGCGTCGGCGTGGCGGAGGGCGGCGGCGCGGGCGCGGGCGCCGCCCCCGGACCCGCTCCCCCTTCGGATGCCTACTACGGGGAATATTACCCGCCCGAATACTACGTGCCAGAAATGTGCCCCCACCCTCAGCACCCCCACATGTGCACCGTGCACACTGATTACGGTAATTCTTATTCTATTTACTGCCCGTCAGGAGATACCAGGCTCTGCTCCGATGAGATGAAATATTTACTAAGAACAGTATTTCTCGTTATCAATATAATCTGTTTGATTCACTGCAATCAAATCTACCCAAAAGTACAGCGATGTCCAGCGTACTGCCGTGGACGCATCGTCGTGTTCTGTAGATGCCGATGGCGTGCGACAGCTGTGACCTGGCCGTCACTGGACCAGCGCGAGTTTGAATTTACTAGAGGCTATTAGAACGGTGATTTGTTGAATAGTTTTTTACAACAGTGAATACCCGAAATAAAGGGCAGACTTTCAAGCTATCACGTTCCATGTTTTTCAGTTCATTTTCGAAGTTATACTCCTTTCGACATGTTAGGAAAAACCCATGTTTAATATGGGATGCGCTAGTGTACCTAACGTATCATGAACTTAGTACCGTCTCTAGTGTACAATAACAGTCCAACGAACGTCCGTGTAGTGTCTAATTCAGTTAGTTGTTCAATGTGATTTAGTTATTAAATATGTATTATAAATAGAACAAGTATTGAGTTGTAATCTATAACGTATGGATATATAACTTTGACCGTTCTATACACAACCGCTTATAGAAATAAGCCTATTTATTTTTTGAATTCTGTATACCCTTCTACATTTTATTTTCTTCCGTATCTCATAACGCTCAGCGAAGCGGGTGAGTTGCCTCTAGTATATATATATATATATAATATGAACATTATGTATCAAGATTTAGGGTTATATTCATTTAAAGTGTTAATGATGGTTAAAAATTGTATTTTTTAATGACATAAAATAGCACACACCAGGTAAATTTTGATTTTGCGTAGATGTTTTATAATTGTTTTTTTTTTATTTACACCAAAAAATTATAACTCATTACGTACGTACAAATATAAACACGCTTATTCCGGTCGGATTTTGAGTGTTTCTGACGAGCATTGTTTCTGTATACAATTCTGAGCACTATTTAAAAGCCAGTCCACAACAAATACTAGGTCCAGTATATAATACCTGATCTGCCATCATAAAACATGCAGGAAAATACGACTTCGTTTAACGAGCTTCAGATGTTTGCGCGAGAGCAAAGCTTATACGAAATTACCTATTTTTGACTGATTTAAAAAAAAAAGATATGACCGACACAAAACGTGTGACGTAATTATAAATAAATAAAATTGTATTAGAGAAGCAACTCATGACAATTACTTGACATTTTCTTTAAATATTGGCCATCATATATATATTTAGTAAAGCTTGTTTGTATTTTCATTAACAGCAAAGTTGTAAGTAGAAGCGATGCTCTCGTGATGTACGTATGTTTTATCGCGTTTTCAGCTTTTGCATATAAAAACGAAAAAGTTTGTTCATTATAGAAGCGTTAATACCCGAACAAGATTAAAATCTATTTACAGTCATTTGTGCTAATTTGCCAAGTTTTCAAGAGTTTCCTAAATAAATTTGCCAAGTTATAAATTAAAATTGGATTAATTTGTTTGTTTTTATTATAACCATAATACAAACGCGACAAAGTGATTGAATTTTGGGCAATGAAATAAAGATTTTCGAATCGTACGAATAGATTAATAGTTTTTAAATAAAGCTTTAATAAGTATTTTATTCATTTTCCATATAATTTATGATTATCGAAGTGAACATTACGAGAATTGAGTGAGTTTCACGTAGCAAATTGGACATTCCCCATTATAAAACATTGTAATTGACTATTTTTAAAAATAATTATACATAATATGCAATGTCAGTTATGCTTTTCATTTGACACGAGTTTTATTAGTTGAAAAAGAAAGGAAGATGTATACTTGTATCGTATATTTATTTATAGATATTATTACCACTACCTAAGAATATTTAGAAATAGTGCGGTACTTTGAGATAGAAAGAGAACGATATATATTTTGATCTATCAAAAAAAAATTATTAATGAAGAATTTTTTATATATTTTACATAAATATATGAAATGTTTAAAAAATAATTTTCAAAGAATGTGAGTTTCTTTATCTCGTTAATCCATATTTATCATTTTATAAACTTTATATAACTAATTTCCTCGTCTGGTTACAATCAATTGCTTTCAATTTCTTTAATTTTTATTTTTGGTTTATAATTACGTATTCTAACTTTTAATGTAAAAATGAGTCACCACAGACAGACAAATATGCATTGAATTGCAAATCGAGTCCATGAGTGTTCTGTTTCTTCAATTTTGGTCTAAGGACTACAAGAAAAGATTCTGCACTATAGTTTCGCAATAATTCTGTTGGTGGTTGGTATTTAAGATAAATTTAATACTATTAAATTTTATGTAACTATTAGAACACAAATTTCATATATTTCGAACTAAGTATAAGATTTGCATTTATATTCATGAATTACGTAAAAATTTTTTTTAAAAAGGATAACAGCTTATCAGTAACAAATCACTGTTTGTAATCGAGAACGTGAGAATCGAACCCGAGACTGATCGATTGTAAAATCGAATCGTCGTCGGTCTTTCGCGACTCTTTAACGAACTAATTTATCGTGAATCGATATTAGCAACGGCCGATAAATCATCGATAAATCGCGATACGGCATTTAGATTAAAAGGAATTCAGAAATGGGAGCGGAACGGCAGAGCGATAATATGAAGAGGTTTCGTAATTAAAACGGCTTCACTTTGTATCGCATTTCGTTTGAAAATACCAATCACCTTTCCTCTGTCGGAATCCGTTTCATTGTAATCGCGATCTGAGTTATTTAAATTTGATTAAAATATTATTCAACCACACTGTATTGTAAGATATCCTTTTCAATATTGTAAATAAACAATACGCAATGATAACTATGAAAGATGGTACTTGCTGTCAGTTCTTAATGTTGATTGTGCAGTTGCAGGTCTTGTGGTGGGTGCAATATTTTATTTGACACAGTATAAATGTGATCACTGTTTGCCCTTGTTTCAATATTTTTCTTTACTTTACTATAGCGTAGTGATTCAACTAAACGTCAGGGCTCATATCATAAGCCAATAAAATTAATTTATGAATACGGTGCCTGACTGCAGACCGAATTGGTAACTTTACGTGGCCAAATATTCATATTTTTAACCCACTAGACCAGACAAAATCTATTTATAGTAAAATTGCGTGTTTATGGATAATTTATGACAGGCTATTGATAGTGTTCAAGAATGTTTTTGAAAAGACTAGACGAGGCTAATTCGCAACTTAAAAAATAACTTCATAGATGTGTGTGTTCAGAGCTTACTATTAATATAAAAAATAAGTAAGAAGTAATTACATCCGCATATTTTAATCGAGAACACTGCTTATTTCCATTTTGCCTCTTTCTCGTCATGTCCAAAGCTATATTTAAATATGTATATGATAATATATTTGCTTGCTGATCGCAATTTCATTATACTTTATTTCTTTTGACGGGGGCATTTAAAACTTTTGATGGATTATGAATAATCATAATGCTCACAAACCATAAACACGTTCCGTATACCTATATAATATAGGTAATACTCAGAATCCTATTGAATACAACAGCAATATTGTGCTCTCGGTATTGAATCGATGTTCTTCTTCGAAGGCATCAAAGACACGTTGTGAGCTTCTATGAACTTAAATTTTATCACTATCGCTAATTGGAAGTTTTATTGAAACGCTTCGATAAGGCATTATTAATATTTTAAAATCTTCACTCAGTTCTATATTTTTTTATTTTGCTTTTATACGAAATAATATGCAAATAGTTAGGTATATGTTATCACGGACAAGCTCATCGAGTTTCGATATAAAATGTTCACACTCGATTCTATATTTTTTATTTTGGCTCTTAGACAAAATGTTAGTAATATGCAAATTTATGCTAACAAGGTCATCAAGCTTCACATAGATTTGCAATTGAATGATCCTCTTTTTTGTCTGGTTGAATTAAATGCTCATTATCGGGTTCCGAAGCTATTATTACAAATAAATTGACTACATATGAAAAAAGTATGTTGTTATACTTTTTCCATGATTTCCGTTTAGAATAGTTATAAACACTTAAGTCGTCTCTAACGAGAAAAACAAGTAGGTTGTCGACTATTACTATTAAACTTGTGTGAATTAAAGTGCATCAGCAAAAGAGCGCATCTTCATGGCACTCACAACCTTATCTTGAGAAGCACAGTTTTTCGGAAATAACTCAAAAACGGTATATCCGATGAGCTACAAAATAATTTTCGTTGAAAGTATTTATTAAGGGTTATCTTTGCAATTTTTTTCATATTTCTAGAACTACGGTTTAAAAAATAGGGGGGGGGGGACAATTTCAGCAATTTTCGATGCGATAATTTCCAAAATTATACAAGTAATAAGAAAAATTGCTTAAAAACCTAACGTGTTTTTAAAAAAAGAGTCAAAATATGTGCCATTCATTTGTTGAAACTTTTTTCGGCTTCTATTACATGTATGGAATGCCCCCTAGAAATACGTATTTTTGGTATTTAATCACCAAACTAAGTAGCGGCTTATACAAGACACCTACTTTATAAATTTCATCAATATACGTATTGTAATTTTTATATAAAATGCATTTTATATAAAATGGACGGACAGACGGACGGACTTAATGAAACGATAAGGATTCCCTTTTTGCCATTTTGCAATTTTCGAAATTCTAAAAAATTGTCGTTGTTGTGCTATCAATATTTCTGAACACCGATATGAAGATAAGGACGCGTTTTATGTATTTCTTATGATGATGTCAATTCGCTATATTGGCATCTACCCTAAGGTTACCTTTTTCTTGGCTAGTACTCGTCGTTTACAACCTCAAATCGCACTATTTAACCTTTATGATTCGTGAATTGGTGAGTAATACATTTCTCCTCTCCAGAACTACACGACGATATGTAACTTCATGGCTCTCGTGTATCAGAGCCGACGGCCATAGACATTATAGACGTACATCGTACTGTGAAGCTACGAGAGCAGATGTAGTTCGCGTTTGCGCAACGACCTTTGTTTTAATATAATGCTCATTAATTGTGTGATTTACATTGTAAGGGGCGCCACTGGAAACAGGCTGTTAACCTAGATATGTCGCGCGTATGAAGTTGCGCTCGTGCGGAATCCTATAATACGACTTAAATAAATTTAATGGAATTACTTGTCTCCCCGACGCCTACCGATCTCGTCGAGTGCCGGCTCAATTGAGTTCTCCTATTCTCGGACTGCCAGTACATCAGATATACTTTGACGTCAGTCGAAGGTATTGTAATGTGACATTGTGACCACATTTTTATGCGAACGAACCGGACCTCGAAAGTGTTGCGTCAATTTTCGTGAAATCGCCACCGACGATCACTAGTTAAATTGTCACATACGGTTAAGTGGGCGTTGAGCTACAACTTGAGTCCGAGATGTGACTAAAAAAGTAAAATTTGTCAAGTAAAAAGAAATCGAATTGTGAAAAAAATACCAGCAACTGAAGAGGGACCAAAGTTACGGACTTTATTTGCACAACTTTTTTATTTTCTAAGAAATAGATTTTGTATTCGTCTTAGGGAAACTAATAAAAAAATCCGAGAACAAAGAGTTTAATATTTGTCTAGGTATGTGCATGGGCGGCTTTGTAACAACATTAAAGTTGAGTAAAATACTTAACTTTAATGTATTTACAGATGAGTTTTCTTTTCTTTGTAATCATTTATTACTCATTTATTTACAAAATTACTTTTTTGTTGTATATTATATTAAAATTTCTTATAGTAATTTAACAAACGTAAAATTACACAGCACGTAGTTATGTGAGCACAGATATTTGGAAATTAAAAAAAAAATGAGAATATTGTGTTATAACTATTCAACGGACATTTATAAGCTAATGCAAATTAAATAATATTTGCTTAACAATGTAATTTCATGATCTGTTACGTACACGAATAAGTATCGGGTCGGTAGTTCCAAGATGGATTAAATAATGGTGATAAAACGACCGCCAACGGTACAAAGAACGCCTTATAGCGTCTCGCCGACACGCAGATGTTGTTCTGCGGAAACACCAAAATACGTCTATTCACGAGAGCGGGTACCGAGCGGAACGGCCACGCCGCCCTCCGGCCGTGCGCGGGCGCCGGTCCACCGGCGTTACGGCGTTTGGACTCGCTGGTGTATATATTGTTGTACAGGGTAGAGTCGGATGCATACTTGTCTATGGTCAGTCGGTTTCACGCAACGGCGCACTTCAGATGACCCCGCCGATTGTAGTCGGATTGTCGTCGGGCTGAAGCGTCTGGGATGAAAACACTAGTCTAGAAACCGGTTGTAAAAAAAATCGTCTTTCATCTGTTATTTCAGTAATACAATAATCTAAAGGCATATTTAGATATAAAAATTGTGAGCATAAAAGTTGACAAAAAAATGCTAATGCCAAATTTTTATAAAGCTGCTGCTATCATTTTCTTTTTAAGAAGAACCAATTTAAATATGGTGATTTAACGCTCAATCAACTCGTCGGTTATCACAGCGAATGTTTTATAAAACACATTTATTAAACGAAAATATAAAGTTTTTAATTAATTTTATATATTGTTAGCAATTGTAAACGTTACAGTCAATTATATTAATAGTAAGATCAATGATGTGGCATCCGAAAAATTCAATATGCATCCGAAGTAATCTAATGATTAAAAAATACAATTTAATCAATTAAAGTTAATGTTATAGTTATATTTTTCTGGAAAGTTATACATTCTTAGAATTTTTATATGAAATTATGCCCTTACAACATTACTTCATTCAATTAATAGATGAGGGATGGTTTAATTAATGTCGAATCCGAGATTATACGATTTATTTTGTGGTGAACGATCTTGTTCTATTGGAAAAGATCCTTATAAATTTAATTTAATTTAGTATTATAATGAAAAACAAGTGGCGCTGGTCACTTCATTGGCAACAGGCATTGTTCAATTTCCTCTGCTGCGCTGACATCCGGTACGTGTGGAAATACTTTGTAAAAAATTATGACTGCTGTAAATCATACTGCTAAATGTTTAAGTACCCAAAATTGAATTACTCATGATAACATAGATCTATACGTAATCATCGATGTTGTGTCATTGTTCAGACACAATCATAGTAAGATTATATTTTGTGTTATAAGTGAGATTATATTTTGTGCTATAAGGAATAATGTATGTATAAAAAAAGATTTTGCCATGATACTTCTATCAATTTATTATATCTTTTTATTATCTGTTATTACACTTAAATTGTTTGAAAGATATGATTACATAATTTAATGCTATAATTTTGAATAAACAATTTAATCTCCTTGTAAATAATAAACTAATTCTTAGATTTTGACAGCCAGCATTTATTGTAGTAATGTTTTCATTGTCTTATTATGACACCTTATAAAAGTTTATGCGAAAAATTATTGTGTGAAAATAGTGTATCGTGGGAAGTGTTACTCCCATGAGAAAATGTTTTGTTTATGTTACGTCACACGAACAATATTAATAGTACTTAATAGTAAATTATTATATAACGGCTTTATTAGATTTGGCGTATTATAAATGAATATATTATTTTAGGATTCATAATGGACTTACAAATAAGATTACCATTAAAATTTATGTAATTCCAATATTAAGCCAGTAGCTTCGAATTTTCTACTAGGATTGGCTAACAAATTCCAGTATATACTGGCAACAGATTGCCAATAAGAATTGATTTTGAGAATTTGAGGTATTAAGGTAATATGATAGATTGTATCAAAAATATGACACAAAAGAAATGTGATTTTATTCTATATTAAAACGGATTTTGTTAAATAATTTTGTCTACATCAGTTCCAATTAATTTTTTTTCATAAGTTATCCGCTAAAGTAAAAAAAAATTGTAACTAATGGTAAAAGTTAGCGTTTGCATAATATATCTGTCGTCTGCAAAATAATTTTACCTCTGCAGCTGGATTTAACTAGGCACAAAAGGATTATACCTAACTTTATTTCGGGTGGGGGCGTATTTTTATCTACTAATCACGTTTTCTGCATTCCAGGAAGTGTGAGTATGCCAGTCGTGACTTCAGCGACCATCATGCCACAGCTAATGCCTTCGGTGATGGACGAGGGCATGAGGCATTACTACGCGCATCCTCATCCGCAACACCACGCGCCGCATCAGCCGCCGCATCACGCGCCGCATCACCAGCCGCCGCATCACCAGCCGCCTCACCAGCACCAACCTCCACACCACCACCAACCTCCCCACCATTACGTAAGCTCTCATTTGTAAAAGATATAATAGTCTAATAACTAGCTGTGCGATTATATCTAATCCTCACTGTATTCATTTGCTGGATAGAAATGACGTAAAATCGATTAATACAACCGAAAACTATAGTCTTAGTATACGTGTCAAACGTCCAAAAACCCTTTTTAATTTAAAAAAATATATTCTTGTCCGGGGTAATTGGGAAAGGCTGTACCGATCTCGATATAGGACTTTCACTGGAAGGTAGAAGAGTTAATTGAACTATACACTTTTTAACCCGAAAATATTTAGGCTTTCTCCGTGTAAATTTGAAAAACCTTTAAAAATTGAACAATTTCATCAGAATTTAATCAAAAATGCAACCGGGGTCGAGATCTAAAGCGGGACATCAATCGGGATCTAAACTGAGTCAGGACGCAGATCGGGATAAGTGTGGTCACAGCGTCATCGATTGATATAAAAGATGCAGGAATTCATACGACGCTCACGCAGGCGGAGATGCGGACGGAGATTGTGCTTCTACGACGAAAGCTTCCTGCAGTCACTGATCGATTTTCGCTGAGATCGGCAGCTCGTAGATAGCGCACGACTCATTTCCGTCGCATCGGCGCAGCAAATGTACGTTGCGACGGTTTTTGAAATTTCTTGCTTATTTCATAACTGCGTTTACACAGACGTTGGTACAATTATTTTCAGGGAGTTGAATATTAATAATGGAAATTTTATTTTTTTTATTTTTTCGGCCGTATTTTCTTCTTTAGTTTTTTTTTACACGCTCAAAACTAAGGGAGTGCGAATGCACTCGCATTGTCCTAGCGGCGCCTATACTCTAATACGAGTGATCAATACAATTTGTAAACGACAGAAGACCTTGTATTAATATTTTCGGGACAGTTTAAACATTGTACGAATAAAAATATTAACAATTTATAAAAATCGCATTTTAGGTAGTGTGTAGATGCAGTAGGTGACATTGTTTAGGATTTAATTGCTCTAAAATGTATTGTTCTATAATCAATACTACTGATTTTTTAGCCTAAATTGCTAAAAAATGATCACCAGTGAAATCGATTAATTGCTTAGTATCACCTAAATCAGTTCCTTAATTAAAAAAAAAAAATCTAAATCATTTGATTTAGGTTTTTTTTTTAAAATTAAGGCATTCTGAATACACAATATATTTTAAGAAATACACCTATAATACTACAAGTATTTTATGGCCACATTCGTGTTTATAATCCGTAGACGTGAATGTTTTTTGAATATCGTCTTTGTAGTAGCTGAAAATCCCTTGTTTGAGATTATCGTGTTTAATGTCTGCTTAAACACGATTATTATCCTTCGAGACTGTAATTTCCACGATTTATGTATTACGTTATTAGACCAGATTATCTATTTATTGCATATTAAGCGATTAGAAATAATATTAGATGAGCAAGAAAATATATCAATAATTATGAAGAGTAATATTTTAGATGAGTTGAGCTTTTTTTTTTGTGAATTTTACCAAATATATAGATTTAGTAAAATTATCAAAGTTTCGATCGTACATTTCGTAATAATTATCAAGTAGAGCGCGATTGCTTTTAGCGGCACGCGACCCCGTACATTCACTCATACATTTTCTATACCCTTTCACTTTTCACCTTGAGGGCGTCAGACGGTGTCATTATTGAATGTGCGATTCTTGCAACATTAACGATACTATGACTCGATATACATATATTTTTTTACACATATGCACTAATTATTGACAATGCTTTGCTGTTTATTGTTAAGTATGCATAGGTTTGTTTGTTATATCACTTTTATTCAATTTTCGCATACGAATTTCAAAAATGTAGCATTTTTGAAAACATTCAAATTCAAGTTCGTCTTTCTGCGTGTCCGGTTGTTTTTGCCTTCTATTGCAGTCTTTTTCGTATATCGCCGGTAAAATTATCTTGTGAAATCCGAGGGTTTTGACATATTTGATATTACATACCACGATCCATATAATTAAATTTTGTTCAACACGGGGAAATCCAATTTTTCAAAAATCGGCTGAAAAAATTTCCATGGATCTAGACCGCGATTTTGTTCAATATGAAAAAAAGTTAATGTCACAAAAGTTGGTTAAAAAATTTAATGAAGGACGCAGAAGTGTCGAAAATAGACAAAATTAATGTACCGACCAACCGTAGTTTAGTATGTTTGAATATATTGCACAATATTGTACAAGCTTTTTTTCTACTACTATCCTTTTACACTTGCACTGAGTAGGCGATCTATATATTTAAAGCTCCCGTCTCAGCCCCGCTTTTAATGTCGATGGTGTTTGTTGCGAAATCGATAACAATTTTTATTCTTTATGCGACTTAATCTCTGAAATCTGTACAGTATCTATCATTAACACATCATACGCCATATGTAATATCGCTCGCAGCACGTATAACTTTATTAGCATTGAAATTGACTAATTATATTGTGTTCTTGTCACGTTCCCGTGATAGTTTCGCAAAATCATGCATCAGGCGGTGGTTATTATACCCTATATTCCGAACATTACCTATATAATACAGTGAATATAATGCGCACGCACACAGTTCGGTTGCGTCGTTATGACGACGTAGTCTGACACGTGTTTCTATTAGATTATTCATCTCTAAGACCGAATGCGATAAACAAGCCTTAAGGTTTATCCACATTAATATTCATATTATTATAATAAATTTTTTAATGCACCTAGTCAAACAAAATGCTCTGTTACGTTTGTGTCTTTTAAAATTTATTTTGAACAATGACGTATTTTCCGTTGACATTTAGTACAGCTTAAAAGATGTGGGATAATTATTAATAGTTCTATAAATCCTACAAAATTAAAAAGGAAATTTAATTAAAATCTCGCTAACAGGAAAACATTGACGATTGACATTCAGTCGAAAGTCATCGCCTATATTTATATATATTTCACAGCCAGTATTGTATTATTTTAATCTACATGCATCGACTGTTAACTATTTATGTTTAGTCGCTTATATACTGATTGAAAAGATAATATTGTAGTAGTTTAGCTTTGAATTGTTTCAGTTTGTTTTTTTTTACTAAAACTATTCAGGCAGATTTTAATTTGCGGTACAATTGAGTGTATTGTCTATTGGTAACTCCAAAAAATACGTTTAAAATACCGTCAGTTTCTCGAAAAGTTATCCTTTCCAAGGGCTTTTCGCCAACGATAACGTTAATGTATCGGCGCGTTTTACAAGTAATATGAACACCAAGGGCAATCCGCACACGAAAAGAACGTCTGCACAAATCATTCACTCAATGTACGAACTTACTTTAGATGAAATTTAACCTATGTAGTCATTGATCTATAAAAACTTTCTATATTTTTTATATATGTATCTATGAACGTAGCCTAATGTGTGAACTTGGCTAATTTTACATTTTCAGAAGCATTAGTACGGTCAGGAGATTTGATATTTATGAAATTATCTTAAACTAAGTTACAAATTATTTATTATTCATATGTAAACCCGTTAAAAAAAACTAAAATTTAATGTAGGCCCCTTGAAAGTACTTTTTGTAATTCATATATACCACCTTTCAAATTATATGATAGCAATTTCAAGTTGTTGGGACTAAAATATAATTGATGTTTATTTATACATATATAGTCAAAGAAATTTTATTAAATTTGCTAAAATTTGTCAATATAATTCTTAGTTGCTTTTTTTTCATTTATTATAATATGTTGTAATTTTATAGTCCTTACAAACGGTAATGTTATTATATTATTTTTAATATTTTGGCAACCAAAACTTAAGGTCTATGGCGTGTCTATGACATCTATCGATCAGTCATTGCTGATCATAGAGTACGATTATAGATAACAGATACTAAGATCTGATATTGATGATTGGAGTGGATTTATTATTATAAATCCTCGTTTAATAGTGGTTTTATAGTGAACATGTGCTATATGTATTGATTTATGGTTTTGCGCTGAGCGATTTCAACGTGTTATACGTTTTTCTTTGTGCTCTAAGTAAGAGGATAGATAGAATCAGTTAATATTAGTTTATCCTGACTATGATCGCTAGATGCATCTAAAAGTTTTATTATATTTCTAGAAATTATCAAGCTTAAAAACATTACAGAAGGATTAACTTGCAATTTTAATGCGATCGAATTGAATATGTGGTATTATTGTACTCACCTTCTGTGCAAACATTCCAGTGGATATTTCATGTACACGTAGACGTTGAATAAAGCATTCGACCGGTTTAAATACACCATGATTTTGTATTGTGATGGTTTAAAATTGTGGTAATCTAATCGTGATTGTATTATATTCGAAAGCGACGGCTACGTTATCGCCACCGCACGAGTTGGCCGTACGTGGCAGTGACGTCCGTGAACTCATATCGATCATACGTTGGAATGTTTTAAACCAATTAAATAGGTACATATGGAGAAGCTACCAGAAGCTGATAATGATGATTTCAAAAAACAAAATAAGGGAAAGGTCAGTTTAAACTGTATTAACATTGAATTATTCATTTATAATTAGTAATTAATATATATCATTTTTTAGTAAATGATGTTTTGTGTTCCTCTGTTCATATGAATTCACTGTTTTCAGGTCAAAAAACTTGATATTAATATAATTCATAATTTCTAATTGCAACACACGGACTATATACATATAATTGTATTTAGAATAATAAAAATTAGAACTGCGCATTGTTTGTATTTTATTAATACAGTTTTTCTTTGTAAAGTAAAATATATGCCTTTTATGTTTTTATTGTATGTATAAACATAATAGCTTTTTGCTGGTGCCTCAGTTTCCGTGAACATACAGTTAATTCCTGGTTTTTTATATCGAGCGATTTTGCTACCAGTGATAGCAAAATACAAATTGGCATTGAAAGAAGACATTGTAGTAACCCTATGTTAATTTTAAGTTGATCTTATCAAACTATTATTATTAATCATTAAGTTACAATATGATAATTAACATTCCCTTACTCTTGCTTTTGTTCTAGTTCAAGATCTTATGCAATATCTCACTTCTTCCTCCTCTCCTATCCCTCCTTCTACCTATACCTCCTTAATCTTAATGGTCTACTCCTTACACTGTTCCTCTAATCAAAGCAAACTAATAAGCATGGCTGAAAAAATAAAATAAAGATTTTTAAATCACTATTTAAATGCGGACAGTTACGTCCACTAGGGCATGATGAGTGTTAAAACAATAGACAGGCGTGCACCCAACCATCTCATGTGACCTGCAGTCATGCATTAGACAATACTTTAAAAGGTCAAAAAAACCTCCTCTATCAGCATGTCTTGTCCCAGACTAACCATCACCAACCATTACCCAAATAGTTAAAGGCAAGCGTCCCATAATGCCAATTTATAAATATTGATTTGGTCATTGAGCATATTATTATTATCTTTATGTTTTAAAATTTCAAAACATTCCAAAAATTTCAATGTTTTCCCTTCTCACACACATAACACTTCACATTTGTGATCGTTATTGTGTTAATGACAGGTTTCTATCAAAAGTTTACCAAAATGAGATCTGTCTGATTTATTATTATTATTTTTCATTTTGCCAAACATCTGGTAGAAACCAGACATAAACTCGATAAAGATCACAAGTTTGATGTTTTATATGTGTGTGAGAAGGGGTATGTTTAAATGTTTTGGAATCTTTTGAATTTTAAAACATAACTATGCTCAATGACCAAATCTATTACCTGTAAATCAGCATTGTTGGATGTTTGCCTATAATTATTTGATATAATGGTATTTGGTTGATATATGGTATGTGGTTGATATTTGATATAATAGTTGGTGATAGTTAGTCTATGACAGTTGACAGGCATGTTTATTGGTAATGTTATGTAGCTGCTGATAGAGGGGCTTCTGTTGACCCTTTAAAGTATTATTTAGTGCATAACTGCATGTCACATGAGGTGGTTGGTCTGACTGTTGTTTTAACACTCCATACGCCCTGCGGAATGTGACTGTCTCCACGCATTTTCCTGAGTATGTACCTAGTTGGTATGAAATGTACATAGAAATAAAATATAACTACTTAGTGGACTAAGATAAATAAACTATGAACACTTACTTAGGTGTTCGATATCTGTCAATCCTCTCAAATCAATATTCAATTTGTTAGATAGAAATTTGTAGTGGAAGAACACATTCAGCAGTGGCTTGCATACTGTATGTTGATGCATATTGCAGGCAAGCATCTAATTAAGGATTTCTACGAATTAACACCTCGCACAAAAAAATATTTATGATTATATTCTTTTTTTTTGAAATTCTATTAACTATTGTCTTTGCACATAACAAAAGCAGTGTCTATTTATCCATCAAAACTCGCTACATAAAAAAATGGAAAACATACTGCAATGTGAAAAATTAACCAGTGTTTTAAAAATAATCATGTTTTAAAGTATCATGCTTTTTTTCTAAATTGATTCAGATTATCTCCATTACCATCTGTACTTAACTGCTTTATAACTCGCATTGAATACATAGTCTGTCAACAAAATATTAGCATGTATATCAAAGGATTACAAAGAGAGTCATAAAACATTTCAAAATAATAAGAATAATAGTTTAATTTTCACATTCAGTCAACTGTAAGTGCTTGACAACTGTAATGACATCTCCAACACCAGCTGTAGTGAGCTGTAACATGGATGCTAAAAAAAATCAACAAAACATGATTTAACTGATGTGGTTATGCTCTTGCAAACTGTGGTTAAATCTTTTATTAATATTTATATGTTTTTTATGTTGCGTTATAGGGCCCGGCCAATGGCGCGGCGGGTCCTCAGCAGTACTATAGCGGTGGATATGCGCCTCACTATCATCACATGGCGCCTCCACCTCCACAACTGCAGCACTCGCCGCCTCCGCCGCCGATAGCCTTCCAGAAGGATGAGCGTACACAACGCCAGTATAGTAAGCTCAAGCAGAAGTTAGAGAAGAAACAGAATAGGAACAATGGAATTGGTCAGTATATATACAAGGTGGTGTTAATTCAAACAATATTGATTAATTGAGTAAATGACATTGAATCATATTTTGTTTATGGGTTTCATTAGTTATGTAACTGAAACACACACTTTTGTTTGTGTATAAATATGCTGTGAATCAATTGATAATAACAGCTCAAAATTGTATTAATTTCAGACATTAATTCGAACACCAGCACACCTTCACTGTCTCCACGCAAAGAGTTGAATGGGTCTCGTGGGGGGGGTAGTGGAGGTGCATCATCAGGTGCCTGGTCCGAGGGAGAGGGCTCTTCCGCCAGTGCTTCGCTCCAGGGCGATGACGACAACGATACTCAAGCCGTGCTCGACTTACTCTCTGCAACTAGGAAGCCACAGGTAAAACATTATTGTACTAGTAATCTGATGCTGTATCTAAATAGAACATTGTTTGCTTTATTATGACATCTAGGAATTGATTGTGTGGAGCCGGTAATGATAATATTAAACAGCTTTTGTATAAAGTTCACTTTAATAATGTTATAGTTATTATGGTACAATACTTATATCAATACAATATTTCTATGGTACAACTATCAATAAACTAATTATAATAAAAATATTATAATTACTTTATTGATAGTCATGTGTGGTTTCAATTTCATGAAAATATCTTAAATAGGTACTGAGAAAAAAAAATTCCGTTAAGGGTTGTCACCCCCATTACTATAGGGGTTAGGAGTGTTAGATTAAGTGTGTAGCTATTTTAGATAAAAACAATAAAAACAAGCTTTCATCAGGAAGTGCAGTTTTCATATGCTTCACCGCTATGGCCTTTACATCTTATTTTAGTCGAGTGGCTGTAACTTTCCTTTAAAATAAAAATTTTTAAATTCAAACTATTATGAAATCTGTACAAGATACAAAATATTTTTTTATATGCATGTTCACATTTGTGTAGTACTTTTTTTTCTATGGTGGAAAGATCAAAATATGACATTGAAAAATAAAGAGGGTCTCAGTCGAAAAATACTTCTTTTCTTTCCAAACAGAAATAAATGCCATAGATGATATATTGTATAGGTGTGTTAGCACTGTTCTTCAGTAATGTAACCAAAATAAAAAAGTGTTTCTATGTTCTAAAAAAAAATGGTGCCAAAGTAGAATTTTCCCAGAATAATTAAAAACTCGAAAATACAAGAAAACCTTTAAATATTTATAGAGGTCGAGTTTCGTCATTCAATAGATCATGACCTGCTTTGTCTCCAGGATTAGTATTTTATAAAGTTTACTGGACAGATTGTAGACAAAGGTCTATTTTGTTTGTCTTAACAGCTGCATGTTCCTCATAAATAAGATTCTTGTAGCATCTAAAATTATGCTTCTATTGTAAAACGTTTCCTGTACATATTATGTTTCTTAAACATTAATGCTCTTGAAGGCATTACAGATGGTGAAATAAATATATGTAATTTATTTCACAAAAATCTTAATCAAATTAAGGGATCATACTCTTAGTATATTTTCACCAACAGTGTTTGTGGATGTATGTTGCATATCTTTAAATATTTTCTTAATAAATGTTATTATTGGTTGTCAGGTGAGCGAGATGACACCAACAAGTGCATTGGTGCAGTGGAACTCACCCTTACCCGAGGGCGTGCCGCTACCGCGCCATGAACTCACTTATGATCTATTACTAGGTGACCGCGGGCGATACAAGGCCATATACAGTGGTCCTTCACTCTCTTGCCGGTACAATAGCAACTGCATATATTATGAATTAAATAATTAGCTTTTTATATATTTTGCTCTAAGCTTTATTTATATATTTTTGGGTTACAGCGTGAGAGATTTGAGGCCTGGTTGCGAGTATTCAGTATGTCTACAAATTCGTGCGGGTGAATTGACGGGAGCCGCTAGTGAAGCGGCCACGTTCCGTGCGCCTGCTGCACCACCTGACCGTCCAGCGGCACCGCGCGTCACTCAACGTGCACGCACTTCTTTACTCCTGCGATGGACCGCTACCGCAGATAACGGAGCCCGTATTTTACACTATTTGTTAGAGATGAATACCGGTGAAGGTTTCGTTGAAGTGGCTCGTCCACGCACTCGTCAACACACCGCTAATAATTTACAATCGCAGACGCTATACCGTTTTCGAATTGCTGCCGTCAACGAAGTTGGTAAAAGCGATTGGAGCGATGAGCTCACCGTGTGGACTACAGGGGCGCCTCCTGCTGCTCCCCAGCCACCTGAATTGCAGACTGCCACACCTGATTCTTTAGCGCTTATTTGGAAACGACGCACCCAAGAAGAAGAGTTCACGCTCCAAATGGATGACCGTATGCTCGGTCACGGATTCTTGCCAGTATATGCAGGCCACGATCTACGTCACGTATGTACCGGTCTGCGGCGGGCTACTGAGTACCGATTTCGATTGCGATGCGAGACGGCTGATGGCCAAGGTTCTTGGTCTGCTGAAGTCATTTATCCAACCTTGCCTGAGAGGCCGGCACCTCCTGGTCGACCGGTTCTCCGCGGCAAAGCGCATGCTCGTGCGTTCCGGCTCAAATGGGATGCTCCAGTCGAAGACGGCGGATCGCCGATCGCTTCTTATACTTTGGAGTTGGATGGCGGTGAAGGATACCGGCAAGCATATACGGGACCCGAGCGCGAAGCGCATTGTGATCGTCTGCAGCCCGGTACTCCGTATCGCGCCCGCGTGTGTTGCGAAAATGAGGCCGGTCTCAGCGACTGGTCTCCTACTGAAACTGTGACGACAGACGCCACGCATTCCGCAGCCTGTCCTGCACCTGAGCTTGTAGGCAAAACACGTGCCACTTCTGCCGCCGTCAGGTGGCGACAACCTGACTGTGATGGAGGGACGCCCATTACTGAATACAGGGTTGAAGTCGTCGGCAGTGACGATCTCCCACGAATAGCTTATTCGGGAATCGATCGGGAATGTATTTTGCGTGATTTATCGCCCGGACATAATTACAAGGTAAGAGTGACGGCCTATAATCGAGTTGGCGCAAGTGTACCATCTCCTATGCTAGAGATCGTTACAGCGCCTGCACCGCCCGATGCACCTGCCATGCCTATCGCCTTCATAGAATCTCCTAATTCCGCTCGCTTGGAATGGACAGCGCCTCGTGACAACGGCGCACAAATATTAGATTATCGTTTAGAAATGAGTTCGACTAATGTAGAAGAAAGTTTTTCTGAGATATTCAAGGGCATAGAGACGAGCTATATAGTTAGGAAATTGACTCCGTTTTCACCTTACTTTTTTCGTGTGTCTGCATCGAATGCCGCAGGTCGAGGCGCGCCCTCCGGTGTGCGGGACGTCTTGATGCCTCGAGCACCTCCGGCTGCTCCCACCGGCATTCGTCATGAGGCAACCGCTGACAGCTTGCACGTGCATTGGAAGGCTCCTGTCGATCACGGTGCCGAGATAGTACAGTACAAGGTGGAGGTGGACGATTCGGAATTTGAGACTGAGGGCATTGCGACCGAGTACTGTGTCGAGGGCCTCTTGCCTGATACTATTTATCGTGTACGCGTCGCCGCTCTTAACGAGCTCGGCGTCGGTGAATGGTCCGAACCCGTGCGGCTCGCGACGCGTCCACCGCCGCCGCGCCCGCCTCGTCTGGAATGTGTACAACGTGCTCACAACTATTTGAAAATCAAATGGGGAGAGGGTACCGCATCAGAGTCCACACAGTATTGCCTAGAGATGCGTGCGCTCGATTTGCGTGATTTCCGCGTCGCCTACCGCGGCTCTGGCCGCTCGTTTAAAGTGAAAAAGTTAAAGGAGACAACTGCGTACGCGTTCCGGATACGGGCTAGCGATGATCGCGGTGGTCGTGGGGAGTTCTCGGACCCGGTCGAGTTTTGTACCACTGCCGCGCCGCCCCCTGCTTTACGCGCACCCACCATCGAGCTGAGCGCGCCACGCACTGCGCTCGTCGAATGGGAATCGTGTGCGGATGCATCGTTTGTACTGCAGTGTGCACGCGCCAAGGACGCTTTATACCGCCAAGTGTATGCGGGTGGAGAGACGCGCTATCACTTGGAAGAGCTCGAGCACGGGTGTGAGTACTTGGTGCGGGTGTGCGCAGTGCGCGCCGGCTTGGCGGGTGCATGGTCTAGTACGACACGAATAGTTGTGCCGGCGTTGGTGCCAACGATAGGTGCGAATTCAATCGGTGCGGGTGGCCGTGCTCGACGCACGCGGGGCACACGCACTCGACTGGAGCCCCGCCAAACAGCGCTACTAATACTGGCGGCATTCGTAGCGCTGGCGTTGCTGGTAGCGGTGGGTGTACAGAGATTGGTGGAGCCGCGGCCGTGACGCGCGCTGGCGCCGGCCCGGCCGCGCGCCCTCACGCCCGCCTACGCCTACCGCTTGTTCTAGACGAGCGTCGAACACTGAGCGTCGCTCGACTCTGTAAAACTGTGCGATTCGATTCAAATTTTTAGTTTCTATTTACAGAAAACAGGTAACACACATGTTTGGTGCTAAAACTAATTATCATTAAAACTAAACATTAATTTTGTTAATGCGAGAAAAGATATGTATATTGTATTAAAAACGTATAAAAATGTAGTCAATACGTACGTTACAACTTTTATATTCTGGGTTAGACGGTGGCCCGCAGCCGCAGCCCGCAGCCGCAGCCCGCCGGGGCCTCGGGGGCGGGGGAGTGCAATTATATTTGTTATGTATACATTTGAAATGTTAGCCATTATATTATGTCAATGAATTCATAGAGAAAACGAATTAACATAATCTAGTTAAATGTTTTCTAAAAAATCGTTTATATGTTTAATGGAAAGCTTGTTTAGAATGTAATGTATTGTTATTTTTAAGTATTTTGCGACGTTTCTTTTCGTCGGAGCGCAGCGGGGCGGCGGTCGACCGACGTCCCGCTGCTCTATTTATAAGGGATGGATGTTGGTATACTAGCTATGAATTATTAATTAATTAATTACTTCAGGGAAATGAAACAAAGCCATACTGAATGTGGTATCGCCTTTACCGAATCATACCTACTTTTGATAGACCTTGAATTTTCTATCATCATGTGATGATTATTGAATTCTCAATTAATCTTTTGTCTAGTCTATGTGCAACTGTTTTATTTTTCAAATTATACAATTATAGTTACTATATATTTACATTAAATTATTCCAGATATATATTGTTATTTTAGTCATTGTATTTGTATGCTGTAAAATACCATAACAAAATTGTAAACTAAAAAGTACTTCTGTCAATTCAGTCTTCTTTCTGGTGTTTTCCAAATATGTAAATATATTTTTGTATAACGCTTGGCCGGTTGCGCGTTGCTTTAGGGCGGGATGTGTAAGCGCCGGCGTGTGCGGAGCTCGCGGCGATGGCGCAACGCCACTTCCGGTGTGTGCTGTGATCACTTCCTTATGCGAAAGAGACTGATTTTGAATAATGGCTTTCATTTTATCGTAATCTATGGCCGCTTACCTACCGTACTATAGAATAGAAGAAATATTATGAGTATGGTGTCGTCTGACATATTTTTAAATCAAGTAGTGTACTGGGAAACTGACTTGGTGAAATCGATACATAAATAAAAAATGATGTCGGCATGTTTAGTTTGTTAAGAAAAAATATATTTTTATTCATGGACAACTAGTGTTAATTCTTGAATTTAAAAATGATATTTATGATTTTGTTTTTATCATGCATGTGAAGTAAAATTTATTATTCATTGTATTTAAATACGGAACCATTATTTTATGGAATAATGTATTGATTTATGTTACTGTTTAAATTTTTAGAGATTATGAAATTGAGATTGTTACCATCTGGTTTTAAACTGAGAAATTTTCGATATTTTTTACACAAGTCATAAATATCAAAAAAAAAAAAATACAAGTGTGTAGTTGTATTCTCCACTTATTGTAAAATTTATAATGTCTGTGTTCTTCCTCCATAGGAGCACGTGATGTGTAATTGTTATTCACCCATATATAATGTGATGCGAGTTTGCCTGAATGCCTCCCGAAATTCCGCGTATAGAAAAGAGTCGAGGCGAGTGCATTTGAAGGTACTGTCTTGGTCTTGATTATTGTACTGTTGATGTTTTGATAAATGTAAAAACTTACACATCGCATGTAGTGCATTGGAGTGCGACACCGGATATACTTTGAAGGGGAGTTTTTTACTTTGTTAGTTTCGTGTGATCTATTCACAGTTATATTATTTACTTTGATATGACATTTCATTTAAAAATGTTAACATTTATAATTATACTAATAATGGTAAAAGGGGGCTCCTTTAATGCATTTAAAAATGAGTCAGGACAGTATTTTTCCAAATGCGAGACTACTTTCTATGAAACCCTGTATTTTTAATGTAGCCGTAGAACTTATTGGTTTTGAATTTCTATGTGATTGCACTGAATTTCATGGCCTATTTTTGCTCTGTTGCTAACTATGTAAGCTCAAAGGCAGGAATATTGTTAAATACATTTAGAGGGGAAAGTTTGTGACGGCTCAGACAATGAAGATGATTATATACAAAAGTTAGCTCCAAAGAAAGCTCATAAAAATTGACAAAGTGCTTTACAGCATTGATATTACCTTGAAAGTGTCATTTAGATACAACATCTCATTACCTGAGCTTTTGCTGTCCTCTCGAGTTTTTTTTTGCTATGCCAATTCCATCATTTAGATGATGTAAAATTTTCAATGTGGCCTTCGTCGATAATTTAATTATTAATTGTTATATAAGAAGTTTAAGTTACATGGGCGCAGCTTGTGAACGAATTGTTGACACGGTTTTATTTGAATTTTTTTAAATACTTTCATTATTAGTGTGCAATTTCATTTTTTTTATTGCTTTAATAAAATATTTATTTTTAGATACTATAATGAAATGATTTTACGTCTCTACTATTCCAGGATAAAAGGAATATTGGCAGAATAATTTTTGAGCAATTATCTGTAGAAAGGAGCATTTTACAATATGACATTTTATATTACCATAGCTCAACTTGTTTATTTTCATACATTTACTTTTTTTTCTATCTTCCTATGATTAGTGTTCTATCCTTCTATATACATCAATTAATGAAATGGTCATCGCTTTTCATCATTCTGTATATGGTGATGAAGGGAATTGAGATGATATAATTTTTCTATAGAGAATCGCTTGATATATTTTATAATGATGATGGCAAACCATGTTCCTAAAGGGCTAAATGAATTTTTGTACTATAGATGAATTGAAAACATATGAAGGTATTATACAGTAATGCATTCCAACTTTATATTCCACTTGTATATAGGCCTAATGAAGATCAACTAACTCTATTGGATGTGCATCTTTGCTTCGATGTAAATATACCCGGTGTTTGAGACGACGAACTTGTTCAGCCGGGTTCAGCTCACTGACGGGGATAACATCTCATATTGTATTTGTGTCTGAACTAGTTACGTATAACGAAATGTATATGTTTATAATATAATATTTGATGATGTTATGTATACAATTTATTAAACATGAATATATCAATAAAACTATATTTTATGTACGACAGAATGTTTTATTTTATACATATGTATATACATAAAATGTTAATATTTTTTTTTATTAATGATTGCCAATTTTGCAAATTCAAATTGATAATTAAGTGCCGGCACACATTGATTTTCAAGAGAATAATTAGAAATGACCGACACGACGTAATATCAAATATGTCAAATATTTTATCAAAATTTTTGTACATGTCATATTACTATTCTTTCCCATACGTTTAATTCGGCGAATGTCGGTGTTACCAATGTGAAAAATCAGTGCATCGAGTCACATCTTGTAAATAAAGTCATTAATAAACTTTTTTCACTTGTAAAATTTTAAATTCTGTTCTTGACGAGACACTTCCGAGTTTTCGAATGTTGTACAAAACAAACTATGACAGTGATGCTGATTATAGAATACGTGGTCCTGCTTACGTGTGCCATGCTATTGACATGCCACAATAGTAACTTACAAACTAAAAAAAAAAAATATGATTGTGTAGTCATTGGTCAACTTTACATAGTTTTTTTTTAAATTATCGGTCATGAGTCCAGGGGTCGTCCATAAGCCACATAAGCCGCTGGTGAGTACGTTACAAATACGGGTAATGGGTTAAACATATAGCACTTTTCTCTCTCCTCAACTTGAATAAAAAGTTATTTTAAAACATATTTTAATTTTCATATATTGATAATATAAAAAATTACGTTTCGAAGGGAGGGAGGAGTCAAAGTAAATGTATACATGATATTTATTACGTGGAAGGCCAAGGTAAATAACATGCAAAAAAAAAACCATTACATGGCTTATGAAAAACGCCTTAATATAAAAGATACAAATCTACAAATTATTGTACCCATGTTTGTTAATAGGAATTGAATCAATTGCGTACTAAATAAAATTAGATACAATTTTTTTATTCGGCTAATTAGTATTATAAAGACATGTTGGTAGCTAGACATGCCAATTAACCGATTCATATTATTGAGATATATGTACTACGTATTATATGGAGATTACAAGATAATCATCATTTTCTCATTCGGCGCAACCCGTTGATGGTACGAAATATCGATGTCAGCATACGCAGTGATGGATTTAAGTTATTTTGGCGACTTGACCATTTTCAATATGGCTCCTTATTGGATATTCTTACAACATCATTCTTTGAATTGCCCATACAATAAAAACCCGGCCAAGTGCAAGTCAAACTAATACATAATGGGTTCCGTGCTATTATACAATATTAAACACTACATCGTTTTGAAGAATAGCTAATGTAAAACAAATATTAAGATTGACCAAAAAACACGTTTTCTATATGGGGACCCCTTATAATTTTTAACTTTATGTAATTCTTATTATGTGCCTTTAGAGCGACTATATAGTTAATACACACTGTGTGACTATTTCAAGCGTGTACTTATTGCCATTATAAAAAATCGAGCAAAAAACCTCGTTTGTTGTAGGAGAGCCCCCCAATTTATTTTTATTATTTGTTATAGCGGAAATAGAAATATACACCGTGAAAATTTCAATTGAGTATCTACTATGGCTTATGATATACAGCGCACTGACAGACAGACAGATGGACAGAGGAGATTTAGTAATAGGGTCTCATTGTTTCCTTTTGGATATGGAACTCTAAAACATACTATGCAGAAATTATAAGTTATAAACTATACATTGTACAAAAAAACACTACGTAAAAATAAATTTTGGCGCCCCAGGCCCGGACCTTCCGGCCCTAAGCTAATCCACTCAGTCTACAAGTGGTTTAGATTATCAATAGTAGTTAATTGACTAATTTTTCATATTTACTAAATGTGGTTAATTAACCATTAGTTCAATTAAACCCCCTACACGTAAGGATGATTTTTTTTTCTGTCGTCTAAATGTGGGGAATCGTTGGAGAGCTCATTCAAAAACATTGCGGGTCTCTGAAAACCATTTTTCGATTTGGAGATCCGTTCATTCAAGAATAGTAAATGATGTATTTATCATTTATGAATATGTGAAAAAATTCACGGCAGTAATTAAGTAGGCTTCACAATCTAACGATTGATAGTCGACCAACTTATAAAATGTACTTGGAGAAGTAGAAAGAAAAATTTCCTAAAAAAATCCGTTGCAAATGATTTAGACGACGTTGTTGGTCGCGTAAAATAGATGGTAAATATAAATTTATGGATAATGTAAAATTATGAAAGTATAGAATTATAACATTCTTAACAAGCGTTCTATGTGGGTCCGTTTTTAGACGTGTTATTAGCCGTTGAACAGTGAACTCAATTAATAGGTAAAATAAACTCAACTATCAAATAAAAAAACCCCTCCTAAGTCCGCATAATGTAACGGGCTACTATGGAAATCTACACTGCCCGACACGCAGTTGGGCGGTTATTAAACATGAAAATGGACCATTTCAAATGTTTGTGTATAATTGACAGTTGTAGTGAGTCAGTCATTGCGATAAGATAGAACTGTGAAATAAATTCAGTGTCATGCAATCCATTTTGCCACCAAGAAAATTATTTTAAATGTATACTTGTAATAATGCTTATAACACATTATATACATTTTTATGTTTAGAACGTTGCTTATCCTTGAATTAACAATTTCAAATTTTGAACGTACTGCATGACAAAAATTTTCAAAATCCTTTATTTATTTACTTTTATCATTCAGTTTTATATTGAAGTATTATAATATTTGAATACGTGTTTATGCCGTATTCTCAAAATTATATACAGTGGCAAATAACCTCCCCTTTACGCCAGCAACCCAATTTTTTCCCATCCGCACTCGCTTACTTCTGTAGGTACATCGAAAGCGAACGCAAGCGCAAATCGCTCACTACGTTATCTCTTATAATTATTCATTTACGCTATTGTGAACCGCAAGTGTGTTTTGCATGTTCTGTCTAAAGAAAACAGCACAGACACGCAGGTGTGACCGAAGCTCTGTAGCCGCCGAGTCAGGAACTTCACACAGAAGGGCGAGTTCCTCTCTCTTCCGTCCATTTTGATTTGTCGCTATATGGAGTTTTTGGGTATGTGGTTGGTAGAGCCAACTCCGACCAGCAACCGGCGCATGCAACACGATTCACATTGTTTTCATTACAAATTTATACAAAATAATTACAATTCTTGAAAAAATGTACCCATTGCTATTTGATCTATGAATCAAATCCTATGATAATTGATTCAATTCTTATTTATTATTATGATAGACTAAATATTTTAGATTGGTTTGCATCAAAATTAAATACACAATAGAAATATCAAAATGACTATTAAGGAAAAAGTTGGCACGAGTTAACATTCTCGCTATAGAGCTGTGTGTAGTTTCTCAGAAATTCTCCCTCAGACGTGGCGATGTCTCCGATACATCCCTTGAACTGATGAAATAATCCTCTGGCTAATTCGTTTTGATTGGAAATTCCTCCTGTACAATTAAAAAATAAAAATGTATTAGTTTATTTTAAACTTCAAGTATATTTGTTAGAAGGGCGTTTTGTGAGAAGGGTTAGTTAAAACTATGATGAATCAGTTTGTAATGGACTATAGGTAACATCAATCAACTACAACCAATAGAATAGTTAACATCAATCCACTCTACATGTATCAATCTAACATTTTTAATGAAATATGTAACCTATTATATATAAATTATATGGTAATAAAAAGTGAAATGAAAGTTACGATCTGTTAAGAAAACGATGAATATTCATCAAACATCAAAGATTATTTGTCATGTGAATTTTAATATGTATTTTATATGGCGCTACAACACGATGTCATTAGTGATGTCTGTCTAATTAATTTATCAAACAATACTTTTTAATTTTTTAATTATCTGAAAAATAACACTTGTTAATAAAAAAAAAAAGCTTTTAATGTAGTAAGAAATAAATACCCAACTAGCCTCCTGCAAAACAAGGAACGTATAGATTTTATTATATAACTGCATAGTTATATAATAGTCTATATTTGATTATGAAGTAATTTTAAGTAAATGTTAAAACACCTAACACCTACTATTAAAATTTATGTCATATCGAAAACAAAAGTATTAATATCAAGTAAAGTGGTGGAAACAGAAAATTTGCTAATGATATATTTTGGATTGTCATAAAAAATATTATTTCCTAGTCTTTTTTTTTTGTCAATAACATATTGCTATTGGGTCCATGTAATTTTCTGCCAAGGTCCAACAATCATGGGAAATTGATTTCGGCATTCCAAGTAAAGATCACATACTTCCGAAACTTAATGGGGTTATCGAGTATTTGAGAAAATTACTTAGAAAATTATTTGACATTTGTTAACGCTATGAACTTATCATGAATAATCTTCATAATTTCGGTTAGAAGCCAAATAAGGACTGTCTTTTGAAAATTCGTGTCGGTTTAATAAAATCGAAGGACCAAATCATTTTGCTGTAAAACTACAAAAGTAACACTAAATCAAAATAGAAAGTATGCAATATTATAGAACACAAAGTTCGACAATTCAACGACTAAAAGAAGTTCCTCCGAAGGTCTCCGAACGAACACATTGAGATTTTCAAAAGAAAAGTGTGTATGTCTATGACGGGAATATATCGCCAATATCCCAAATTTACCCAAATGTTCAACAAAGTTACCCCGGTAGTGGTATCTGTTTATTATACAGCGACTCGTAATACCAGCTTACAATCTATTATATAAAAAAATACCTTTTGTAAAAATAAAATAAAAACCGCCTTCAAAAACTTATTTAAAATAATTAATTATTTTTAGACTCGGTTCCAGTTAAAGATAAATCAGGCACAGTTGTGTCTTCCTTGAAGATGTACTTCTAAAATCGATACTTCACGCTTCATAATCATGCTTATATAGATTATATTTTATTTTGTCTTGTTTTAACTGGAAACGATACCAAAAACCAATAATTATTTAAAATAATTGTTGAAGGCGGTTTTTGTTTTATTTTCACAAACGTTATTTTATTTCACATTAAAAAAAATATCGAGCAATTATAACTTTATGATCCATTTAGATACTTTGCATGTGTATTAAGCCATGGTTAATATAAATGGCCAGGCAGCTCCTTTGCTTTTGTACGGAGCAAATGGAAAAGCAGTTTCGAACTCGAATTCGTTATCCACTGATAATTATTCTACGATCTTTACATTCTTAGTTTGTAATGCGACTACCAAATTAATTTTTGTAATGAACTACCAAATTATTTTTATACAAATTCTATAAGTCATTTTTCTTGTTTACTATGTAAAAGTTTTACAATTAATTCGGATCACATTTGCGTTCACTGCCACATTAAATTAATCATCATATTTCTACGGTTGTCGTTAAAGAGTTCCGATGTGTTTTTATTTAGCCATGTTGTAATTATATAAATGAATGAATATAAATATGTTGAAATTATTTATTAGTCTATCTAAATAGATATATAAATAAATAATCTAATTCTGCGAATACTAAGTTTTACTAATAGCTATATGAAGAGTGATTCCTGGCGACAAATCGCAATATTAATCCCCTAACTCCTAACCACTAAAGAGTGCTGTGATTTCCATCAATTGATCAGCAGCATGCATGAGCAGCATGAAATGATGACTCCACAAATTCATGAATAACTAAAAGAAAAAGAACTAAAACACGCTACACCAGACTATAATATTTGAGGGTATCTCTCGATTTCCTTGGGATTCCCTGATCAGTTCCTGACTTAGTGACTATGGAATTACCTCGATATCCATTCAAACAAAAAAAGAAGAGTCGATTGTTCCACAATCGACAAAGTTATCGCCGAACACACATTAAAAAAATTCAGATGAAAATAAAACCTTGCCCTTTTGGTTTAAAAATGATACATAATTCTTCTTCTAAACCGGATAAGGGCCGCGAAACTCCAATCTATACGTTTTAGGTGTTAGTATGATCTTTACAAACACATTCGTTAATATGACGGATTGTAAGTGTCTTACCGAAATAGATATCCACATTGTCATGTTCGGACCACGCTTTCATATCGAGCTCTTCGGAATACACAACACTATTGTCGACACGCAGAGTCAAATTGTTGTCCATCACTAAAGTGACGACGTGCCATTCGCCGTCTGATAGGAAACCAGCGTGCGGAACGAGTCTCGATATTCCTGTGCTCTTAGTCGTATCTTCTTGAAGTTCATAACTATTCTTCTGTTTGTGCAAGGACCAAACTAATTTGAGAAATCCGTTCTCTAAGCCTAGTCCTAGATAATCCTCCCCCTGTGATTAAAAAAAAGATTAAGTTACTTTTTTAAAAACATCTGATACTACCACTTCGCATAAACTAGTGGGGTATGTATTCCGAGTATTCCATTTATATGCTGATAGTAGGTACTTTAATATTTTTATACAACGAATTACCATAATATTATTTTATATTACTAATTATATACATAATTGTGGTACATTTAATAATATTATTATAAAATTATTTCATAATATTATAATATTATTATAAACAGACTTGCATTCGTTGCAAGTTAATTTGTTTTTCTAGATTTTTGCTTTTATTTAGTTTATTATCAAACAATGTTTTAACATGCCGCATGTTACTGCATGTCGCAGGCACGCGTGTAGTAATGAATTTCCGCGTTACACCGTATACAATGGAATACATTAAATTTAGTTGCTGCAATATACTTATTGAGTATTTTATGAGCAATATCCGTAATCACCATTTCCATCCACATTATCAAGCCGCGAGGCGCGGCTGTGGTGAAGTTGGCTGTGAGGTAGGTGGGCGTGCGTTGAATTTGTAGTTGTTGTTTAGAGAACCCTTGAGGAGACCGGTTTAACGTAAGCAAGGAATCACCTCTGAACTGTGGTACAGTGATATTAATTCCTGTAAATAAAATGTTGGTACTTTTATTAAAGCAATAAGGAATAAGTCCTCGGTACTTCTTAATTTAAACGATGACGTCAGATTCTTATAAGTTATATTTTTGTTATGTTAGTAAAAAAAATATGGTATTGTAATCTTCATAACGGTACTGAAGTGTGCCTTATTACTTTTTACAATATTTTGTTACGTACAGTACTTTTTGAAATACTACGTAGATATTTTTAACATCCTAAAGGTTTTTTTTTCGTTTGTAATAGGTATTTAAATATCATTATAGGACTTGTGTGATTATAAATAAGCTGAGGGATAATCCAAAAATTATATACATGAACTCAAAATTGACCTGGGGTCGTCTAAAATTTTATCAAATTTCAATTAGGGCGGAGGAGTGTTAATGGAGAATCTCACGTCAACTTTGAGATTCACAGAATCTACTATTACAACATTCTGTTTCATAATTTACATCGAACATGTTAGGTAATGTAAATATGTTAAACAAGATTAATTAGTGAAAAAATATGCGGAACATTTTACGAGAGAGGGGGTCCATCTACATCTTAAAAAAATTACCAAGGGGGGCTCTGAATTAAACAAAAAAACGCACGATATTAATGCACATTTTGTTATTTATATAACTAAATAAATGTAAGTTAAAACTGAAAGAAACGCGTAACAGGTACTGTACTATTTAGTTGTTATAAAATTCATAAGAACGAATTCGATATTTATATATTAATTGATCAAGTATAAAAGCTAATTTTGAAGTTGAAATTTGCACCTTCCCATTCTAACGTGGTTGAGCTTTTTTAGAGGATATCTAAAAATGTAATTAGAAACACTTTAATACTTTATAACAACAAAAGATTGTTTCTAATCAAATGTATTTATAATTTAGGTTCAAATTTGCATGTAATTAATAATTACGAAAATTTCTAGATAAATGTCTGCGAGTATTATATACATTGTAAATCGTTCACTAGTTTCTGTCATTGAAACGAACAGACAAAATTTTATTAACTTTTATAAAAATACTTTATGAATATTCTGTAGATCGATTACGACAGATATAATAATGTGCAGAGGTAACGTCTTGTAAGGTAAAGTCTTGTAATCATTGATGTTTCTAATATGGTTACCTTGAGACTATTTCGTTAAAAGTGTCTCCCATTGTAGGATCCCATTTTTAAGCCTCCTACAACCTATTTATATACATCGATTAACATGATGGAAAATTAAACTGAACGTAAAGTAATAGGCGGATGGTGTATCGCTAAGCAACGAGTTAGAACACAAGCTTACCAAGGTAAGTCAATTTCTATGTCTATAAACTTAGAGGTATCACAGTCTTACAATAATTCTACGAGAAACGTGGAAATTGCATAGTAGAAGGCGCAACACGAAATTAACATTTTTATTCGGTTCTTCTTTTCAAAATAAAATGAATATTTTAATAAAAAATATCATGATTTATGTCAAATAAGTTTTAAAGCATTTTTTATTTGAAAAATAATTGTCATCCATGATTTAAATTTCACGACAATAGAAGAAAATCGTTACTAATTCTGGAGCGATTTTGAAATACTTTATCAAATATGTCCATATAAAGACAAATGGTGACTAAAGCTAGTTTAAGTGGCCTCTGCGGGAGCACTGCCCACTGCCGAACTTAGAAAAGGGCTTGGGATTAGGATCCGAATTGGCAGATTTTTTTTTGTTATGTCGTTTGTATTGATCATTTGTTCATTCATTCATTTGATAATTATGGGCGACTCACAGTGTTAACATGATACCTACGGTGGAGGACGGCTTCTTACTCACTTTCATGACAATCTACCCCCGCGTATCCGGCGTAGCAAACGCATCTTCCAGATCTGCAGAGCCCGCGCGGCGGCGCGCAGTCGGAGGCCGTGCACGCGGCATGGCGCCGGCAGCGGCCGCCGGCGCACGAGCAGCGCGCCGCGCCCGCCTCCACCACGCACACACCGCCGCCGCAGGCCTCGCCGCCGCACGCGGTGCCGTCGCAGTCTCCCAAGTTTACTCCGTCTGCAAAAAACACATCACGTATTGTACGCAATAACCTATACAGATTCATGAAAATGGCATATGTTCTCTAATGAAATCACAGAGATTATGCTAAGTACTTATAAGTTATGAATACGATTTTGTTTGTTTTTGCAAATGTGCGTATTCTCGTACTTTATTAGATTCCGAGATACAATCATTGACATACGTTTTAAAATCATAATAGTACATCTGTATGGCTACACAAAAGCTGAGTTTGGATTGTTGACCGAGAATGACCCAAGAGCGTTAGACGTGGGATTAGAATACAATAGAACGCGCGAAACTGCTGCTGCGAACTTGGTCTCTAAAGCGATGCAATAGCGTAAATAGGGACGCGGGGAGAAAAAGGAAGGATCAGGGAGGGTTGTATTTACACATTGCTTCGTTCGCAGGCAATTTAGAGCTATAGTTCCGTGCGTTGTACTGCACAATTCTTCACTCTAATAGGTAGAAACAAGTTCGCGACGCGCTTACTCACAATGTAAATATGGATAACACTTAATTTTTTTCTCATTGTAATTAAGCATTTTCATAATATTTTAAAATTGTAGTAGATGTTTACCAATTCGAATTAATCTCTTAACTGGTAACTGAATGATTATTTCGAAACGGCTTATAGTAATATAATAATTAAAGTTCCATAATTCGTCTCGTTTATTTATATTTTTTTATTTCCAACTCGATTCAAGGTATGGATCTTATAGAAAAAATGATAAATGTATCTATTTTGAGCAATTGAATTTAATTTTTGATTCTTCTTGAATCCATTTGATCTACCAATTGCTATGTAGCATTTAAAATAATTTTTAAATTCAAAAAAATGTGTGTATATTTTTTCTTGATGTGAAAAAGGCCTGAGATTGCTACTGAAAACTGAATTTTTATGATGTATAAAAAAGGGATTCCACTGTTTATCCCTATTTATATAAAAGACCTTGCATCACAGCAGATAAAATACAAGGAATCGTTTAAGAAAACATTGTGAAAAATTTGTTGTTTCTATTTTTGAATTGTGTTTTACAACAGCGTTAGGCACGGCAGCGGTCAAAATCTCTGGTTTTAAAACGATTGATCGATTCGATATAGTGGGGTCGCATACATATATCGACGATAGCCAGCTAGAAGACAAAGTCGATGCGGCCATAGCGAATAGAATCCGGACATTCCGCATATCGACACGAATCCTTTCTAGACGGCAATCCAGGCAGAAATGTTTACATTGTATCACGCCGTAGGGGTAGTGAAAAAGACAATGGATCGGCAGATCAACGTATATGCGACTCAAGGTCGTTGCTTTAGATGTTCACCAGCCCGAGAATCCCTCATCCTCTGATCCATTCAATTAAAAGCGACATCCGGGATATATTTGAGGAAGGCAGCGAAGTGTCCCTATTCCGGGTGAAAAGCCAAGCAGGAACCGTGGGTAATGAGCATGCGAACGAACTCGCTAGGAAGGTCGCTTGCATCAGTGAGAGGATAGTTGACTATGACCGCTCTTTGCTGTTGTGTGCAAAAAATGTGGTAAAAACGGCGATCCTAGAAGAGGGAAAGGAACGAAGAGAAAAAACGACGGGTAGTATTGGAGAAAAGTAAAAGGAACACGCGTAGTACACGGAATACGGTGGGTTCGCACAGTAAAGGTCCAAGGGACTGCACGTTCTGGAAGATTGTCCGACTTTTCTGAAAGAACTTGCAGGGATCGAAAGAACTTGCGGGCATCAGTTTTGTAAAGAGGCGGAGATTCTGGGATGCAAGCAATTGTAAGATATTTTTGATGTTCTGCGAGAACATAATAAAAAAGTGCGACACAATGAATGTGGGCAATTATGAATAAAAGAAAGAATGAGATTAGAGACTAAATGAAACTAAATGTCGACGTGGTTAGAATATTTAGTATAATGTTTAGTAATTATCACATAATAAAAAATGTAAGATATCAAATAAAATTATGTAATGGACGTAATAGACTAAATAATAGAAAAAATGAAATAGTGTGATAGAAATTTGAAAAAAATAAAATTAATATAAACAGAAAACAAATTAAAATGTTTAGCCACAACTCGATGACAATGTTATGAAAGCATGTCAGCAAAATACAATAGTGAATGAAATTATAAATAAATAAAAACATCTATCTAGTCTAAAAAACACTATACTCATTTTATTAGTTATGGTACAACATTTCTTTAGTCTACATTTTGTATAAATCTCTAGATAGTTCTTTAACATATAAAATTGTTCTGAATATGCCGTTCGACTTCCATAAGCATTACATTTAAGTACATGCTGAAGTTGTTCGCGATTTGTTGCTTGCGAACTTTTTGATTATTTATAAGGGAACATACCCGTATTACGTGCCCATATTTTACAATTTTTTACCCTCCCCGTAACCAACTGTAGTATATGACAAGCACCCCCCTGCGCCTCTAGTTTTCACGTAGTAATTTTTAAATATGATTTTAAATCTTTTTTTCGCTAACAGAAAGTTAATATAATCAAGGAGAAAAAAACTCATGTAAAAATATTGTAACAGGTAGTTGCCACCTGTGTGTTTAGGAAACGCTGAACGCTGCGCGCAGAAAAAATATATAAACACATTTTTTACATTATGTTTCCTAGTGTCCGTGAGGTATGTCTTATTCTATACAGTACATAGACCAATAAATAAGATGAACATCATTAAAGCTTTGTATAAAAAAAGGTACTACCTTGTATATTTTGTTTTTCCAATGGCAACAATACGTTATTGATTTGTAAATTTCTGATGCAACCGGTAAAAGGCTCGGGCGGTCCCGACATCACGTCCGGCGGCAGCGCCGACAGATCTTCTGCACCGCCTAAAAATTTTTAACGATTTGACACGAATAAGTTTTTTTTATAGATATTGATATTCTTATCTAATGAATACATGTGGAAATAATTCTAAACAGACTATAGTGTCTAGCTGAAATTCATTAAAATATGGATTTTAAATGCTTTACTGATTGATATATTTTTACATATTTATTAAAAAAAAATATGCGTAGTCTTCTAGGAGAGCATTTGTAGCAGCGTTAAGATCAAATTCCTTTGATTGAAGAAATTTGCTAGTCAAATTAATTTCTGAAAATTATTGTGCCATATGATAAAAAAGCAATATACTTGAAATGTGTGATTTATTTAGCAATGAAGCGAGCATCCATCCGAGTTTAATTTCCAGATAATCCATCACAGACGGTCGTTGTAAATTACTATGAGCGCGTCATACACATCAGCTAATTGGTAACGCAATATACGCATCAACCCGACCTCCCTATATTGCTATCTCCAAAGAAGAAAAATGGTTTATTATTTGTAAAAATGGCTATAACCTCCTTTTCAATACGAAGATATTAAAATGTATAAAATTTTCACTTCTGAAAGTAAAATATAGATGTGGCACCATTCTATTACGTAATGAGAAATTTGTTGATGTTATTGTATTCTTCGGGGTTACTATGGATAACAGGCTTCAATGGGGTCTGAATATCAGTATGTTGGCGAAAATACTTATTTCTCCTGCATGTGCAGTGAAAAAGATAAGAAATTTATCTAAACCACCAGATTGGTCTGTTTTGACTGTTTTCATAGCGTGATGCCATAAGCCATCTTACTATGGGGGTATGCGGCAGATATTGATAAAGTTTTCATGCTGCAAAAGCGGGCTGTTCAAGCTATTTATAGGGTGCAACCTAGAGTATCTGAACTAAGTTTAAGGAAATTAGAATCTTAACTCTGGCAACTCAATATATGTATGAAAATTTTATGTAATTTGAAAAAAGAATCTAGAAATGTTCTATAAAAATAATGACAAATATAAATTAAAATACAATAAATAAAAATACACTGTATTTTCATGTTAGTTGATTATATAAAGTCACAAATTCACCTAAGGGGCTTTGTGTGCGCATGTTCAATAAGGTCCCTGAAATTATACAAAATCCTTAAACAAATTTAAAATCATCAGTAACCAAATGCCTGATAAAAAACGGTATCATACAATTTGCGAATACATATTTAGAAGACAAATATTCATGGTCATAAGCAGCTCGACTTCTTGCGGATTTGTTTCTTGACCTTATAAATTTACATGTGGTTGACGCATGATATAATATTATGTATTTAAATTTGAAAGGAGCTGCTCCTAAGTTTTTTGCTCGTTCTTCCTGAGGGAAAACTGTCTTCCGAACGGTAAAGTGGCTAAAATAGTAAAACATAAATTCTTAAAGTGTTGTGACGATTTTAATTGTTGTTCATGATGTATGAAATAAAGATGTATTTGAATATATATTCAGTGTCAAGTTATACACATGACGCAGTATGACGTCCAACGGTGGGTTACTTTTGGTATCGCGATATCGACTATCAATTGAATGACTTGGAATAGAGTTAATTGCGATTTGTGCGGGGCGTTGCTGTCGAGCGGTGTTGACAAGTTAAAGAACAATATTTTGGTAAAAAAGTGGGCATAAAAGTTGAGAGTATTTTTAAGTAAATAAAAAAAAAAAACTGTATTATTGTTCATTTTGATACCGCCGATTGCTGACTTCTAATACACGCGCGCTAGGCCGTCGCCCAATTCGTTTATATGAATGGGCCGGCCCCGGTACTATGTACTTGTTACAAAGCATAAGCGGCCAATTTTAAGTTATCGTAGTGTGCTGTGGGTTGTAATAATAAGAGGTATCGCTTTATAAAGACATTTTTAATCATGCAATCCTTATAAGGGTTGCATGATTGACTATACATAATATACTAATAAGTATGTATTACCGAGCAGTAATGAGGAATTCGCTTCTGTGTGAGGGTAAGCATGTGCCGACATGGCCTCCGTGTTGAGCGCGCCGTCCACCCACACGTAGAGGCGGCTGCCGTAGCGGCCGGCCTTGACGCGGTGCCACTGCTGCGTCGTCAGCACGACCCCGCTGCGCACCAGCGACGTCATCCCCGACAGGAGGTCTGGTGGCAAAAGGGGAATAAACTGAACATGAAAACCTGTTGCGGCTTGAATGTTGAAAGGTCTCAGTTACTGCTGATCGCGGTCCCGTTTTCAATTTTGTTCCCAATCCCGCCTTTCGATTCTGTTTCCCGTTCTATCTTTGATTTCGACACCGCTAATGGCCACGGTTCCGATTTGTATGAAAATGGACAAAAAATAGTATTAAAATAAACTATAGGATGTTTTACTCGGGAATAGAGTACTTTCCTACTTGTTAAAGGATTCTTAAAATCTAATAAAAACGTAGGCATATTTGAATGCAACGTTATGTTAAAATTTCAAGGCAATCGATTGCTTTTCGAGTTTTGCGAAGACAAACAAAGATTTTCTCAATTCAAATTTGAATACCTATCTATTCATAAATAACCTACCCATTCAAACGGGTAGAAAAATATTTCAGAAAATGAAAATCCATTACAATTCAAATTCGCAAAAAAGTATTCAGAAGAAATGTTTTATAAATTTGTGTAGGAATTAAAAAAAAAATTCTACTCTATAAAATTCGAGAGGATTCACTAACTAATCCTAACTTGATTATAAAATTGTCACTCACCGGTCCACCTGAATTCCAGCAAAGCGCCTTGCAGAGACAGCGCGGTGTAGAAGTGTGAAGTCCTCGCGAACGCGACCAGTCCTCGGGCCTTCTGCGGTTTGACTTCCGCCTCCAGCGACAGGCTGACGCTGGACAGCAGCCTCGGCACCAGCCGCACGTACGAGCGGACGCCCGTAAACAGCACATCCGTAGGATACAATTCTGAAAGTATAACGATACTGGCCATCATTAACGTGATCCATATAGCTCATTGAAAATATGTCTAATAACGGAACGTATTCCAACGGCTTCGCTGAGAGTATACTAAATTTTAGCAATGATTATTTTTACTTTATGATTGGATTCGCTTTCGGTTTCCGATCACCATTCTTTTGGAATCTTATCAGAGATTTTTTGTTTTATAAAAAGTTTCTATGTTCTAGATTAAGATATTCTACTTTTGTGTAAAATTTGAATAAGACTGGTTCAGCGATTCGAGCATGATTCAAGGACAGACAGAGAAATAAAAATACTTTAATTCGTAATGCTTATATAGATCAAATGTATTGAATATACATTCCATATGTATGCGTTCGTGTGTTATAACTCTTTAGGTTGTTTGACCGCCCACATTTCGTGGCTATCGAATGAAAGACCATTTAAGAGGATAAAATCACTGAAGTCGTTAGTGTCGTATGAAGTCGGATGCTTAGCTCTTTAAAGCCATTAATGCCTATAATAAAAAAATCTAACAATGAAAATCGTGTCTTAAATGTTGGAATGATTTTTCTTAATTAATATAGTAAAAATATATTTTTGTTGAATTAAACACAGAATTTTCCGAAACTAATTTTTAAAGTTGTATGTGTGTGGCGTCCAAAGAAATTTTCTCTTCAAATATACTAATTATGATAATGATTAACATAGATCCTTAGTAACGTAAGGCTATACCCATATCGCAGTTCGGCCCGGTCTTTCCGTAAGGACAGTCGCACTGGGGGTCCGTAGTCGTGATCACGCATCGACCCTGGCATTTTGTGACAGCGCGATCGCAGGGGGTTCTGTTTGGAGGAACACGTTGCACCAAAATAGCCTTCATTGCAGATGCACCTGGTCAATTAATTGCATTTTTGTTCATTATATAATGTCGTTTACACTAAAAAGCTTTCAGTATTGTGTGCTACGTTAAATGTACAAAATACCATTCGTCCTCTTTGTTCCTTAGTTTAACAATTATTTGTGCTAATAGGTGTTTGGATATGTATTGCGGAAACATAAAACAAAGTATTTTTAAAAAAATAGATAAATCTATAAATATTTTTTTCTATCTTTTTAATTTCTCAAATACCAAGCATAATACAAATATATAGTATTTGTTCACGTGGACTTAGAATAGATACTACAAAATTTTTGTTAATCCAACCTAAACCTTAACCTGGCCTCTATCCCAATCAACTAACTTTGTTTAATCTCTCGACCTCGATGTTGATTGCGATCCCGTCGTCGGTTTCTATCTCGACTTCAGTCCTGATCCTGTTAAAGAGTGGCGGCACAAAGCTAAACTCTCAGTGGTAACATCTCTCGTTCCAAAAATATTGCCGATAAAATGCTATTGAAATGAATATTTGAAAGGGATCATTCTCTTGCAAATATTATTTCAATGCCTTTTTTAAAACGTGTACAGGAACTTAACGATCTCCTTTATGAGCTCTTCGAGCTTCGAGTTTTAGAGTATAACATCAAAACTAATTTGTCGGTTTGCCGTAATAATATTTTAACGAGTCATCAATAAATCGTATGTTGAATAGAAATGGCAAATTATACGAAACGGGTTCATCAGTTTTATCGTTTAAGTGTAAGCATAACATCCGGACACAATCAATTTCGTATTTATTATCAGTATGAATGTACTGAAAATTTTTCCGAAATAGAAAAAATATACGTTTTCACCTAGAGCTTTATTTTTCTCTTTTGTACGAAATTATATCAATTTCAAAAAATATGAAAACACTTGTTTTGTTGTCTATTTATATACAAATCTTTTGTATAGTTTTAACTAAACATTTAATTTTGTATCTGTATGCCGGGCTAGGATATTTTACAGTTCATCAAAAACATACAACCATGAAAATTAATGTTATTACTACCAATTACCACAATTTCGTGTTGTTTATGGCAATAGAATTAATATTTGAAGTTCAATAATTTAGAATAATATCTATGGTCGATAAGAACTAACATCCAAGTTACAACATTAGTATGATTGGAGATGAACAAATGGATGTCATAGCATTATCGCAGTTGATCAGTAACATCGTGATTGACATTTATCAATTGTCAATATATATTAATGGTGTCGTATTTATAAATTGTGAAAGCTTAATAAATTATAATTCTTGTAATTACTATTTATGTAACTAGGTATATAAATAAAATATTGTTTATTTTTCTTAGAATATTTCTAGTTTTCGCTATTGTTTGATAAGTTGTGCATGGACCTGCTCATGATTAAATGTCCTTTTTAACGTTTTCTCTTAGGCAAATTAATAATCTTTCGTCCTGGTAAAGTGTGTATTTTCCAACTATATGCATTTTAAGTTGACTGCGAGAGATTTTATTTAAGTGTAACTTATTTATCTTATCTGCTTGTATTTTTTCTCTTTTTTTTTACACCCTTAAGATAGTTTTCAAAATGACGAAATATGTAGGTATATTTCTTAACAATTAATATGAAAATGCTACAATTTCAAGAATCAGTATAATAATCATTATACACGTGCATATCGAATTGTGATTATTCCAAAAATTTTCAATAAATGTCAACCTAAGATTTAAAATACGACTTTATATATGTCATTGAATTTCACCTTCGGTTTTTTTTTGTCTTGATGGTTGATTTTACAGTAACGCTGTAACATGTTGATCTTAATTTCAAATCAAGAGCATAAGAACCAACTTTTAGAATTTTATTTAAAAAGTAAAAGCTTAAAAATTAAAGCAATAATAGCATATTTTTAATTACAGAATTTTATGTAGATTTTTTGACGTTAGATTTGTTAACAGATACCTAGCATTTTTCAAATTTTAAAGTTGGAAAAAAACAATTTTAGCTTATAGTTAATTATATATGTATGCGCTTTATAATATCGTTTTAAAGGTTTTCTCGTTTTTTTTTTTCAAGACATATACGTCACATAATATCGCTAGTAAGTGTGATGTACTGTATATTTTATTTTAATGTTGCATGCAAGTACTCGCACTCGGTCTGCTTCAATTAAGTCTATGAAAATCTTTTAATCCTTACTCACCCATAAGTGGCCGGCTGATTGATGCAAACACCGCGCGGCGCGTTACAAGAGAGCGTGGTGCACTGGCTCACCCCGCACTGGCCCACGCCGCGGCCGCTCGTCGGCTTGCCGCCGTTTATGCTGGAACCTCCCACTTCCCAAATACATCCCCGCCAGCCGGAGTGCAGGGGCAGATCGTGGGGCAAGTCGTGGAAACCGTGGGACGGATAGCCACCTGAAATCGCATTGTTGTTGACTATCGAACAGCTTTTCCTTAATGAAAAATCGTCGATGAACGTGAATTCTCACACATTTTAACTTTGTGAAATACAATATAATATTTTTTTAAATATTTAAAAGTGATATTATAAAATATTAAATGAAAAGAAGATTCACCTAAAGCAATTTTTTGCGTAATGCTCGAACAAACAAAGAAACTAACAGATACGAGAACTCGAAATGATTGTTTTAGATTCAGAGGCCAAATTAGCCTGATGCATATTTATCTACAATGTATAAAATAATATGAAAAAATAAAAAAAGACATGTCTACAATGTACATATACGTGTAAATTGTAGATATGTAAACGCCATTATAAATTTCTTATAAATTTTCCTATAATCCATAAGTAAACAATTATTTTCTTTATTTTTTTTTTCAAAATTTTTAGTAGTAGTAGGCTTATTGATTTCGAAAATATGGGAGGATAGACAATTTTCATCTGTTAAAAAAAATATTTATTTTAAAATTTTATATCTATATTGTATATATATTTGAAATTTTCCCCACAAGCCTTTCATTTGATATGTCACATGGTGCAGTTTGCAAAACATTTTTTTCAAGTTTTCTAATTTGGCCTCCCTTCCCAAAGTGACCCCCATATTTAAAATATATTTATTTACGTTACACGTGTATATTTGGATCACAGAAATTCATATGTGTACCAATTCTTCAACTTTATCGTCGAGTATATTCAAAGCATATTCGCTGTAACGCACAGGCACACACGAGTGATTCTATAGGAGTTGTTAACACGCTTTTTATTAACACGCTTTTATTAGCTTCACCTGTATGTGTGTATATAACCGACTCCTTTACACTTGATTTTGTCCCACTTTACACGAACAGATTTAATTTAAACTTTGTACACATATCAAGAACCGGTGACTATACAATAATTTGATAAGTTTATCTCATTATCCTGATCAGGATCGCCAGGATCGAATAATTTCGATCGTATCGTCTGCGTGAGAGCAAGTGGCTTATTACTGTTACTAAATTCTACTACTGTTTTGTAATAGAATTTAGTAACAGTAATAAGCATTATTATTAATTCAACTATTGCTGTATTGTTAAAAATTACAAATTTTTAACAATCAATCCAACTCAAAAGTGGAAAATAAATATAGTTTAAAAAAACTAAAAAAACACGCTTTTAAAGCACATCAAACTAAAAAGTGAAAAATAATTCTGAATATGAGCCGAAAAAAATAATAAACAATGACGAAAAATATTAGTATTATTGTGAAAAAAGCGTGGGGCGCTTTGTGCCACATTTTTCGTATAAAGAGCAACCCACGCTTTTTAATAATACAGTATTTTTTCGTTTATTATTCGGCTCATTAAGCTGAACGTGTTTTCGTGATAGTGTCTTATAAATCGATGAACGCCGGTTGCACGCACGAAAAAGCATGACTCATTGTCGCGTTCCGCCAGAGCCGAGCGTGCGAGCGAGAGCGCGGAACAATAGAGAGGCACGATCGGCCTAAGCGTTCGACTCGTGACGCATCTATCTCTTTGCTGTATAATTTAAGTAGAAAAATATTTATATTAAGGAGTGTAAATAAATGTTAATTTATCGAAAACATTGCCATTTTCAATTAACCCCTTCTTTGTATCATACAAAATAATAATAATTCAGTGATAATAATTCAATCCAATTCATAAAAAAATTGCAATTTTTCATCAATGTTTTTTTTTATGACATTATCACGTAAAATCATCGTCCGTAAACCGACTTTACAGACAACCAATTTTTTTTCCATTCGTACGTAGCCCTAAAAATAATTTTAACAAAGCGTAATGAGCGTTTAATTAGTCGTAATAGGAAGAGAAAAGGAACGCGCACCTATGTACAAGTACGGCGCGACAGTCATCTTGTGTTCGGCGCCGGGTGCGTTGCCGGAAATGTTGAACCGCGCGTCGACGCTCAGCCAAGCGGCGCGGCCGCGGCGGCCCACGCGCAGCGAGTGCCCCGCGCGTCGCTCGCCGAGAGGCCGGGGCGTGAAGATGCGGCGCGCTCCTGGACACGACACGTACAATGTTCTTCATCGAAAATGAAAATTTTGCGAGGCCGCCGAATTTTTCTTTCGGGATCTGTTTTACCGGGAAAACTATGAAGAAGCAGTGAACGAACGTACTTATGGAAAACGGTTTCACGAGGAGAACTTTAGAACAGAAAGCCCCTTTACAGAGGTCAAAAGACAAAAGGTAAAGGGCTGTCGAAACTGCTTTTTGAATTTGTTACGGTATACGTTGTCACGCATCAATAGAAAGTTATACCTAGAATAATATATTGTATGCAAATAATTAAACAGTAATGCATTAGTAGGCGTATAGTCAGCTCTCCTGTTACGTATTTTTGGCTTTGAGACAAGTACACAAATAATTGCCGATAAGTAACCGCGATGTTGACTCAGCAACTTGTGTAAAATTTTGAAACACTTAAAAAATGTTTTTGCTACGCGAAGAACGTGTACACTTTATATATGGAGACGTAAATATAAAAATGTCCATTATTTTTCATTTTATCACAAATAAATAATATGAGATATGAAAGAAGATATGAATATTTGAATAACAATACAAAAAACACGCAAATATTTATTTCTTTGTTCAAAATATATGCTGACCTATGAGGCCGAACTAAATTTGATATATTTGTAATTTTTAACCTTTTCTTTGATTGTACTTATCATTATAGGTATAGAGGTAAATATTATTTTGGAATTAAAAACAAATTACTGCTAAAAATGCTCAAAGAAAAATAACATTCTTAAAGACTACTGACTATAATCAGTACGTTGTTGTTGATATTTATATAATTGATTTACTTGCTATTTATTTAATTTGTTTTTATAATATTTATTTCCATATAGTACAATTGTTGTTATGATAACAAATTTTACTGCCAATAACAATTTACGAGGGCTATGCCAAAACTAATCAGATTCTCTTTATTCAGTGATTTGATACTGACAAGTTATGCACTATCGTAAATTCTGGTTATTTAGTGATGAATTCAAAAATTTAATATATTTGAATTCAAATATTTTTTTCTTAAAAATTCTTATTTTTCTGAGAATCTGGCGGGATATCGCTTGCAACAACGGACCTCAGTCGAAGTGATTTTCCGCTACGATTTATTATGACCAGGTTTAAAACCCCAAGAATGTTTTGTATATTTGGTTACTAGTTTTGTGAGTCTGCTTGTTTACGAGTAAAAGTTTTAAATTGGTTTGATGAGTTTAAAATAGGATGGAGAACCTTTGAAGATGAAGCGAGATCAAGGCGGCCGTCAACCGCAGTTACTCATGCAAGAAAATGTTCAAGCAGTTGAAAAATTGATCCTAGAGAACCGAAGGATTACATATGTAGAGCTTGAGCAAGAACTGGGTATAGGAGCAGCAGCGATACAAACCAATATTCATGTGTACCTTTCTCTCCCAAAGCGTTGTTTGAGATGGGTGCCGCACAAACTGATTGATAAGCAAAAAGACCGCTGGTAAATTGGTGGCCTTTTTTTGATAGAAAAATTCGATGGAAGTAAGAAAAAATGTATACGATGTACCTATCGAGGATGAAATATGGCTGTATAACTACGACCCCGAAGCAAAGTGACAATCGACTGCTTTAGAATAACCAACATCAACAAAATGTCGCCATGCGCGAAGCACACAGAAACAAATGGTTGCCACGTTTTTTTTTTTTTGTAAGACCGAGAAGATTGCTATTCTGGTGCTACAGCATCAAAAAATCAGTTAATTCTGAATGGTATGTGACAGTTTGCGCCTCAGCAATATTATGATCTTGGTGTGACAAGCGACCAAATTCACGAATCTGGCAACTTCTTTTGCATTTTGACAACGCCACGGTGCACATATGTGTCAGAACGCTGGACGTTTTAATTGAAAAAATGTGTCTATCCTGCCTCACCCGTCATATTCCCCTAACTTTATATTGTTTCCCAGAATCGAAAAAAAATTGAAAAGCAAGAGATCGGAGAGCAAGGACTACGCACTGGCTGTCTATAATTTTGAAATTTCTGAGGTATTTGAAAAATTGATGGTGAGAGTTATTTTTCAAATGGTTTAAATGGACAAAAAGATATATTCATACTCGGGTAAATTTTATGAAAAAATAGGTATTAGTAATTAATAATAAGCATTAAAAATTTTAAATGTTTAGTTTTTTTGGCATGCTCTTCATATTGTAACATATCTAAAGTGTACTCAAATAAAAGTATTCATAAAAATGATTGCACATAAATCTATTAATTACTATTACCTATCGAAATAAAGAACGGTTTCATATAAATTGTTGTATTTCTTCATATTTATAAATTCCCGCATGTTTTTCAAAAGGGTAGGCAAAGATTACAGATTTCCATATTGTAAAATCTTCCCTTAGTACATAGGTATTTATATTCATAGTACGTTTTAATGGTATGAAATTATTAAAATGGAAATGAAATAGTTACAATATACGGATATGAGTGCACGAACGCAAAATGGGCAAAAGCTAATAATTTATACGAATGAAAATCTTACCTGTTCCCATGTTCCAAGTGAGCATTATATATCCTTTGACGAAAGTGACAGCAAGGTGTTGGCTGTGGGAGTCGTGGCGTCCGTTTTGTCCGATGAATGCGATTAGCGCTATCTGGTCTATGTCTGTCGTTTGGAAGCGCAGGCGCAAGTCGAACCGTTCTGAACTGACCGCTTGACTTAGAGGATAAGTCAAGTAAGAAGATATACCACCCGCGATAGGGGCCACAGACGGTCTTGTTATCTCCACATCTTAAATGATACAATATTATGCAATCGATATGTTTCAATGTTTTTGAAATGTGTAGGTATAATTGATGTATAATGGAGAAGTTGAACATCACAGGCGACTGCAAAATACGCCCACAATTTCAGTAAATATGTTAACGCACAGAGCAGACCATTACAATACAGTTATCTTCTAAATGACTAAAAAAACAAACGTTTCGTACATATGACGATTATACTGGTTACACTTTGATTATGATAGAAAGAACAATATTAGACATTAAATGGAACTCGATAGATTGATTTACTTCGAGGTTACCTCAAAGCACTGACAAATCAATCCATAGAACAACAGCGATAAAATAGCGTTAGATACCTTAATGAGGTATTACCAAGGTTTAAAAAAGGCTAAGTGCGAGTCGGGCTCGTATGAAGATACTTCCGTACTATAATTATTGCATTGGTCCTTTTGTATTTTTTTATTAGAACCTCAAAACTAACTCAAAAACTGAATTTGTTTATGTGCGCTACATATTCATGACTGGCGCGCTTAACTCCGAATTTCTGATCAATTGCAAACTTTTTTGCCCAGTAAATTTGTAGATAATAAGCTATAGCAGACGACAAACAAACAAACAAGAATAATTCTACAAGGATTTCATTTTTCATTGAACGTATGGAACTCTAAAATATGACGTTTTATTACTTTAAAAAAGCTGTTGGTAAAATTGTTGTACTTTCGTATTACGGAAATGGTATTTAACGATGGAGAAAAATTATTTGAGTTCGAACTTCTTGACGATTTTCCAATATCTGACTGTGAATATCAGTCCAACAATATTGTGTTGGTTCTTACATTATTATTTTTCTGATATCTCATTTATTTATTTAATATAATTAATAATGGAATAAGAAAATAAATGCAATAATAATAACTGGATTAAAGCCAAAGCTACTCATTACTGTAAACTTATAGGATGTTAAACTGTAATATCTTACTGTATTCGCAAAAGATGCCATGTTTTCCGTAAGGGCAGAGACACAAGAATCCACTGCCAACATGGCGTATGCAACTGGCGCCGAACTGGCATGGGTTATGTTCGCAGACAGATTGTTCACATTGGGAGCCCATCCACCTGTATAAAAGTGGTCAAAAGAAAGACAATCAATATGTATGCGGTTATGTTTATCTATGTTTATCATTAACAGATTTAGCACCATAGACTTTATCATCACTCGGTAACAAAATATTCATCTTCCTAGAGTACACATCTTATTATGTATTTGAAAATAGTGCACGTGGAAAAGGAGAAATGTGAGGTTGGTTTAATTCTATTTAAATAATGGATAAATTGTTATACCCATTAGCGCATGCGCAAGTGTAACTGGTCCCGTAGTCTTTACACGTCCCCCCGTTCAGACACGGTCCAGAAAGGCAGGACAATGATGAACATTCGCTAAGTTCGGACGCGTCCGTCGCTTCACCATATATCTGACGGCGTTGACCGTTCACCTGGACACACAGAAAATCGTGAAATATCATACAGCAAATTTACTACGATTAAATTAAACATTATAGGCTCAGTAAGATTATAGAAACCGGTAAGAATCAGTCAGAGGTACATGCAGTAGCTATATGTCGTTGTCTCTGTTTCTTTCACGATTAGCGTGTGTGGTCACATTCATGTTGTATCGCAACTAAATGCAGGCCATATGTTTTGACAACGCATCAACTGCCTCGCGGCCCAGCGAAAAAGGAACTTTATTGTTTTACCAACAAAATTAAAAAAAATATTTGTATATAGGAATTAATCCCTGGTACTAAGGAATCGATTAAAAAATATATTGAGTAGAAAGCAACATTATATCTGAGTAATACAGACTGTAATTTATTGTTATTATTACATTTTCCAAGCTTATCACAATCTATTCAATTGTTATAGGGTTCAGACGTAAAAAACTTACATCTTATGTATATATTGAACTATATACTTACATAAGCACTACAGTAATTATTACATTTATGGGAGCGAATAATATAATCACGGACACAGTACAGAATAAAAATTATATATGACAAGGTTGAAACCACGGGGCGCATAAATGTTATCATGAATGAACGGCATCGATATGGTGATATAGACAGGGATCAAGAACTAAAACTAAATTGGGATCATGATTAAAAGAGATATTGCTCATAATGAAAGACGAAACATTTAATTCCATGTCCACTCGAGCAGAGATGGCGAGACAGATGATATCGCGTAGGTAACATTTAATTTCGATTTTCCTGATCAAGTTACCAATTAAGTTACCTACAGATAAGTCTTTGATGCATCCGATGAAAGGCTTGCTCTCCGGAACTTTCAGGTTCGGCGCGTTGCTCAAGTACAAAGTGATATTGTGCAGCAGTGCCGAAACGTTAGCAACTTGACCCCCGCTCATGGCGACCGTATCGTTTAAACGTAACGTGGCATTGCAATGTTGATTTTTTAAGTCCAAATCCAACCTGAAATAAAAAGTGGTGACGAACGGAACGACAACTTAAAAATTCTAAGTTTGATATCATCCAGTTTTACCTGGTTTCAATTTTCATAGGAAATCCTTTATTCACAAAAGTCCGCAGCTCACTGAGCAACATCGTTTGATACCCGCAAGAGGATTGGAATTTCAACAAGCCACCGTTCATATATAGTTGCATGTATACACCTTTGGCCATATCTACATACATTATCTGACCATCGGTAATCAATGTTTTAGCGTTGAATTCTATGCGGAGAGAGGTGTCGTTAAAAATTTTATGCACTATGTATGAATTTGCTCCGAACGCCGCAGTAGTTATATTGATTCGCTGCTCACAGAACTTCCCGCCATAGTTGAATTTACATATACACTGGAATCGAAGCGTTCAAATTAAAATCGAATAGCAGGGTCGGTGGTTTGAAATCAATAGGGAACGTATTGGATCTCTGAGAACAGGCAAAAGTTTATATTAATCTGAATCACACCATACCTTCATCATCATACCACATATAGAAGTCTTATACGTAAATACACTACTTACCCTAACACCGTGAGCGGTATTCGTGCACTTTCCTCTATTATTGCACATCGAATCTGAACACTCCGGTAGCGTCGTAGTAAAAGGGAATATGGTGGTATCGTAAGGTGTTGTCACGTTCAACATTTCTGCCGTAGTGAAAGTGGGCAAAGTTGTGAGGTCGGAGGTTACTTCACCGATTGGTGAATCTGTGAATAATTTTTCAGTTGTCGTGTCCACTTCAAGAGTTGCGAGTGCCGTGCTTGCATTATTTTCATGTGCCGTTCTTGGTTCTACCTCAGATTCTGGGGTCGTTGCTTCTGTGATAAATTTATCCTTTTCAGTTGTCAATAAAGTGATTACGGTGGCAGTGACCCCATCGACCGGTGGAGGGATCTTCGTTGTCACTACTGTGGACGGTTCTCGACACGTGTCGCGGCATTCCGTCGTCGTTTCCTTCATCGAGTTCTCCGAATCAAATGTAATTTTACTTGGAACTTCTGTTTCTGTTGTGATTTTCGATTCGGTTTCTCGTGAAGTAACGCCAGAAACGGATACAATAGTCGCGTCTGTAGTTCCTTTTGTCGTTTCTTCTACGACGACGGTTATAGTTGTCTCTGTAGCTGTAGTCGATTCTTTGTCAAGACTTGTAGTGACATAGGCACCTTCCGGTGTAGTCGTTTTATTTATGGTCAGGACAGTAAAATCTGTGCCTGATGGTGACTCCGTTGTTGATGAATGATCGTAAATAAACGTTACGCTTGTATCGTTTGTGGTCGTCAGCAATGGCGTAGGACTGACGTATTGGCAGTCGAGTTCTTCGTCTTCGAGTATTAAACATTCGCATAAAGCTCCGGTAAGTCGAGGCGGACAGGAACACGTGAAAGTGTCAACGCCGTCTATGCATGTGCCACCATTCATGCATCTATTGGACAAGAAGCAATTTAGAGAATTAGTTGAAACAATGTTTTGAGAGTTAGATACTTATTAGATATAAGTTTCTTGGCTGCAATTAATGATATATGTATATTTGAATATTTATTTTTTTAATTTTAAAAAGGGCAGAATTAAAAATGAATTGGTAACCTAGGTCCGAGTTGGCACTCATCATACTGCAGCTCGCAGCGTTCGCCGTGATAGTCTGGTACGCAATAACACACGCGGGTATCGTCTTCCACCACGCATATGGCGTTGTTGCTGCACGAGTTCTTGTCACAAAATTCAATTTTTATTTCACAGCTTTTCCCCGTGTAACCTAGGGGGATAAATGAAAAGTATTATTTATGCTGTTGTAAAAATCAAGGGCATCAATTATTTTGTCTTAAGCGAAGAAACTATTACGTAAATACAAAGAAAATTCATTTCAAGACTAGGGTATTAGGATATTGAATTTCATATCTACTACTAAATCTCCACCGTTGGATGTAAGTTTCCCTTATTTAGCTTTCTACGGCATCAGATCTCCAGCCACCTGTAAATAGCGGTGGCCGAAGACCTCGACCGGGTCATCAGCCCCCATTGCTGGCTGTACCTCACTGCGACGTCCAAATTCATGGACACCACTTAAAAACCTTTAATACCTGATAGTTATCGGTCCTACGAGCGACGTGGTCTGCCCGTTGCGGTTTCAACTGACCATTTATTTAATATAAATAATTGCCGGTTCAGACAGAAAACTTATAAACGTCATTTACCAAATGTGCAGGCGCACATATAATCTGCGTGGATGTCTATGCACACCCCGCCGTTCTGACACGGGTTGGATTCGCACTCGTCCACCGCCTCTTCGCATTTGGCGCCCTTCCATCCTGCAATACGTGTGTGTAATTCAATACAGGATCGATTTATATAAGCGTTGAAGTATGTACTTAGCTAATAGTAATTTCTTATGGAATCGTATATTATCGTAATCTTGACACAGTACGTCGTAAATTCGGGATGAAAAAAATATATTATGGGAATGCAATAAAAAACTTCGCAGTTAATTAAATCAGTTGGTTTGGAGCTTTCGATTTTTAGACAATTTAAGAGCTTTTATGTGAATTATTAATTATCATTATCATGGTAATCGTAATTAATGGTACTATCGAATGTAATTTAAAACAATTATAATACGGGATCTAATCAAAATTAAAAAAGTTATGGGTTATCGCGATGACAAATTAATGGAATTATTTTTAAAAATATATTACATATTATGCCGTATGCAGAACGCAATGTTCAATATTAGTAAATTGTAATGTGATATAAAGAATATTAATGATAATAAATTTTCGTTAATGCAATACTAATTCAAATGGCAAGTGGTCATTTAAAATCGAAATTATAGTGGTTAATTAGAAAACAGTTCTTAAATTTAAATTTAAAACTTATCTTCATCGCATATCTCCGATTCAACACGTTTAGATTTGCGTAAGAAAAATAAGAATTATTATGGCAATCACTACTTGAATTTTAATTAGTTTTTGTAATGGAGAAAAGATCATCATTACAATTAATTTTTTAATAATTCTGTATGGGAAATATACGATTTCAAAAAATACCGTAAAGTTCGTGGAAAATTATGAATTGTAAATAGATTGGTTTCCCAGTTTCGAAAATAAAGAAAATAATAATTTTACAAATAATATTTTATATTGATAAATACTACATTTTATTTTTTATATTATTTTTTACATACCTTCTAAAAATGCTTCAAGAAATGCTTTCATCTAAGAGAATTGATTTCTTTAACACCATCGTCTTTCTTCAAAACCGTGTTTTGTAGTAAGACGATATTAATAAAGCAAGATATCGTGTTTTTTCAAACGACATTGTCATTCTCTAAAGACATTGTTTATATACAAGATAACAATGATTCGATCAAGTCAATGGATGCATTTTAATATAATTTTTTAGATTGTTTTAAATTGAATAATCAATATTTTCGTTAAAAATAGTAATGCTTTACCACCAAATGAAAACTGGTTTTGACTGGAATTTGTGAAGTATTGAAACAACAGAACCGTTTTTGTTGCAAATAATTTTCTGTTTTAAAGTAAAACAAATAAATTGGTAGGAAACGATCAAGCGTTTTGAGTTTAATGACACAATATTATTCTTTTAAAAATTGAAATTTTTCATTGAAGACAATTATTTTCGCTTAAAATATAACGTTTTAAATCAAGTGCCGTATAATAGAAATATGAATGGATCGAAAGAGAAGTCAATAGCAATAGAGCCATACGTAAAACGAGACAGTTTTAGAGGATGAGCAGTCTCAGAAACAGGGTATTTAACTGATCATTCAAAATCAATTTGGATAAGACGTTATGTAATTATGGTAATTAAATTAAACTTATCCTTAAAATTTTATCTAACTAGTATGATATGAATTGAATGAAATTAATCTAAATACTTGAAATTTAAGTTAATTTCAAGTTTGAAATTACGTCAAAAATTCTGTATCTAGTTTTATATTAAAAATAATTTAGCATTAGGTAAATAAGTTTTCTGAATAATTTTACACTATTATGGTTTTAGTCTTCTATTAGTTCATTTTCAAAAATGGGACTCTAGGTTACTTTTGTGTCGATGTTTATCATAGTTATAATTAGTAATAAATTAATTATCATTTCAAGTAAACCAAATATGCATAACTTAAAGTTTACAACAAGAAAGGTTACATTGGGAAGTTTAGAAGTTTGGAATAAACATTTTTAGGCACCAAGATCAATGTCATATTAAAGCTCTTTTGGTTTGAATTAAAAATTACACATGTTTGTTGATACATTTCTTACAATAAAAAAAACTTCAATAGAATAAAAGTTCAGTAAAAAGCTACCGGATACTATTCAATGGTAGATGTGTATAATGCATACTTATTTGAATATTTTAACTTTTCTTATCGAACAGAAATCAGTATCAAAATAGTCGTTATTTTAAAATTTCAATTTATGATATCCTAATATTTGTAATTGTGTAGTTCCTGTATTCTGTGTATAAAATAAATTATGACTTTACTAACTCAGCGCCAAATAGAATTCAAGAAGATAATTAATTCATGTTGTAATTATTATTACTGTCTATATTAATTGGAGATGTAAGAAGAAATAAAACTGCGGTACCGAGAGTTACGTGTGCCCGACTCGTACTTATCGTTGATTTTTATGATGGTTATAATAAAATTATAATTCACAATATTTACCAATTTGTAAATGTTTTAAAAAGGTTTACTATATCTGACGAACGGGAATGAACAAGCTTTTCGCATCGGCGTATTATTCTATATATCTCTCTGTGGTGCGACACATGTGTGAGTTTAGATCAATTACACTATTTTTTTATGGATTTAGACTATTTAATTTTGTTTAACTTTACACTATTGTGCTATAGTGCCACAGGTATTTTATAGTTCATCAGGAAATACGTATAAACTGTTGAAAAATGGAACAAACCGTAGGTAACCTTTTAAAGAAATGGGACATACCAGAGGAGACCATTGATCGCTTTGAAAGTGAGTAATTTATGTATTATTTATGATTAATGTTAAAATTTAGTTAGTTTTCTAGACTCTTCATTAAGAGTTATTTTGTGTTTCATTCTAGTACAGTTAAATCCCTTTTTACTTGTGTAACATGCGTGATCTTGTATGCATAACAGGATTTATGTTTGTACGTACTATGCAAATCTTTATATTAGTTGGAAGCGATGCCGATATTGATGTATGATCTCATCTAAGTTGCTAATATCTACTTTCAGGTAACGACATCACATTAAATTTCTGGAGTTAAATGATGACTTATTAAAAGAACTTTGTCCACACATGGGCACAAGACTTCTAATAAAGCGGTAGATGCTCGTATAATTGCAGAGGTGAGGACATTGCCTGAATTGAGCTTAGTATTCAACAATATAGGTATATGAATATCTAAATATTTAATAAGAATTTTAAATATCTAATAAGAAAATTGTATCTTATGAGAAAAAAATAAGAAAATTACTATTAAGTGCATTATTGAATGTAATATTCATATGAAACCTCTCAGTGTTTATAGATTTATTTCTCGAACTCAAAGTTTAACAAGTCATGTTATATAACTGAATTTGTTAAGGATTGTAGAAAATACCATTTCATAAATAAAACACAGAGTAATTTTTTATCAAAAAAGTTCATACATATTTTTTTTTATCTAGATAGATAGAGGTATATTTTGCCTCATGAGACTTGAGAGGAACTAAAATAGTGTTATTTCATTGTAGGTGCTTTTTGTGTGTACAGATTTTTAATTGCATATTATTTCAGACGTCTACTGCAACTGCATCAGAGCTTACAAATGAAGCAGAAGTAATCAACTTGATCGAATTGAATGATGTGTCTTTTTCATTGAGTGACCTCATATTGAAAACAAATATTACCATACCTGACTTTGATCTAAAAACATTATTAGAGACTTGAATATTACATTACTATAACTCAATTGGGTGTTTGGACAATAAAAGAAAAAATAGATTAACTGATATCATAATAAGACATCTATTTTGTCACATAGTTAGTCAGTAAGTATTTTCCAATATCTCAACTAAATAGTATTTATTAAGATTCTTGTTTTGTTTATAAATAAAATTTTGTAATGTTTCTATTATGAAATTAGTACTTATGAATTATATTTGGGTTCGATTTCCACACTAGATAAATATCTATTTGATGAAAATTTAAAGTTTGTCTTGACTCTAGGTATTTATATGTATTATGAGTGTATATTTACAAAAACAGTATATATGTATTATATCAACTATCTGGTACCTATAGTACAAACCTCGATGCTTAGTTTGGCATAAGATGGTGCTATTTGTATTCCAAGATATTACTATTATTATTATTTTATATTGTAATAAAATATAAACACTCTGCAGTATTTTTCCTCTAAGTATTGTTTCTTTCCTTTTATTATTAACGTACTTTCAGCCGATTAACCTATGTTGACTACAACATCACCATGGAAATATAATAACATTATTTCCGTAATTATATCTGCAATACCATTTATTTATTCCAGTAAAATGGAAAGTATTTTTGTATGTATGTTGCTTCATTCATATGGTCGCATTGACTTTGGTAATAACATTTTTGATCCATTAATTAAAGAACTAAATTTCCCAAATGTTCATGGAATAGAAATCAGTATAAATGGGATTTTAGTTAAAATAAAGTTTGTTATCATTCTTATAGTTGGAGATAATTTACGACTTCATAGTATTTTAAGATTTAATGAAAGTTTTTCTTCCACATATTATTGCAGAATTTCTTTATTAACTAAATTTCTGTGCCGAGTGCAAGTATCTGATGATGGTCAAGCTTGTAATGTTGTCCACCAACATGATCATGTCAGAGATCATGTCGGTGTTAAAGAAACTTGCATTTGGAATAATCTAAATAATTATAAACTGTCGATATTATAAACTGTTGAAAAATAATAATAAAAATTGTAAAATAGAAGGCAAAAGACTAATGACTGTGAAATGGCTTAATATCAATGGCATTAAGTACAGTGTTAATGATTGTATATTGCATAAATATGAGTGTGGTCACCCCACTTTTTCAAAATTGTGAACATTTTGATAAATATAGAAGATAAAATGTATATTTTAATGTATCACACTTAAGACCATAAATTTTGTAGCACATTGCAAGTCATATTTAGTTGAAATAGAGAGTAGTGATTTAAAATTAATAAACCCGAATGACTGTTTCAGTATATTTTCAATGTTTGTCCATAAGATAAATGATAAACTTTATGTTGCACTTAATGACTGATTAATTAGTAACTAATTAAGTAACTGAGCTGTGATTTAATAAAAATAATCTTAAACATCTTGTTTTATTTGATAACCAATTGTATCACTTAGAAAATAGGAATTTATTTTGATCAGCTGTTTTATGTTAAACATGTTTTTATTGAAAACTTTTAGTATCTCTTTTTATTAATGAATAGATGTTTAAAATTTAGAAATTATTCATTAAGTATGTATTATTTCAATAGAGGGAAATTTATTGACTGCGTTAATTAAGGTACTTTTGTATATGTGCAAGCGCTTATTAAAATATTTCTCATTATTTAGTAAATACAATTGCAGTAGGTAATTGATGATAAGTACTTTATTAATGTCTGAAGATTTGTCAGAGTATCATTAGTTAATAAAGCGAATATTCTTTATTGAAATAATACTTAATTTATCGTCTGATTTGAGATGTTAAGTAATCAGAAAAACTGATTATAAAATAATTTTTCATTAAAACATGTCTTAAAACCTTCTCTTTTCAACTGACGTTTACCGAAAATTACTTTCAAAATTTGCATTCTATGTTCTCCTTTTAACGATTGTTCAGGCTAAAGCCCGTTAAAAGAGGACGTGGAATGCAAATTTTATTTTGAAAGTGGCTTTTGTTAAAAGTCAATTTAAAAGGAAATGTTGGAAGAGGCTCTTTATATGACATCCTTTCCGACTCATTTTAAAGAAATCTATTTTAAGTGAAAAGAATAATAGTTTTCAACGAAGAAAGTATTTATCTGAAAATAAAAAGTTATTCATTTAAATTAAAATAATATTCTTGGCTTAACACAAAGAATAAGTATAACCAAGCATGTTATTGTTTTGTTCTGAAGAAACTAATTTTAGACCAAGAAACTTATTTTTAGTGTAATATAAAGTAGTATATCATGTCAAGACTTCAACAACTTGGAATAAATGTCTGCGTTTCTCAGTTCAAAAATTTTTTATTACAAGAAGTGTACAAATTTAATTTCAGTTTGTTTTTGATCCAAGTAAATTTGTTTTATCATAAGTCGTAAACTTTTCAAATTAAAGATGTACAATCTTTGATCAATAAAATAATTTACACATATTGAAATAACTTATCATTCAGAACAAAAATTGAAAAACTAATGTAAGATAAAAAAATTCTCTACTTAAGCAAATATTTTGTTTCAATAAGAGAATATCTTCAAAACAACGAATTACTGCTGGCAAAAACATGATGTGTTTCTGGTATATATAAATCGACATACTCTTCACTCAATGAGATTTCTTTGCTTGAAGAAATTTTATTTTTCCGTGTACAGATGGCGTATAATTAAACTTTTAAAAAGGTTAATTTTATAACATGAATATTAAAATTGCAATTGTTTAACGGGAATAAACTAAAACATATCTGAACTTACTTTTCTTTATTAGAGGAAAACATAATCTTCGAAATGGCTTATCAAACATTAACTTTATTAATGTATCAAGGGAGATATTTCATACCGACATAAAAATATTTCAAAAAAATAATACATATAATGATACTTTTACGATGGTAGAAGCTGCAAAAGTCTAAATATTCAAAGAAACTAACTATAAATAATATATATTTAGATCATAAATTTTTATTAGAAATTTATGCTAAGTAACAATTACGTCAAAGATAAATTACGTATAAACAAATAAAACCTTTTTATTACGTAGATGGATAGAATTGTTTATAATACTCGTATTATTTATTAAATGGAGCAATCGCGCACTTTAATCTTCTTCTACGTTTACATTTTCTATACAATTTATTTATAATATTACTTGAGCGTTTAATGACATTTCAAATACTCTAAAACAATCTAAGAAACTTTTTGTTCAAGCATAAACAGCATCGCTCTCAATTTCCGATGAATTCTACCTAATTTAAATCAATTTTCACGAGTTCGTGCGGTTGTAATTGACATACGAGACGAGACCCAAATATCCATCTTTTTCCAGCTTCATTTTTATGGCAACTCATCATATCGCATCCACAATTGTACATGTAAATACATAATAAATATTTAATAAACCAGCATTAAACGTCGGTATCAATAAAGTCAAATTGATACAGCATTTTTTTCGTGTAGTACAAACTTATTGGAAAATGATTAATATCGAAAATTGCGTTTGTTTTTTAATCCCTCCATTTTATAGCAATAGCTTTATAAAATTGAATACAAGATAATGAGTTTAAAGTCGTGTTAATTCTTAACGCAGCGAGTTCGGAGAGCACAAAACCTCGAAACGTCGACATCCGATGAAACTCCATTTTTAATTGCCCGCGCGAAAATTAGTATATTATGCACCAAGGGAGAAAAGTCCTACTTTTCTTTTCCCATGGTGCATATACGATTTTTTTCGTATCTGGATGAAAGTACGTTTTTCGTCCCCGGTGTCGGGGCGAATAGTCCCACATTCTCTCCCGGCGCTACTTTATTTCCCCATAGTTAGCCGGGACCGAATGCGAGATTTTTCGCCCCGATATCGGGGACGAAAAGCGAACTTTTCGTCATGGAATGAAAAAAAAATTTTTTTTACTTGTTCAGTGAGAAAATATATATACATGGCAAACAATGGAATTATCAACAGCTCAAACGGATTTCATTCGAGCTGATATCATTATTAATGATTAATGGAAAATATAAAGCTTTTTTTTAGACAGAAGCTTTTCAATGTTGCCTTTCGTCTAGTGATCGAGAGTTCGGCTAATCCACATTTACTCCATAAGATATTTCTTAAATTTTCCTAAAAATTTGGGTGGTCCTTTTTTCTCACACCAGATATCCTGTTCCTTCCTTCCTGAAAGGCCGCAGTGGCTCCTCGGATTGCGAGTGCCAACGGACGGCAGTGCTCTTCAAGCAGGAGCATGCGACATACTAGAAACCAGCTCGCACGCTTTTTATAAAAAAAAAAATGATAGTTTTTCAAATAATAAATCTTATAAAAAAAATAATAATTTTTCGGCGATGGGGGTACAATCCTAAATTTCCGGATATCTCTAATAATGCTCAAATAATATTGAGAATACAAATTATATTTAAAGAGCTACTGTATAAAATCGGATTTTCATCGGATGTCGAAGTTCGGAGATCGTAAAAAGCTATTCTGACAGTTTTTGCGACGATGTCCGTATGTCTGTCCTAGAAAAAAATATTTGTATGCTCATATTCGAGTTCCCCGAGCTCCAAAAAGGTTCAGGTAGGCTACACGGTCAAGCGTGTTCAAGATTTTTTTACTTACTGCGACCGGTCTTGTTACAGGCTAGAACAGTGGAACCTGCACAGCACTCGTTATGCATCATATCTTCAATATTAAACTGAAGGTATCAATAAAGAGTTTTGGAAATACACGTCCTTTTTGAAAATTGTGTTTTTGTTACTATTACTTGCTAAACCTTTTTTAAAAATATTATTTTTAAATAATTTACAATTATATACATATTCTTGAAAAGTTATTATTTAAATCTTTCGTACATTTTTTAGATGTTACAGATTTTTATCGTTGTATCACGAATAAACACGTTTACCATGGATATTATGTACGTCTACAATTTCATTGTACCTGTCAAACATTTACAGTAGAATTTGAATCCTGGCCCTTCAATGCAATGCCCGCCGTTATGGCAACGGATCTCCTCCGAAGAGTTGCAGACGGCTATGTCCAACTCGCAGTGGGCGCCGACAAATCCGGGCAGGCACGAACAAACGTAGCCGTTGGTCAAGTCCACGCAAGTGCCATTATTCTGACAAGGATTCGAGTTGCACTCGTTGTAATTTATCTCACAGTTGTCACCTGTATGTTGCCAATGAAAAATATCACTTAGTATGATGTAAGTAAGAAGAATTAGCTTTTTCTAATATTTCCTTAAGGATTTATTGGAAATTAAAAGTAAAAGGGGAGCTTTCAAGCCTAAGTAGGTATGTTTTGAGGGTGGAAAAGTTAATTTTTTTTTTACTTTTTGCTGAAAAAAAAGGCGGATGGATGTTTGTAATTTTGCGTAAAACAGAAAATGAGCACAGCATAAACGTAATGTTTTCTAAACAACATTTTCATTTAAATTAATAATACAAATTTTCTTGATAGTCATACAGAATTTCTTTCCATGTCTTATGTAAAGAAGTAAATGCGTGGTTCGAAAATCTTCTTAAGCCTCCACGGCAAGTTTTCGTACTAATGTACGTACATTTAAAAAAATATTAAACTATCTGAAGTTATTATTGAGAATTAAGCATTAGCTTAATTCTCAATAATAACTTCAAATATAATTGTGGTGTACATTAAGAGTTTATATTTTATAATAGGAGAAGATAAATTTTTCGTTTTATTCGAATACGATCAGAGAAATCATCATAGTCATCAGGCGAATGCTCGACGAGGACAACGGAAAATTAGTCACCAATAAAACCATCTGGACAGGAGCAGTTGTAAGACGCGACGCCGTCGACGCAGACGCCGCCGTTCTGGCACGGCGCGGACCAGCACTCGTCCCAGTTGGTCTGGCACTGCACGCCCGTGTACCCGTCCACGCAGTAGCACGAATACGTACTGCCAATGATATTAATCATAGCATGACCCGTAATGCGGAGCATTTGAGAGTGCTTTAAGATCGAAAAATGTTTTTCGCCTCTTGTCGGCAACTATTTTTATAGCTGTACTCTCGTTGGTATACGAAAATGGGAAAATTTGCTTACCATTGTACAGACAATTTAATGAAGATCAATTTTGTCAGCGTCGAAAAATGATTTACTCTCTAATAAAGGGAAAAATATTAAAAAGTCTACAAAACCATTTCCGTGAAAAACATAATCACTTGTGAGAGAAATCCATTATTTTTTTATTTTTATTTTTTAGCTATAGCATTGCAGGAAATAGTTTTTTTCTATTGAAAATAGTTGTCCAATTTGGTCTTCTTAAATTACAATTATTAAAATATATAATTTTTTGAACCAAAAGGGGACGGACACTCACAAATAGTAGCGACCTTTAGTAGTAAGTAAATATATGTCTTCTTTACTGTTTCGAAGAGATTGGGTTATAATATGTAGTTGCAGTAACGTATACTAGATTACACTTTTTAAATTTTTTGCACGACTCATAATTCGAAGCATTCGCTGACAGTGGTTTACGATCGAAAAAAATATTTATGTTTCTTATCAAAATGAAATGGAAACGTTATGAGGCGTGCATTTTTGGATGACAAAAGGTCATAATTATCGCAACAACTTTAAAAATCTGCTTGGTCTGAATTAGACTAAATCAAAGAAATCAGATTATGATATTTATTAAATCACAGAAAGAATGCAGAAAATTGACAAAAATATGAACATATTACAAATTTTGAATGAAGTCATGATAGTTCTCCTGATTTATTGCATTGATTGAAATGAATCCATCTCGTAATATATTATAATTAATAATATAATAAAATAAATTATTATCTTGTAATATATTATTATAAATAATTGTATCTACTTAATGCAGATTGTTTATTTGAATTATCAGATACATTTAACATATGTTAAAACCAATCTCGAATACCTTAACATATCGCATTTATTAAGAGTGAAAGTAGTATATAAGTAGAAAAATTAAAAATGTGTTTCTTTCGTAGGTTATAAAAGAAGATTTGAAATAAGTCATAATATTTTAAGAATTTATGGAATTTTAAAAATCTACCACTAATTTGTACGGCAGTTATTCATCAAATAAAAAGAGTAAGAAATTTAAAGGTAGCTCTTTCAACCAAATCATGCACAATCATAATCAAATATAAATCTATTACGGAAGAAAAATTAATTCGAATTTAAAATAAAATGTATTATTTGATTAAATAAATATTTAACATTATTTAATTAAATTAATTATTACATATATATTATAAAATTGACTCAAAAATTACAAAAGTTTTAAAAGCTCTAGGAACGTGTACAACACATGTTTATTATAGTTTTAATATGTATTTAATTGTATCAAAAAATGTCACTTACGCATTGATATCGTCGAGGCAGATGCCATGATGGCAAGGATTGCTAAGACACGCTAAGCCAGCACTGGCAGTCCTGATCGTTACCAAACCGAGCCACGTTATTTGTACTAACCATACCCTACCGCCTATCCCCGACATTTTACCTGCACCTTTATACTACAAGGCACATCTTATGGTCCCTAAATACGTAATTCGTTATAATAGATTACTAAATGCAATGCGATAACAAACATTTGTATTAAAAACGCCTACAAAATATAAGTGCAGTCTTTATCGGTTAATTGTAAACACTTTCAGTAGGAGGTAATGGAAATGTTCAATACGTATTATTTCTGTTTGTCACGATACGAATGAATACAATGGAATTTGTTCACTTTAAATAGGTACAGCAACGAATAAAAATTGTTTTATAAAACGTACACCGTTTTCATGTAGTTCGCTTAGGAAGTATACATTTGTAATGCGTCAATTCGACTCAGTGAATAAATGGAACACTAAAATGTTTATAGACGAGTCGTGTCGTGACATAATTGATTAATCTAGATTATAGTTAAGTCACTGAACCCACTAGTTTATTGGATCGAAAAAAATCGGGTTCGATGTAAGGTGTGGTTTACCGCCGGCGCTGCCATGGCGACGCGTAAGCACACAAAGCGGATGCTCGAACGGTCCCAATTATTGACATAATTCCGACACTATACTTTGACTATACAGTAAATTGTGTAGTATTTTGTTGCGTTTGTAACCAAGTCACCATCGACGGTGATCAGGGTGGTACGGGAGTCCTACAGGGATTCTAGTTGAAAGATTTATAGGCATACATAAACATAACTGTCCGGAAGAATTTATGAACTGAAACTTGTAATTGAAAAATATCTAACTATGAGATTAAAGTAGTAATTCAAAGTTTTCTTTGTGGGCTTTAAACGATAAACGAGTTTTCAAATCTATGACAAAAGTAATAGAGTTAAAAAGCTTCATGTTCATTTATTGAATACATGAAAAAACTCCCTATATATATATATATATATATATATATATATATATATATATTTATTTCTAAATTAAACGAAATATAGGTGTTAGAGCATTCCATTATAAGGAAAGATCCTATCTTACAAATGTTTATACCAGTTTCAAGGATTCGTTTCTTAGAAGGTCATAGACACATACCACCTCATACATACACGTGTTTGCGTTGTCTTGGTGAACGCAATACTTTCAGGTTTATGATGGACAAAATATCTGAGTCGCATCAGGTCAATAATTTTATATAAATGTATTAAACGATATCATACGAAGCGACTTATTTTCATAGGACATATGATACATTTATATGACGTATTCATAGGCCAGATACAACGACATAAGGATATCCACACTAGATATTTCGAAGCATATGTTTCGCGATGGTGTATGTACCGAAGGAAGGCGCAAGAGAGAGAACCGATTTGTCTAGAAAATTAAAGCCATGATCATCGTGGTTAGGAAAATTCTGGTCGTGGTATAATAGAAGAGGACGGTACTATCCAGCGTCAGCTTTCAATCTGTTGAAGCGATTCGCCCAGTGTCGGAGTAGTGGGTGGACAGACGGTGAGACGCCTTGACATTTTTACTGGCACAAAACTCCCTGGCAATGACCGCTTCAGGAAGCATCTTGTCGAATTTCAAGAAGTATGTCGTTGACCGAGTGGACTCAGCACTTAACTCCCTCACTTATATTCAATGACACGCTTAACATACGCTGAAGGCATGTCCTTCCTGAGCAGCGCAAAACACGACCCTCAGGGCCGTAGTGGTGAAGACGACTACAACAAGCGAACCATCGACTCCAGGGTAGCGAATGAATGCCTCAGCTTACCCAAGCAGCGCAAGACGAAGAGAAGGACACCATTGGGTTGTAATCGGTATTTATGAGTTCGACGTAATATCATCTGTTTCCAGGCGTTTTGAATCTATTAAAAAAAATCCTCATGTAAAATAGTAAGTTATTTTACATGGGGAAATTTAAATCAAATGAGTGTAGCATCACTCCTAATAAAAATTTTAAAAATAAATATAAAATAAATGTTGGTACTAACATTTGTTTGAGAAGTATGCATTTATCGCACAAACAATTACATGAGTGCCATGTGGGCTGGCTATTAAAAAATAAAAAATTATAAAAACCTAAAAAAACTTGGAACAGATCTCGTTCAAAATAATTTTCATTTAAAATATTCATAACGCTTTCTATTTATATTAACGCGCTTTTTTTTTAATTTATAAAACTTGTGGTTGAAAAATGAAAGACGGACGACGAAATTAATTTTTGGTTTATTGAAAGCTAATAGTCCGAAAAATATACAAATAATACACGAAAGCTTTTAAGAACCATTCATTCATTCATTTTAAAGACCTATTGAGCAACACCCCAGATATTGAGGCGTGAGGAAAGAAAATAAACCTTCAGTGTAAGTGCACCCCATGCACCTTCTCATGACGTCCATAATTACTCATAAACAATTTGTAACACATTTTTTGTAAAAAGAAAAGAAAGCAATGATTTGATTGCTTTTTTGTATTTTTGTATAAATCTTTTGTATAAATTGCAAGTCACTGTTATTAATATTAGTGAAAAACATAATTCAAAAACATTAACTAGATTCAAATACTGCAAATACAAAATTCCCTTTTACTTATATCGATGAACTACAAAACTATGAAAAAATCTACGATGAATTAGAGAAAGACAGCTTAATTATAGTATAGAATAACTTTTCCGAAACAATTTGTAATTATTGGTTCTTGCATTAGTTTATCATAGACTACTAATATTGGTGAAAGCAAACCCTATTTTAAGCATTATTGAGTAACCTATCCATGAAGACCTCTTAAAACCTTAATAAAATAGTGACCCACTTTCTCTAAGATAATAAAGAATTTTAAGTAATTTTATATATTTTTACTTGGTATATAAAATTACTTAACTATTATTTATACAAGCATCCTAGTACTGTAATATACTTAAAAGTGACACCACGAGTCAAAAATAAAGCTTACCTTACAGTGATTTGCTTTTCTATAAGTTACATTGAATCAGCAAAACAAAGGCGGTTTAAAGTTTTGTGGACTAATCAATTTGTGTATTTTGCAGAAGTAAGCTATGTTGGAATATATAAAGCAGTTACTTAAGATGTTGTAGAATTCGAAATGTCTAAAATTGTCGAAGTTTTTTATGAAATTGATGAGAAATACGCTAGCAACAAGAAGAAATGCTGCACGTGGTTAGATATAAGGCTATAATGTCCTTTAATAATGAAATTAAAAAAATGATAAAACTACACGAAGCTATTTCATTTTCACAAATGAAAATGTGTACTGCTTTCTTATTAATAAAACTAATATCGATTATCCAAAATACATGACAGGAATAACCATTTTCAGTGACTCGATTGATTTTTTTTGTTCACTGGCATTACCATACTCAAATGCTAAACTTGAATATAACTGATAAATGAAATGACTCTTCCACTAGTCGATATTATATTTTTAGATAGTAACGAATTAAAGTAATAAAGGAAAATCAAATTCTTTAAAATCAACTTGCCTATACTGATATTTATATATCTATTCGCATATTTCACTATGATTGATGCACGATACAACTACAGGCTCAGCACTCGTTTTGAAATATACAGGTATTGCAACAAAAACACAAACAAGATTTATGATAACAAAAAATTTTCATAACATGGCTTCAATCTGATGCGCGATATATATGAGTGTTAAAAGCACTCTCACGTGTGGGCTGGTCATTTTTAAAGTCATATTTCTTTTGGCGCGTTAGTGAGAAATGATGACAGTGAATTTTTGCGATGTACAACTACATTTGAATCGATACTACGAAGCTCTTGCGCATACCAAAATCTAAATCGACACCATGAAGTTGGTTGGTAAATGTCTCTCAAATTTTGCAGAAAATGTTAATAAGAAAGTAAAGGTAAGGACTTTTATTATATGTATGAATACGTATGCGTGAGAACTGATAATTTTATTCAAAGTAGTTATTTAATATTTCTGAATCAACAACACTTGTTTTTTATCAGTATAAATAAAATATATTTATAATAAATAGTGTGTGTGTGTGTGTGTGTGTGTGTGTGTGTGTGTGTTTGTGAGCACATGTGCGTGTGAATGCGCGTCTGCATTTGTGCTTGTTTTTGAATAATATATGGCGGTGAGATATTTATGACTATTTACTGTAATAAGTGTTTTATTGTATTATAATCTTTTAAGTACGTTTGTAGATTTAAGATTAATTGTCAGTATATATTATTTCTATTTGTTTATGTAATAAATTTATTATTATTACATTATTATTTAATAAATAATTTGTTGTAATTATTTTTAGTATACTATTCTAATGTAAACAAATTGGTATACAGATAATTAATTAATTTTATAAACGTTTACTAGCACACGGAATAAATTTTTTTGAGTTATTTTTGTTTTTTTTTTACTTCAAAGAATTATAACTTCTTACATGCATACATAAGTACACATACACAGTTTTTATTTATGTGTTCTAGTATTGGACAGAAAAAATTAAATAAACAGATTTTGTAACAGTGTAATTTGTAATTTGTGAGATCAATATAATCGGCCAACTGCGTATAGGGTTTGGACAAAAACAAAAGTAGTATTTTCTAAATTTGAAAAAAACTTCAAATATTGATTTAAAGCACAGGATCTTCAGGAGTCTTCTACTTTTCGTAATACTGCGATACTTACGGTACTTCATCTATTATAGTTGAAATTTCAAAGATTTCGTCCTAGGGAACTTAAATCTTCGAATAATATTTTTAATGATTATTTCTTTGTTGCATTATCATTGAGTCATTTCACCGGTGATTTAAAATAAAAAGATAATGACAGTTTTTTTTTAACTGCACGTAAAATAAAACTGTCTTTAAAATATTTGTAGGTTGAGATAATGTTATAAAGAGACAATGTTCATTTTTAGACAATATTTTGTTACTTACATATTTTGTCTTTAACGCTTTCTATTTTGGTTTTTTGAGGTGTTTTTTCTTATGACTAATTTTGTTAATTTGATGACTTCTAAAATATTGATCTAAGTCTTGATGGTAAATTTCTATTTTGCGCTTAGGTAATACTACAGATGCTGTCAGTTGCTGTATCATGATCAGCTGATCTATTTCGATGTTGTGAACTGTCATTTTGACAAGCAAACGAAATTCGTAGCGGTGCATTCGTTGCCTGTGTCACTTGTTAAGTGTCCGTTTTCTTTCTTGGCATAGTTCCTTAGCATTGTGCATTTTTATAAGTGAAAGGAAAACAATTGAATGGAATTTATGGTGTTAAGTTATTAGTATAATTTAAGGACTACAAATACTTACGTCACTTTTGAATTTTTAAGTACATGATGGATCCCGGTATTCTTTGTTTCCATCATTGTAATCATAAAGTGTTTTGTACTGTCATACCTGAACAATGCCCTGTTTGTAATCAGCAACTTGATAGATATGATTATAATATTTTACCCTTCAGGTAAGCAAATTCTCCTTGCGTAAATGACTTATTTTTCTCGATGTGCTTCTTCCACTGGATATTTAATATTTTAGGGTGCCGTATCCTTTTGTAAAGGCTTCACAGCATCCTCGAGCTATAGTTATCAAGCCTACACATGGTGACTTCTTAAAGTGAGATTAATTTTTATTTTATATTCTTTATTTGTATACATTTTATTTTTATACTAAACTGAATATTAATTTGTAGCGATTATTACAATTCAAAGGATTTACATATAGGAATAACGAACTCCAGTGGATTAGTTGTAGAATTTAGCGAAAAAGGTATTTGTGGATTTGATGCTGAAAAAAATTCATGGTGCTCTCGAGAGAGCAGTCCTGATTGGGATCAGTGTTTGATGTTGGAAGAATTTGATGAACTCTGGAATGAAATATGGGACAGTATACTCGAGAAAGTAAGTCTCCCATAGTTATGTAAATATCTAGTTTATAAATGATTGTAGTCTTATAATCAGTTAAGAAAGATTATATTGGATTAAATAGAAAAATTTGTATATGTATATTTTATATAAGGACATTCATTTACAACTAATCTTTATCATATAAATTATTTTAATAAATTTTCATGATTGCATATTTAAAATATATTTTACTTTGATTTTACCTTTGATATAGTATATTCTGGTGGTATGTATACATTTAAAAGACTATTTAAACATATTATGTACATGAATAAGGGTCTTATTTTTAATTTTTTGTATATTTCGTATGGTTTTGCTTTGACACTCTAAAGGGAGTAAATATAATTTTATAAGTTTATGATTTGTACAATCACACGATTTTAAGGTTTTCTTTTAACATTTAAATTAAATAAAAATCCATTCAATACTTATTAGATTTATCTACTCAAGTAACTCTATTTCAGGTGAGTATGAGTCCTATTTGGAAATCAGAATGTTACAATGAGGCAAGTCATAATTGTTTTACTTTTGTCCTTGCATTTTTGAGAGCACTTGACTGTGGCGAATTGTCGGAGAAAGCAAAAGATCCTAAACTATTTTGTAAACAGTATGTAGTACCACGTACATCGGCCGCTGGGAAATATATTTCACTATATCGACAACTGAAAAGACAGAACTACTTTGTTCAAAACCAATGATCTTAGTTTTTTTTTGTGCTTCACAATGTTGTATGGACTGTGATCAAGTTGACTTGTGACTTATGTATCTTTTAAAAATGCATTTAGTATAGACCAAATTTTGTCTTGCCTCGAATAAATTAAAGCAGCTACTATGTAGTTAATTGATTTGTATAAGTAATTTATAACTTAAGTATAAAAAATTATTCATTTTGAATTTTAGAGAGTATTTATTTTTGTTTATATTTCAATATATATTTATTTTGTGTTCAAGTTTTGTCATGTTTGTTATGCATCACAAAATTTTGCCTAATTTCATTTTTTATAGGTCATATACTTGTCATGATTAAATACTTTTAATAAGGTATTCTTTTAATTTATTTGGTATAAGTAGTGCTTTATTGAGGGAAATAAAATAATAAAAACACATTCATCATTTAATCTGTATTAAAAATGTTAATTACATAAATACTTTGTAAACAGTTATACCATTTGTACTGTTTATAACATTTATACCACTGTTACTGGTGAAGATTCCACTCCTACCCAGAACACGGCGCCGGTGCGTGCTATTGTTGCCCTGATAAATAAAATTAACAATTTTTAAATAGGGCAATACTCGTATGATACATTTACTTAGGATGTACTGAAAACAATAATGAATAATGAAAAAAAAATAAACACCAGTTAAATTACATTTTGTTCTTAATTTAGTCACATCTTAACAAAAACTACCTGCTCTTAGTTTTGCAGTTGTCTCTTAAAATGTAAAGCTTATGAGCGTAAACAACATGATTTCTAATATGAAAATATTTTGAATATTGTTTTTAGTTCTATTTACAAGTACAATGTTTAATCACCTGAATTTAATTTCGCCTTTCAAATTTGCGGGCGGAGTCCATATGAAGGCAACAACGTTTTTATCATGTTCCGGTTCATGTTTTTTGTGTGTCACCGCATTCTGTGGAAAGGTGAGTTACATATTGGTATATAGTAAGTCATTGCTTTTTGATTATTCATCTGAATTTTATTATAGCATATTAGAGGGGCAAACAAGCAGGTGAGCCATCAGAGAGTAGACGGTCACCATCATCAATGAACACTCACAGCTGTAAAGGAGTCACCAGTGCATTGTCAGCCTCTCGGGTAGGAATAGGATATGTGATCGAGGGAGATTGATGGAGAGGAAGTGGGTCACCGGAACTCTCGCTCACTTGATGAATCATTACAGAGAAAGCTACTACCACACATCTGTATTCTGTGAAAGTGTGTTGTCTCACCAGTCATGCCAGCCCATTTTTGTGCTGCAGCCACATTGGCCACAGTATGGCGCAAGCACATTAAAATTATTACTTATTTTTCACTCGCTTGCTGTAGAGAGATTTTGTATAGTAAAATCAATTATAATTTTTCAGAACATGAATAAATTGAACAAAGACTCGCAATTGGCATAGAGTAAAATGAATTGCCCTCTTAATATTTTGGTCACAAAGAAACTACATAGAAATTACAATTCATAAAAATTAGGAGTCGCTTAGTCGTGAAATATACATTATAAAACAAACAAATAAACTGTAATTTTAGGGAGGGTGCTTTCATTAAAAAAAAATGAGGCTCTGTTTTTCAAGCACTATTAAATAACATATGAGGACAAGTGGATTTATAATGTTGGCTTTACTTTTAGTTTTTATTATTATTGTATTATTAATTCTGAGAATAATGCAATACATCTCTTTTTTCTTTCACATCTTATTTATTGCATTAACGTTGATATCTAAACCATCATTTAAAATGATTAATAGAGTTAATGTTAAATGGAGAAGATAGGACGAATGACTAATGCAAAATACATAAATTATAAATAAAAATCTAAATTATAATAACACTCTAAGTAATTATATTTAATTAAGCACGTTAATATATTCAAAAATTTCAGAGACAGTCCTAAGTGAGAGTTCATAGAAATCCTTTTCGTGCTTTTTATGCATCAATAAATTTTCTGTCTACGATTATTAAATTCAATAATTAACAATTTTTCTTCAAATATTAAAAATTATAAATGACAAGGCAGCCTACTGGTAATGCTCTTCTATTTAAGGTATTCTGAGGCCTGAAATTAATTACAAATCTCAAAATATTCATAGTTTCATTTTTTAATTACTAAATTATTTACCTTTCATAATTTTTCGCTCATTCCATAAATGCTATCCATATTAAAATGTATAATTTTGTGCTTATGTGGTAGATATAAAGACTTCAAGAGTATTACATTGTCTTTTAAGGCAATGCACCTTAAAAAAAGTTTGTTTGCAAGTAATTCACAGGATGTATGTAGATTTAGAAAATAATTTTAAATATCTAATATTTTAATAAGTTTTACCTTAGTAACCTATTTATAGAGTTTAATGCCCAAAATGACTACAGCTGTTTCTCCACATTTCTTTCATAGATATTTATCCAACGCTTAGCAGTACCTATTTCTAACAAAAAGATATTCTCTCTTATTGTCCTTAGTTTGCTTGGAGATTAGCAATATCAAAGGTTAGGGAAAAACTACGTAAGCATAGAGAGCAGACTATATAAGTATGGATGTATGTGCATATTTCTAGGATTAGCTTATTGTCGACATGACGTCGTAGTACTACTGTAATATACGGTACTATCTATGGTTGCAGTACCTAGTGAAGACATGACCGAGGACAGCGTTCTGATGCAAAAAACATGTACGCGTCTATTTTTTTTTTAAGGGGATATCAAATATGTCTGGCGATTGTTAAGTGAGTAATGATACAATAAAGTGTGTAATCGAAGGCCGTAACGCCACTGCATTCTCCTGGTGCGGCGCAGTTTTTTCTTTTTTTTTAAATTGTCATTGAATAGTACTTGGAGTTTTCGCAATCAGCCTATTTAAGTTTCGATATGGGTCGCCACATACAGATAAATGGAATATAATATGATACGCGACGTCGAACAATCGCCTCTCAATTGTTGTATGGTTATTTCTTGATAAGCCCATCGAAGTTATATTGTCCTTCGGTATGGTATGTACGTAAATATAAATGTATACTTCGGTACTATTTTATATATTCAAAAGGGTAATGAACGTGAAGCGGGTAATCACAGCAATTATTCGCAAACCGGTCGACAGATGTTCGATTGACAGCAGGCAAGCTAGGGTCACGGCCGTTATTGCATGTAGACCTATAATTTATACGAGAGACAGACCTGCCTACTATAGGCGGATATAATTTAGTAGGTATGGCGAAGGTTCTTAAGTTCGCATGACCTGTTTAGGCGGACAGTAACTGAGAATCAAGAGATATGGTATTATAAACCGTCTTCTCATAAATATAATGTAGTTATTGTTTTAATAGCATTCAAGCCAGATATCACAAGATTTATTAGAAAATATGAAATAGTTTTAAAAGAATTATTAAGATAAAGCAAATAAATGAATAATCAAAGATGAATATTATTTTAAGAATTATTATATTAAGAAGTATATTGTTTTAGCATAAAAAAGTAATATTTTTCTTTACTTACAAATCCCTTTTCCTTTTTTTTACATAATAAAGGAAAATTTATTAAAAAATAAATTTTAATCAAGATCTCATTATAACTATTACAACAATAAAAATTTTGTTTTAGTATTTGTACAATATTGAATAATGTTAAATAATATGTAATGTTAAATCTTATTAATATACCTATAACGTACTCCTGACGTTTTCAATTAATTTCCGCAAATTACTAAAATGACTACCGATGATAACGTCAAAAGTTGTTAAAGAATTTATACCCAATAATAATTAAAAAAAAATTTAACCTTTCGGTCGTAATAAATCGTGTCTAGTGCGAAGGCCCTTTACGCATTCATCACGGGCCGCAGTTGCCTTATGACGGAAGGCTTGCAGCGAGAAACCGCAATGCGAATATTACATTATAAAGTACGCGACACACGAACGAAAAGTAAACATTTCGCATTTATGTATGTAGATTCAGAAACATCTTTTTTTTTTAAAGTGTCTAATAAGGAAGTTATTAAATTTCTTAAAAGTACTAGTGACTCGTTAAAAATTCATCCGGTTTTTGTTTTCGGTCTATGTTGTCAACTATTCGATACGGGTTCAACAACAAATAATGACAAATTATTTCTTTTATGCGTTTATTACCAATTCTCATGTCTCTAGCTTTCTCCCACTGCTTTCTGTGGTCTTCTAAAATTTACTTCTCCACTTGCGAGATTCTCGTTGATAGCGATAGACACGTGCGGGCGATTGCGGGAGTCGCCATAAAGGCTCTCACGGCCTTGAGTAAACCGCTTCGGCCGAAACTTTACGTTGGAATCGATAGGCCTCGAACCGCCGAACACATTTGACATAAGTCGTCTTGATCTACGATGACGTATTTCCCTCTCTAGTGAAAAATCTAATAACTGTTCGACGCTCAGTTTTCAACATATGTTTTCCTTGCGATGCGTTTAGAACAAACTTCAGTGAGAAATCAAACGCGTTAAGTAAATGGATACTAATTTCAAATAAATTAAAAAAAAAAACAACATAACTACCAGTATTATTTTTGCACTATGTATGGTCAAAAGAGATTACTTTTCAGCCTGACCTCGTATTGTCCAAAACATATATCCAGAGTTTTATGGTATTATTAATAAAACTATCTACAAACAATGCTAAATGCTGCAATTACTAAATAATATATACTATTTTGATTAACGGCAAATTTTCCTAACGTATACACCGAGTTGAATTAAATTATGATTCTTTGATATTATCATAGAAAGAAGTTATTGTCATTATGCCAAAGTTTTTTTTTGTATCTAATATGAATAATAATTCAATATTTCGATGAAGGTAAACGGCATAATATATGGCTGAGATTCGAAATGTTGCAACACTATGTATTATAATTAATGGTAATAAAGAGAAGACGCCGAAAACGGGTCATGTTCACACAATTTTTATAATAATATTGTAAATACATATTTTTCTTCTATACAAAGTTCTAGATAAGGCCGCATTAACATATTTCCAAAATTAAAATCATCTACAAAATTATTCAAACAAAAAATCTCATTAAACGACTAAACTGACTGACTAATATATCAATACATAGCTCAAACTACTGGGTCTAGAGATTTGAAATTTTGTAGAGAGATTGCTGTTCTAACGTAGGCGAGTATTGAGAAAGGATTTTTAAAAATTCAACCCCTAAGGAGGTACGAATGGAAAATCGTAACTGTTGAAGCTACAGATGATCTAGCACAATTATCACACATTCACTGCCAACCTATTATAAAAGGCTGTATGACAGACGACGAATAAAACTAAGAAAAAGTATTTATGGGCTGTCGCGATATGTGCGACAGGGGAGGATGAGGAAAAAAAAGAAAAAGTAAGTTACTGATGTGAGTTTTGGCATTTTAATTATTTATAGAAATTAAAACGAATCACATGTATGTTTTTAATTAATATTGAAAGGAATAAATTATTTATTAGATGCAATGTATGGAAAATCGAAATCAATCGAGCTATTTGTGTCAACATTTATATTTTAGCTAATCGCTATTAATAAAAAAATGATGACATGCATCGTTTTTACAAGTAACCTTACAAAGGGTGAAGCTTTTGTATATAAAAAAAAACGAAACCGTTGAAGTTATTGATAACAAACCGAATATTTTCAACTGGTTAATTATAAATGAAAAATAACGACATATATCACTGTTGGAAAAGTAGCTCAAAGAGGGTGAAATAAAGTGAAACCGCAAATCGTTATGTTTATTTTATCCGTTTTAATTTTTGCGTGCTCAAACCGTTTCTTCTGTTACCATGAAACTAGCCATATGTGGTACGCGCAAACGAGAAGCTTTCGAAAAAAGACTGCCTCATATTCATATTTCAATGAAATTCTATAAATTTTTCACTCGTAGAAAGCCACACTATCTCCGTGTAATATAGCCCAAATTTTATTTTAATACTATTAAATACCATAAAGCATTTGCTATGTTTTCGTCCGAACCAGAACCGGTAGCAGAATCGAAATTGTGCACGGGACGAGAAATAGAATTGAAAATCAAGAGTGGGATCGGGATCGAGAATGAGACTGAGATTAAAATCGAGTGTGGGATCAAAATTAGAATTAAGAGCGTAACCGGAATCAGAATGAGAAGCAGTACTGACATCTAAATTTAAAGCGGGACTGAGATCGAGATTTGAATCGGAATCTCTTTAGATTAAGACCGGAAGTCGGAATTGAAAGCGGGTCAGCGATCAGAATTGAGATTAAAAGACGTTGACGTCGAGAGCAGGATCGGGATCAGAACCAAGAACGAGATAGCGGTCGCGTTCGTGATTCCATAATCGGGTGATATACATGATGAAGTTAGTCATTTTATGTCGACGCAGCCGAAGCCGCGTGCAAACACTAATATCTAATAAAATAGGCTTGCCGCTACGCCCTATTATACTAGTCAAATTTTTTTTAACTTTTCTATTTACTCTCAGACCTAACATGTTAATATTAGGTTGGCAACAAAAAATTTTCGTACCTTATATATCTCTAAAATCTCTTTGGTTGTGCTGTTTGCATCTGGCTAATTCTGATACCATGAAAAAGTAGAGCAAGATCGCCATATTAGTTCTTACGACTTAGCTGAAGAGCTGGGGATTGACCACAAAACAGTTTGACCCATTGGAAAATAGCTATATATACAAAAATGCTCGATACTTGGGTCCCACACGAGCTCACTGAAATAAATCTAATGAATGGTGCACTCGTTTACAACCGAAGTGTACTCTATTGAAACCGAACTGTTTTTGAAAAGATTGATCACTGGCGATGAAAAATGGATTACCTACGACAAGAACGTGCGAAAAAGGCCATGGTCGGAGGCAAATAAGTTAATGTTATGTGTGTGGTGTAACTGGAAGGGCATTATTCATTATGAGCTTTTATCGCCGGGGAAAATCATCAAGTCGGATCTCTACTGTCAACAACTAATGAGACAAGCAGAGAAAAACGGCCGGAATCGATCGACAGAAAGGGTGTGATTTTTCACCATGATATAACGTCAGACCACACATCTTTAGCCACTCAGCCAAATGAGAGACTTTGGTTGGGAAGTGTTAATGCTTGCACCATATAGCCCTGAATTTGCATCCTCAGATTATTACCTGTTTCGGTCCCTTCAGAATTTTTTAAGTAGTGTTAGGTTAACATCAAGAGAGGCCTGCCAAAACTACTTGTCGCAGTCTTTTTTTACCGAATTCCCAAAATGTCTACAGCAATGGAATTATGTTAGTGACAACCTACAAAATGGAATATATATATATGTATACAGTAAGTACTGTCCTGTTAAAAATTTGCTATGAAGGTAAAATAAATTAAACTTGTCTCTTTGGCACATATATACATTATTAATTTCGAAAACTGCTTTGTTGTACTATCATTGTGTGTAGCCTTTCCTTCCTGATCTTAGCTTTGGCCTTCCGTTGATAATTCTCCCAGCCGACGGTTGATATTACAGAATACGATTTCTTGCATTTAAAATTATGCAGAAATCCTTTTTATTTATGACGGTGTAATGAAATTGTAAATAGCCTTTACGTGTCGCTCGTACAAATGCCTCGTACATTATCAAAGACGGTGACCCGGCGACTCAGTAATCGATAAGATGAAATGACCCTGAAGGCCCAAAGCGATGCAGTTCAGTGCATATAATTTATGCGTACATACGAGATGATTGATTTTATTTTCCGCTTCGCTGTTCATGTTTCGACCTTAACCTATCAAAAAGGACGAATTACAAAAATAATACTTCCTTTTATACTAGTAATGGAGAGTGTTATGCATCAGGGGCATACTTTGAAAAGGTTAGTAGGTATCGCTGCTAGAACGTGCTTAGTTTTTTAATAATAGACTATATTATTATAGAACCTAAGATGTTACTCCGACAATAATCTATTATATTAATCAACAGAGTTAAGGATTTTTATGAATGTCTAATTTAGTTAAATTTTAATAAATGGCTATTTTGAAGGTATAGCAAACGTTTTGTATATTTGAACGGCCTTATTTTGTAGATGTTTTGTGCGATAATTAACGAATCTTTGTAATATTAGGATGATAGCGTCCTAAGGACCCTTGAAAAATGAGTTGATTTTTGCTTCGATTTTTTTTTCTTTATATGCCAGTCATTAACCGTGTTCCAGTATGAATATGTTTATACAAAATATTTCCTTAAAATTGTACATTGTCGGATGTAATTATTGCTTAAATTAAGTATTATTCTAGTCGTTAAAATACATTAAGTAAATGACATTCAAGGCGAGAATTAGTTGATACTTAGGAAGGCCTTGTTTACGACGTTGGTTTTTTTTCCTCGCAACCAAAATACAATAAAGTTTTTTTCGTCGGCAGCCTTTCTCATACGTTTTGCGTGGCTTTAACATGAAACCGAGGTCTGTGCAAGGCCGCAGTACGGATTGTAACTAGTGAATAATTTTATAAAATGTCTATTATTAAACATTATATAGATACGTATAAAGGATTCGAAATGTTTGCATTTACTTAATGGAAGTTAATGCAACGTCTTTTGATAATATGAAACGCGTTAGGATTTTTGGGAAGATTTGAAATTTTTGATTTTTATCTTTATGTCTGTTAGACATTTTTTGGAGCTTTTTTTTAATACAAAAATATTTTATTTCACATATTTTCGGTTCGGAAGTTGATGTTTATGTACACTTAAAAAAATAAAAATGGCCGTGACCTGCAGACAGATGGGCGGGAAAACAATCGGACATTCTACATAATCGTTTTTTTTTTTATTATCAACAATAAAAAATTTTTCCATTCATACATATCATTATCGATTTGCCAACAAAAGTTAATAAACATAACTCATTATTCTTTACGTAAATTTGAAAGTGCATGTAAATAAAACAAAATATAACGATGCGATGACGACTTCGGTGGAGTGGAGTTAACGTATCTCGTTAAGGCGACTATGTACTTCAATAAAAAAACAGAAGCGATTTTTTTTAAAGGAATTACTTAAATTGACTTCAAAATGTAGATCATTTGTTTGAAAAAAAAAAAAATTAAAAAATTTAAATCAAAGTACCTTTGAAACTAAAATATGGAGATTATTTTTTTATATGGACATAAAGAAAAAATCCTTGTCGAAGGCAAGAAGTTTTCATATTTTTGGTTCACTTTACATAAATGATTAAATAACCTTGTTAAATGCGTCCTTCGTTTTGTCTCCGAGGCATCGACGTTATAATATTAGGTAGCAGAAGGATTATGTTTTGATGCACTAGTTCCGCTAAAGCAGTCGACACTTTTGCATGTGACGTTAATATCTTTTTAGGAGTTAAAGTTAATAAGATTCCACTTCCTGAATGATTGTATTGATGCCTAAAACGATACACGAAGATTATAATAAAGAATATAGACAAAAATAGATTGTGGATTCTTTTTCAAATCAAGACAATGGTCTCATAGACAAACAGAGAGTTTCTAAATCATAAATGTGAAATAATAGGAAAATATCTGTCTGATTTTTTCTACGTATGATGTGGAACTTGGTTGTCAAATCATTAAATAAGAAAAGAATTCGATGTAATCAATTCTTCATTTTAACTAATTTGAATGAAAAATAGGAATAATTATAATTTTCATTATTGATTAAATTTAATATATATACATTTCAAAATGTGATTGTTTTACCTTTTCATGTGTATTTTTTTTAATCATTATTTAAAATTACACCTCTAGTTCTGGAGCTACGTAGCCAATTCAGGATTAAAAACTATTACAAAAAAATGTATTATCGATTTTTTAGTTACTTAAATATGAATGTCGGCCTTCTCACTTTATTGGATAAACAACACGATTGTAACTCATATGTTAATTTTTTTCCTACACTGTTTCGCCTTAAACGCTTTCAATTGTGTTGTAATATGTATTACTGTATTTGCTTAAATGTTTTGTAACGTAATCGCAGTTCTGGTGACCGGATTTTTATGTAATAATAGATTACATAAAAATTCGGTCAAAAAAAAACAGCCGACTGTTATTATGGGCGCCGGTAGGGGGGTGCGAAGATGTGCATTTGATCCCCCTTGGTTTATGCCAACGTGAGTAGAAAATGCACCGTAGAAAATATAGAAATGAAATGTCTATTAATAATATATACCCACCTGAAAATAAATGTGGCGGCGCTCATTACCTATCATCAAAATAGTTAAAAAACATGTAAATCACATCGTTCCCGGAACAGTTGACTTACATCGGGAGTGCCGCAGTTGAGGAGTTGAGCGAAGTCGGAAGCCGCCGATGGGATCTTGAAACTGCCCACGGGCTCGTTACCCAGCCGCGCCTGCAGCAGCAGACCGCGCATGGTGTCGCTGGGAGTTTTGCCAGTGATGACCACTTCCATAGGTGTACCGGCTTTCACGACCTGAGACATTGTACGCAATTTAAATGTGGCCTATGTCACTTATCAGATTGTAGCTTATTTATATGGCCTGATCTCCTACTGTATTTGATTTTCAGACTTTTTAATATGCACGCGTAAAGGTATTTCAATTGCAATCGAATTAAAATTGCACTGAAACATACATTCAGCAGTTGATAGTAAAGCTATACATGAAACATGGGTGCTTCTTTTTCTATTTAATAATATCAGAAACATTACTATTCGTTTTCAAAAACGTTTATTAGTATTTCTTTTATTTGATCTCCAATATTATTGTCGTAAGGGGGCATCCATTAATTACGTGATTTTGGCGATTTTTCGACAAACTTCGGTGCTATTTCTTAAATATGCAATTAAATGTGCAATGTGGCTAACCACATTTTAGTAGAAAAACATGTTTTACTTAATTTATTAACCCGGTTTTCTCGCAATTCCGTACTGTTTCTTGTGGAAAAAAAAATACCTGATATTCGGCGCGACCCACCTTCAAGGGCTTCACGTAATTAATGGACGCCCACCACATAATACATTACCGGCAGGTCAATTCGGTAAACTTTAAACCACTCAGTCGATATCGTTAATAACATCAAAATTACACAAACGGAGGGCGCGCGATGAGCAATTTTTTCATAATGACATCGATTGAGTGGCTTTAAGTTTACAGAATAGAGCCGCAGTCCGCCTGCCTGTCCGGTGTAGCAATTAAATCATTTTTTCCTGATAAATATGTCATTTAATGGACTTATTAGTCCATAGTAAAACATAAAACCCGGCTGTCTTAGTACAATGTCTCGTACGTGTGCAAGTGCCTGCTAATGATGTCATGCGCAGGTTGAACACTCCCTGATCCTACGTTCTTCCCAGCGCGCCAAGTTTACGCCATTGCAACGCTTTCGTGACTAACTTCACAGCGGCAGAGTTTCGTGTGTTGTACTTGTACATTAAACTGCTCAATAGACCAACGCAGTAATAAGCCATCAAGCCGAGAGTCAGAATACGCTCTGGTGTGAATTTTTAAAGTGACTTGAACACTGCACTCCTCAGATAGGTCTATTTATTATTCTAGTCTTTTAACTACAGCATTATAAAAATACGAAATGTTCAACTTCACTCGAATAAAGTATCCAAAAATGCCTCTATACTTTCTTTTAAGTTCCCTTCGCGTTCGGAACAAGCGATTGGTTATTATTACTTTTTTTTCTTCGAACACAATTTTAACATCTTTGGGACGTAGACAAAATAATAGTGTCTTAAAAAAAATCTTAAAAATCAAATGAGAACTTTTTAGATATAATTAACGGTCTTTTTGATTGATTGTCATAAACACTAAGTCCATTACCTATCGATCTTCAATAGATTCAATTCAGTTCAATTGAGTCGAGACATCAGGACCTTAGCGCTATACTGACTTACATAAATTTTACGACTTACAATAACGTTTAAAGATCTGTCAAAAATTTTCTTTCGAGCTTATTATAATTAACCTATCGATATTTTCATCAAACACTAATTGCGCCCGCGATTCTGCCCGCGTGGACATAAAATAAATTCTCCGTCTTTTAGATCGATTTATTTTTTCCTTTCTGCCGCAGTGCTTGTATATACCGATGCCGGTTGTTTACTTATTTTCGAGTCGATGGTTCACTATGAAATTTTAGTCAAGGACAGACTTCAAACCTACTCCTTGGAGTTTGTTAACTTGTGTTTTGTTCTAAATTCTGTTTTTTAGTTTTAATCGATTTTAGGAATAAGGTTCAAATACATTTATACCTTTCGCATTAGACGTTTAATGACAACAATAATCTGGTCACATGGTTATTTAAAGTCATAACTGACGTGAAGTGAGCACACAGCTTAAACAGCGAATGTATTCGAACGCTTATCAATAAAGAATATGTCCTTGATAATACAGCTTCGTTACCTTCGTGCTAGTGGTGATGGTGTATGGCGGTGGAGTGGTTTGTGGTGGCACTGGATGTTGGGGGATCATGTCGACGCAGGCCTCCGGGGGCGCGCCCGACCCGTAGCCGCGCACCACGGCCACCAAGCATGCCAAAGTCACTGCCAATAACAATTTGGACGCCATCCTGTATAACAAAAAATCGTGTGCTTGAATTGCGGTCAGGTGTATATATATTTAGTGCTGCGAAAAAAACAACAAATATTAAATATAGATTAAGAAGTTCTTTTTTGTCCTAGAATAAAATTATTTCTTAGAAATATTTGAAAAAAATACATATATTTAATTGTTGAAAATCTATGTTGAGATTGTTTTTCTAAGTAATCTCTGAAATAATTATTTAAATAAAAGTAATTGGATGCAATTGCTTATTTTTACTTTGAATCGTAATTCCATCAATAGATGAATACATTTCCTTTTTATTATTATAATCACTAATACAATACAAATGAATTATCATATATATTGATACGTTAAGCTCAAGATGTTTGCATCCCTTTAAAAAAAAACCACCCAACTACTATATTTTTATGTAACATTTATATTTCCATATAAAGGTGATATCATTTAATAGACAATTGCTTGTTGTATGTCCTTCAATTATTAACAAAAATATTGCTGCATTTGTTTTGTAAAATAATAAATTATAACATTATATGATTAAAAAATGCTGACATCTGACGTTTTCTTGATCCGTCATCGAGTTTTTTTTAGTGAATGGTATTAGAATGATTGTTCAGCAATTAAATGAATACAGTATTACTAGAAAGGTGAACGGTTCTATTGAAACCGCAATTATTCTAAAATAATATTCATCCTTTCCGATCCTACTATTCCATCTAAGCTACAAACAAAACGTACTTATTAAACTTGCATTTGCTATGACAACGAATTTCAGAATCAAACGTTGTAGCGAGTAGGAAATCTTCCGTCACCGGTATTTACTCATGGAGAATTGCATATTGCTCTTTCGTGAGGCCGAGATTTCAAAAATTAAATTGAAACAAAGTGAAAAACGAATTTTAACATGACTTCTTAATATAACGTATATATTATATACTTCAAATATTGTCTATAAAGAAGTGTCTTAAGAAACAGTAAATAAAATTAATAGTTAACGTAACTTTTTAAAGTGATAATTATTATACATATTTTGTGTGTGTGTGCTCCGCATGTGTACCGTCAGTCATTTTATAATAATGTAATGTATTCGTGAAATCAAAATTTAACAGCGTATTTATTTACATATAAATACGCTCGGTCCGCCAGATGCGACCGCTCGTATGAGCGTCGCTTAATATCTAACGACAACAAAATTCGAACGTTTGGACGCACGAAAGTGGGCCAGGGTCCGTGGTCCGTCGTGGTCCAGGCGTGGACGGGTTCTCGGGGCGCTGGTGGCGCAACCTCGCGACTCCGTCCGACGATTGCACAAAATTTTAAAGACACAATCGTTACGTTCTCAGACATCATAACGCGTGCTATTAATTGGGTGTTATTAATTATTATTTATTTTTTTTAAGAAATCGTATTGAACATCGAACGCGCTCAAAATTAATTAACCGTTCGGGCCTCAATAATGGCCGCGGTCGTGTGAAAACCGTTTGTATGATAATGACGTTTGTATTTAACTCATTATTAACATTTATTATTTGTTTTTTTTTTTATTGTTTGCAATAGAGTGATAATGATAATAATTGAGTGATATCAAATCACATTTGATATTACTTCGATTTTTTTTTATATTAAAGGTGTCGATGATTAATATATATTATTTAATTATCATATTGAATATTAATAAAACAAATTGAGTTCAAGTTTAATGCATGTGAATATTGGAACCATAATCATACCATAATTGGAACCATAAAAAAAATGGCAAATAATATAACTTTCATAATTTATTAAATACTCAATAATTTAATTTCATGCTGACTCTGAAATGGTATCGCACAGTGCCCATTGTTAATACATATATTTTTTAGAAAAACATAATAGACATTTTAATTTTTATACTTTTTGATGTATAGATCTTATTAGAGAATACAATTATGTCATCTTTTTAAAATTACAAGTTTAGAAGAAATTATTTAATAGTAAGTAGGTGACAATGATATTTGAAAAGAAGTAAATCTTAAAAATATTTCATTTTATATTCAATGCCTTTTTTTAATATTACACATATCCATCCACCTTTTATTCCGTGATCCTGTCTACATTTTAGGCTGTTTTTTCTCAATAGTGTAATTACGATTTCATGAAAATTCCGTTTTGCGATATGAAAAATTAAAAATGAATAAACGCGTTATTTTGAATTTAAGACCCATGAAAATGATATACGTCATATATACAGATTGAACATTAAAATAAAACAATTATTTTAAAATAAAAAATAGTTATTTTTGTAGATTATTTTTCATCAAACATTACATATTAAATATTGTAAAATATTTATTTATTTAGCTTCCTGTGAGGATACAAAAAAATTGAAATTAAAAAAGGCAAATTATAAAAATACAATTTCCGTAACATATGATTAATTTTGAATTTCAGTAAAATATTGTATGTTAGTTTACCTCATATGCGGTTCTTCGACGTGTGACAAATCAGACGTGCACGTAGCTCGATGCTGCAGCGGTCGATATTGAGCTCGTTTTTTCGCCGCTATATATTATGAAACCGCCTGCAGCCGCAGGGAAGGGCGGCGGTCACAGATTATCGACTTATTCAGTAAACACGTTTGTAACACGTAATTGCCTATACTGCCAATATAAGTTATTTCATTAAAATGCTGTCACCGTAATGTACAATTTCATTACGGTTAATAGTATTATTAATAAATTATATTAAAAAAAAATATACATTTGTTTGAAGTGTTTTTTTCCTTTCATCATACAGGTGTTAAATAGGGATGTCCACTTTCACTTCGGCTTTTTATCATTATACTGGACGATGTCTTAAGGACTCAAGAGGATGTAGAAATTAATCTCCCCGTTATATTATCATTCGCAGACGACATTATTATAATAGGCGATATCATTACAGTTCTTACCAGTTCTTAAAAGAACTCTTAACATTAATGGGTCTAAAATTAAATGAAACCAAGATCAAGACGTTAGTTAGAGATCCAACCAACAAGAGCGAAGCCAAACAGATACATGAAAAATAAATGGAGTCTTAAGAATTCTCGTGGACACAATTAAATATCTGGGTACGTACTTGACCTCAGAGCTGATTCGGAGGGACACGATAAAAGCAAGATGCAAACAAGAAATACGCAATGCTAAAGGTCTCAATCCCTTCATCGAAAAGACTAAAATACATTGGAAAGTCACCAGGTTGATTTACAAAATGGTGATCTCTTCCTCCATGACATACGGTTTGAATGTAGTAGCACTAACCAAATCAAATAGAACAAGACTTAGACGGTACGAAAGAGAGATTCTGAAAGCCGTCATGTTACAAGCCGTAAGAAAGCGAACTAGATTGAAAACACAAGAACTCCTCGAAGAAAAAACGATCATCAATATCATCAAGGTCAGTAGAATATGGTCATCTTTTAAGAAGATGTCAATCTCACATATTTATCTTTGCTCTAAGATACAACAAAAAGAAAATTTGGACGGTCTATTTATACATGGGGACTCGCTCTGATAAGACTTGAGTCATCCCAATAAGAACTAGGAAGAATGGGCCACATTAGTTCAGAACAAAACAGAAATTAAAAAGGCTGCAGAAAAACTACACCAACACCCAGAAACGGACACTGAAAGCTCTGCACCAAGTGAAGAAAATAAAGAATGAAAGATTAACGGGAGAAACAAATTTATATCAGCTTGCTTTTATATATACATGTACGTGCATGTATGTATACATATATATGTGTTATTACAACAGAAACCAAGAAGAACAAAGCATATTAGGGATTGGGAAGGCTGTGAACGAACTCTACAAACTCTCACTAACACTGAAAGTTTATACTAAGCAAAGAAAATTAAGTATGAAAGATTAACTAAGGAAACAAATTTAGGAAAAAAGGATTCTTGAAACCACATGTAAATTATCACAACAGAAAGGAAAAGAAATAGGCCACATTAGCAAAGAGTATGTAAAACAAAATTTACCAATAGCATTTTCAGGTATTACTCCGACTCACGTTTGTTTCTGCGATCGTTTATATGAGTAAGTATGATAGATATTTATGTAGGTATCTAATAAAAGTAAAATTTGTGATGGCCTCTCTGAGACAATTCGGGAGTTTGTACATTCTTCCACATCTGTGCGTTCGATTGTGTTATTATTGTAGTCTCATAACAATATGCTAGGTAATGGTGATGAACATATAAACATGTGTATCATAAATGACGAATCTCGGGTAATAACTGTCCAAGTAAACAATGATTCCTTTGTGTAAATACTCACCTTAAGTAGCTTCGGACGTGAGTGATCTTCGAGTACCAATATAATTATTATCGGCTATTTATGATGCTATAAAAAATTATTCATCAGTTTACCTCGTATTTTAGAAAAAAATATCAATAAAAATATTTATGCATTGTATATAAATCGACGAATGATATTTGTTTTCTAAAACGATTTTATTAATTTGACCTGTAGTTATATATGTACGTTTGTAAAAAAAAATTAAAATTAATTTTCTCTCCCTTTCATACGTCTGCACAATTTGAAACTTTGCATCGTATTAAGAACCGATGACATTACAATAATTTGATATTATCAAGCTGGTCACGGAGACAGGTGGTGGTGGAAATTGAATGGTGGAACTCTTAAATGGCTACTAATAAATTCTTAGAATTTAGTCTCAATTTGTTGGTGTTAACGAGTCCAATACATTAACATTTAGCGACAAAGACCTGATGATAGAGCCAGAAAGTTGATAGCAGAACTTTTCACTGGCTACTAATAAACCACTTAAGTTTGGACTTATTTATCTTTAGTAGTGTAATTACCGAACGCGAGCTTACAGTTCAAGTAAAAAATTTAGTAAAAAAAAAGAATAAAAGACAAAGTATTTATTAATCGAAAACTATAAAAAAAGTATCTAATAAATTAAATAAAGCTTTTATTTAAGAAATATGAGGTAAAAAATAAATTTAAGGGAAATTTATCATATGTACGTATACAAATGTATAGGTACAGTGGGTATATCTTAAGTTCAGAATTAACCTTTCTCTGGGTATCTCATCATCATATATAGGCGTGTGTATATAGATAAGTTCTAGGGACGTATATTAATTTTAAAAGCTTGAAGCATTGAACCTATTTAACGGATAGCATGATGCGATATGGGCGACATACGTTATACAGTTGCTATACTTTGTTCTTGTATGGTTGGCTTGCCTCCTAAAAGATGTTGATTTGGAATTCTTACATACCAATGAAACCCAAGTGAAATAAAGACCAGGCTTGTACACAGCAGTCCCTAATGCGACTGACTTAAATACGACTATCTTGGTTCGTTGACATGTTCCAATGCCCACGTTTAGAATTTATCGTCAGACCCTGGACACTAAATAGGGATATGGTTCTTGTAAAGACAATTTCAACGAGCCCAAACTCAAGTTATGTTACGTAATTGAGAAGATACTAGTCATCTTCGAGATACATCATCAGATCAGTTTAGTAGTATTATTGTATTGCATTATCACCGGACTTACATAACTGTACTAAATTTCAGCTTAATCGGACACCAGCAGCTGACTGAAAAATGATTGCAAATTTTGAAATGGACAACTTACATATGAACATTGCAAGCCTAAATTAAAGCTTGCAAAAAATTAGACCACTGATATCAAGCAATTAACGTGTTTATTTAACCGACTTAAAAAAGAAGGCTCTCAGTTCGACCGCAGTTTTTTTAATGTTGTTCCTTCATTAGTGGGTTACTTTACTAGATTAGCGATCGATACCTCTGTGTCATTTTTTGCCGGAACTGAGATATGATGATGGGAGCAATGAAGAATCGATGGAACTCTTCAAATATTACAGGCATACGTATAGAAATTCCAGTATTTTCTAGAGTAACTCATGTATTTGTTTTCAGAGAACATCATTTAATGAAATGGAACTGATTATGAAGACCATAGATGACCACTGGAACACGTCAATGAAAAGTAATTTCACGCATCGATATAAGATTCCGTTAAGGTTGTTGAGAAAATTATGCTCATCTAAACGCACGTTGTGAAGTGGAACAAATGATGTAGCACCAGCTAAGCTCTGATGATGGGATCGAGGATGATACGAAGGGACTCTTCAAGTATTATAGGTAAACTTATAGCCCTTGCCTTATGTAGTGACTCAAACATTTCATCATGGAATACACCATTTGATGAAGTTGGTGCTCTCATTTACACAGTAATGCAAGTTACATTACTGCTACTTTATCTCATTTTATGGTGAATTGGGGAAAAATGTCAAAATTTATAGTCCTTGGAAATCAGCCTACTTATGGACCGCCCGGCGAAAGTGTGAATCTGATGATGATTACACTGTAACTAAAATGGAGGAACCTTGGCATGATTATTAGCCCCACCGGAAAATGCGGGAGCGAATCTGATTTTCCATTTTCTCCATATAAAGAAAGGTCAATTATTTATACCGACTGAAGTTAGGCAAAATAAAAACCCTATAAAAAGGTATGAACACAAAAAGTTAATGAGAGATAATCAAAACCAACATTTATGTCTATGATCGTGAAAAAAAAATGTGAAGGATTAAAAGGATATCAAATTACGAAAACTGAGCCACAACTGTATTAAGTAAATCCAGCTGGCATCGACTCCAAAAAAAAACTTATTTTAATGTTTTTGAAGGTTGTTTCCTTTTTGAAAAGTTGTATTATTAAATTGACTAAAATAAAAAAATAATTAAATTTCATGTAATTTATAAATGTGATTTTAAACAACTCAATAAAATGACTTCTAATGATTATATGTGTGAATAAAAAAAACTATTAAAAAAATTTATACGTCTAATCAATATGTTAATTGATTGCATATCCATGAAAATAGAAGTAGATAATTTTATGTGACAAAAGTATTTGTTTGGTGTTTTACAAACTTGTTTAAATGTTGCAACGTCATTGTGGTTCGTGAAGATATACGATCCATATAGTGGATCAGTTTTGCAAAATGTTATCTGAAATAATAATATTCTTTAGTTTATGGAATAAATACTATGAATTCTAAAGTTTTGTAACCACTATGAGAAATTGAGAGTTGTAATAAGTACACTAGACATATTTTATATGCACTTATTGTTTATGTATGTGTGTATTCTCTATAATGTAAGCATTTTACCATTTGCATAACAAAAAAAATTAATAAAATGAAATAGAAAAATGAAAAAATGGATGGCAACTAAAGAACAAGTTTATTTTGAAACAAAATATATATGTGGTGAGTATATATTCAATACGACGTCAAATTTTAGAAAAAAAAATTACATCTATTTCTGTTTTTAATGTCTAGTTAGTAGATAATTTAATAACGTTACAAAAAAACGTATAATTTTAATATGTCAATTATTATGAAACATACATATTCTAAGAAAGTTGACTAATTGGTTTAACGTCATTTTTTAATAAAAAATGACTCTTATTTCTCTATTCGGTTTTCATTTTTCAAATTGATAAAATAGGAATCTTTAAAAAAATGTTATCATTGATTATTTAAATGTCTTGACATACTATATTTGTACAGTTTCATAGTGTATGAATTTACTTGATAGTGAGTAGATATCATAGTATAAAGATTTCTTTTTGCATAATTTTATACAATTTGTGTAGTGTGAGATGCATTGTTGTTGGTGCTTAATTTTTTTTTAACTAAACATTAATTTATATAAAATTTTTGACATTGTATTTGTTACACAGCACGCGAATTAAAAAACCGTAATATCTACTTTATTCCAACTGATGGATGTTGTATATTATTAAGCTGTTACTATGAATTAGTATTATTTAATGTAACTATTGATCTTTTTTTACATTATTACGTATTAGGTTGTATTTATTTTTCTGTTTATCTAGAAGCATCGATAGCGTGTGTGATGTGGGAGTGCGAAATCTTGTGATATTGATGTGCGCCGGTTAGTGTTTTCTAAAACTCATATTGAGATCGAATATACCAATTATTGATTGTTGAAAAAGGTTTGTTATAATATGCAAAAGACATGGAATACTGATATGTATGTATATATGACTTTAAAATGGGGGTTATGGTCATGCAAATACCCTTGTAGACACGTGCGCAACAGTGAAACGATATATAGGATGTACAATTGTATAAAGTTACAATAGATTTTTATTGTCACACAATGCTTATGTAAATCACTCGAATGCGCAGTTTCATGCGCATATGGACAGTCATTTAAAAAGGATTTCGATAAATCTCGTTTCGGCTTCGAAGTACCTACCCGTTCCATAGAAATACTTCAGACAAAAAAATCACAAGAGTTCTCCGTGCCCAAATACGACGTGCAAACAATATATTCTTTAAGGAGATGATCGATTTGGGGCTTTTTGGACACCCACTATGGTTCATAGTTTTCTTATGTTCTTTTTCAGAATTTCGTATTCATAGGACTTAAACGCTACCTTATCGATCTAGTCACTATACAATTATTTTCTGTTCGAAGGTCGAGGTTCGAGGAAGGTTCTGTTCTAAACTTTGTCTAATTAAGAGAATGACTTTCTAATATTGTGACAGAGTAGTACATATATTTTGAGCACTTTGTACTATACATATGCAGTTGCTTTTGCTCACGGCTTCATCCGCGTGAGCAGAATTAAATGAAACATGGTTTTGATTTAACATTGGACCTCCACTTTTTTAGACTGTGCTTAAAGCTTTAAAATCTGATCTATAGTTTTTGCGGTATGCCATTACAAATAGAGAGAAGAAAATTCTATAATCTACTGTTTTGGGTTCAAACCGCTCTAAATAGTTTATCGCAATTAATTTTTCATACTTGTTTCCAATGTCCAGATACAGTCTCGTCACAGTTTTATAATAGTGTAAATACACACAAAAATTTATAAAATATATAATTTATCCTCTTTATAGAGCATGTTATAGAAAGATTTTTTTTAATTTTTAATAACGTAACAATTGATCTCTCCTGAAAATGTTAATTTAAAAAATGCTAATGTTAACACTGTACGGTAATACAACTTTTCTTAATTTCTTATTATCATGATATGAGCAGTAAGATTAATAGAATTTCATTTGAACTCAAATTGTAATTTTGGGATCCTGGGGTTATGATCAATTTGTGAAATTTGCTGCATTAAGATATCAACATATCAAGAGTCTCGTAGATCTCATTTCAAAAAATGCCGAATTCTTGTATACATCATCTCGATCTCGCTCGGTGTATATGATGTACGATGTCTTCTTCGGATAAAATTATAGTAAGTACAATATCTTGATTCTTTGGACGTATTGCAATTATAAACGAACAGATAGACAGATATTTTATGGATATTCCCCTTAAATCTAGGATGTTGAACAAACATTAATATAGTTTTCGCTGTATCCTCTAGGGTGACTTTCAGTGCTTACGATTTCTGAAATAAATGCCTGTGACAGACACGAATAGGCGCATGAATGATCTTATAAGAGCTCGTATTTTCCCAATTAGGTATATATTTGATAATATATTTTATCATCATGTAAATCAAATGTATTGTCATGTATTTATTTAGATAGCCATATATTTTTGATTATCTAGTTAGTTCAGATGGGTTTTTGTGCTATATATACATGCATGCATGATACAAATGTTTTCGAGTAAGACTTTGGCTCTAAGTGGAAATCGCCGCTATTATTTTCATTTACATTAAACTTATGGCTTTACATTCAGTTAAAGAATATATTATAAATTTCAATGTAGCTGTTTCTTATGGCGCGTCGATATTCGATTTAGCACACCCACCCACCACCAACGTAGGACACAGTTTGCATCAGGGCTGTACCAACTAGTGTTTTTTTAACTCGTGTTCAGATGGTATATCGACCAGCAATCGTTTGTAAAGGAGAAGGGAATTATTTTTTAATAGAATTTTCGAACGGCAAACGAGCATGAGTGCTACCAAAGGGTAATTTGGTGGTCACCGCCGCTCATGCACACCGAAACGCGGCCTTTTCGACACGAATACGATATCTGATTGAGAGGGGAGTGGATTGTTGAAAGGAGGAATGGAGTGATAGAAATGGGACAGGGCAGACACGTGATATTCTAATGTCACATGCCGAAAAATACATTAAAATGAATATTCTCGAATAACTCCCGAAATTCTCAACAATTCTCCCCATCTCACATCGGGCCAACGTGCAGAGGCTCACGCTCGGCCACAGTGAACATTAAAGCAGAGGCCGAAAAATATAAGACGTGACCTGCGAAGCGCATGGAGCGTGCCGCCGAAAATACGCGTGAGCACCCATTGTCTTTGCATGTGATGTGACGAGAGAGAGAGATAGAGAGAGGAGGTCGAGAGAGTAGGTTACTCTCTCATAGTCTCCTACTCTCTACTATAGGTCATACTCTCTCAATCTCCTCTCTTAATATATAATTGTTAGAATCATATTTTATATTATAAATTTACTACTTTACGCAGTGAATAATGTTATAAATTTATTTATTTTTTAATGTCAACCATGTATCTAGCTTTTTGTATTTTTCGAACAAATATTATTTCTCGCAGATATAAATTTTCTGCATAGCTCCTCAATACGGCTGGTGTGAGTGTCGAACGTCATTGACGTCCTGTTGTGGAACAGAAGATAAATGTAAAATAGATTTTGCAGTCCTAACGCAATAAGATTAAGCGCTTGAAGTACGAATGCTCGAATCGGCAACGTTGCAGATGTTCTAAAAGCCTTGGATGTCACGGCTTTTTATAGCCAAAAAGATCGTTAGTGGATGTCTTTTTTTTGTCTAAATATGTTGCTTATGTGCGATAAATCCTTTGTAATAATATTAAATATTGAGTATTTATTCAGAAAATTAACAAAATATTCCTTTTCTAGTAGTCGGCCGATTTTTACTATCGAATTTTAACTTCAAACGTTCAGAGTTTTCTTAATTTTCTTATTTCTTATTTTTTTATTTTTTAAAAATTTCTTACAAACGAAACTTCCATTTCCTGAGGAATCGAAGAACTTACTGCTATGGAGCCGAATTATGGAGTGTATAAACACATCATTGCTACAGACAATGAAATATTCTTTCATCAATACTTTCATAAAGGTTTGCATGTGTTTAAAAATTTAGGGGGAAAACTTATTGACGCCAAACCGAGTGATTTTTATATAAGTAGATACTATTATTGTAGCTATTTTAGTTACTTTTAACTGTCGAATATTTAATTTAACTTTACCTTTAATTTTATACAGTCATATACGACTTAATTTTTTTTAATCTCTCGGTATTATTGCGACTTTGTCGACTTTTATCCTCTCTAGCCATATACGAGTGTCTGCAACGCTCATTCGCCCACCGCTGCTCATAATTTAAATTAATCCTTTGTTATAGCGTTCAAAACAAAAAGTTTTACCTGAGAACCCATCTATGGGTGCGTCTGTAAAAAAGAAGGAATAATTTTCCTCATCAATGTTTATCCGCATGGAAATAGACACGCATACGTTACAATTTTACGTCTCGATGTTTAAACAAATATTTTCAAAAGATTAGCCTGTTCATTTCTTCGATTAACGTTACTTTGTTAGTGGTTTCACAAAAGCTCCATACACTCCATAGGTAATAGGAAAAAAGAATTATTTACAGGTACTATTAAAGTTCCTTACATGTGTACTAGTGCATATACATGAATACACGTCAATATTTGACATATGTGATGCCTACAAGCATAAATATTCTTAGCTAAAACTGCGGGTAGCTACATATTCTTGCTAATCTATATTAGATACTATATAGATACTTCATTAGGACAATAAGGAAAATTTTATGTCCAACGTATCTATGTCACAATATTTATGGGTTTTTGCAATTAAACTTGGTAAGGTCTTTAACTGAATCTTCGCTTTTTCATGATTTCACGAAGAAAATGCACAAAAGAATTTCTTTAATATCTATTTTAATTCTTGACGGTCACATAGTGACTGCGGGTTGCACGAAAAATTACACAATTTCCAATCACGAAAAATCACAACTATCTGCAGTTGTGTAAAAAAGCTATTGCATATCTATGATGCGCCGACCGACGTGCGCAGCCGCCGCAGTCGTAGATGCCACATACGTCGATGCGTCGAACGCCGCAAACGAAGAGGTGCTCGACTCATGCGTTCAGGAGATGTTGCAGCTCAAAGAAAATAAGGTTTGCTCAATATAACTAGGAAACCGTTAGTCAGATCGATCATTGACACAGATCTTAAATTATAATTACATATTTACATACATAATAAATACGTATAATTAAAGAAATTGTATATAAAATTATTAAATATAATATTTCGAGTCGATCACTGCAAACAGATTGAAAACAGGCTTAAGCGTTCGAATGATATTGTGGTTCAAACATTTTAATAATATGAATAACTTCGTCTTGAACAACTCGGAGACATTCTTTCCAATTAATTTATGACGTATGAAAAAAATTTTAGTCCTTTAAAATCGCGTCAAACGCTGCAAACGCAGAGGCTTATCTCTTTCGAAGATATTTCAGTTTAAAGAAATTAAAGTTTTTCTCTAAAAGTCGGATACTGTTCATCTAATCGTATAATAACTACAAGAATAAAATTAGTGCATAAAATTTTTCGTCGACTACTGTAAACACTTTAAAAATAGGCTTAGGCGTTCGAATGATATCGCGGTTCAAACATTTTCAAAATATGAAAAAGGTCGTCTAGGACAACACGGTGACGTTCTGTCCGATCGGTTTATGATGTACAAATAAATTTTTCGTATTTTAAAATCGCGTCAAACGCTTCAAACGCAGAGTGTGCTCGGCTTATTTGTTCCGGAGATATGGTGTCTTGGTGATCGATATGGAGGCGTGGTGAAGTCGGTGCAACAGCTTCCCGCAAACAAACTCAAACAAACAACAAACTCCACATCTTGCATTTCAGATATAGAAATACAAAAACGTGCAAAAGTTATACGAAAGTCGCATATTATGATGCCAACTTTTATTACTTCTGGTATCAAACAAAAAATATCAATTACAGACGAAAGGACGGACTATCAAGGATTGAAGTGATTGAATAGCGTCCCGTTTCTTCAAATTTATGATGTATCTCTAAAAGTTAATAAACGAAGTTCAAGTAAGTACTTCAACACTGCGACACTGAACAAAGATTGATTTTGTGTAACATGAAAAACACATAACTCTTAACTGTGATTCATTTCAATTTGCTATACCTAATTATTCTACAGTTTTTTACATTGACGGAAAAACGTACAACTCGTTAACATTTTTAAAACGGACGAATAGCCAAATTTTGTTTGGTGTATTTATTTTTCATTATATTAATCTACGCGTAGAAATAATAAAACAATAGAACCGGGTGTGTCTGTAAATTAAAGGTATGTATGAAAAATTAACCGAGACCATGTCGGACCATGCTCATTATAGGGCTCCGAAGCCATTATTACAAAGAAATGCACTACAGATGAAAATAACTAAAAAACAGTATGGCCATGTTCAAAATAATTTTCTTTGAATGTATCTATTAACCGTTTTTCAAATTTTTTTGATTGTACGGTTTAAAAAAGACAGGTCACAATTTCTGTAACTTTCGGACCGATTATTTCCGAAATTATTAACATAATCGGAAAAATTGCTTTGAAACCTTAAGTGTTTTAAACGAACTATCGAAATATGTACCACTCATTGATGTTAACTGAAAAAATTTTTTTCAGCTTCTGTTACATGTATGGAGTGACCCCTCTAGAAATATTTATTTTCGTTTTTTAATCATCAAACTATGTAGCGGCTCACACAAGACACCTACACTATAAATTTCATCAATATAAGTCTTGTAGTTTTTGAATAAAATGCCTGTGAAATACCGACGGCCAAATGGACGGACGGGCATTACGAAACTATAAGGATTCCGTTTTTGCCATTTTGGCTTGTAATCCTACAAATAGCGAGGGGTTGATGAAAGAAAGGTAATATTAGGGAAAATAATGATTTATAAGTTTCTAACTTATCTATCTGCTCACTTATATTTCTAAAATTACCGAACGGATTTTAATGCAATTTTCAAGGGTCGATAGGTTTGGAGCAGAATACAGGTTTTATTTTATTTAAATCGGATTTTAAAAAAAGTAGTTCTCTGGGTAGTAGTGTTGTATAAAGTGTGAAAATTCTTTCACATGTAGAAGGCGACACTATCCCGGAGTAATAACCGATATTTTGTTTAAGCACTAGCATTTGTCTTGGCTTCGTATAAATTGGAACAGTGTACCGTACCGAAATCGAAAGCGGGACAGGGAGCAAAATCCAGAGCTAGGACTGGGACCAAAATTGAGAACGAGACTGAGGTCAGAACAGAGTGCCAGTTCGGGATTAAAATCAAGAGTGTCACCAGGATTTAAATCAAAAACAATAACGGAACCAAAATTAAAACCGGGAGCGGGTTTGGGATTGACAGCAAAAGCCTTTCTATGTGAAAGATGAAGGAACACGTGGGCGGAAAGCTAGTTTACTATATTAAATATTTTTAACTTTATATATTCAATTTCCCAGTTAGTTAAACCATTGTGTCATCGGATGTCATATTTTTCCAACAACGCAGGTTATTCCCTTCGTACAGGAAAATGCATCACAATGCACATCGCTCATTACTGCGCATATCGGTGTGTACTGACATTTTCCTTATATAAATCAGAGTACCTACCTGTTTCACTTAATTGTCACAGTTGAGTCATGAAGGAGTGGCCTCTATTGTATCAAGAGGGTAGAGTGAAACGTAATGCAACTCAGCGTTTGTTTTGGTTGTGAAAACCGACTAAGTGTTTCAGATAAATAATAATTTCGACGTCGTCCACGCATCGAGGGACCTGGCACCCCATTAGTCGAAGAGCTCGTGGCGCACGACTCATGAATATGTTTTGTGAATGATTATTAAAAAATAAATCGCGTGTTAAAATTAAATAAATGATCCCAACGCCTAATTCAAATATTTGGTACTAAAGTCTACCTGCGTCCCTATACGTTTCGTGAAGTGCGGTAGAAATTTGTCACAATAATATCTATATGTAAAATATGTAGGTAATAGGGTGTTTGCCTGACCTACCGGGGTACATCGCATCTTCGCATATAAGAAAGATGTAAAAAAAATGTGACAAAAAAGTTTTTGATTCAGAAGCTAAAAAGTACTATTCGAAAGTTAAAATACTACTGATTTTTGGCGTTTATGACGACCTACCTAAACTTTGTTTTTAAAAAAAGTGAATACATTAAAATAAAATAGAAATATATAGACAAATATATATACATATAAAAGTAAATATAATTGTATTTTTCGCTTTCATCCATTGATATACAAAAATATTTTATACATGAATGCTTTCATTATTACTATCCTTTGATTCACTCACTCGCTATTGTTATGTTATGTAATAATTACAGTAGTTAATTTTAATTAATATTTAGTTAGTTGTCATTATCATGTCATTACTGTTGCGATAGACGTGCTTTCCATTTCGATGCGTAAATCGTTGGGATATAAAGTATCAATAAAAGGGATTGATACAGTTTATTATCATCTGAAAAGTGGAAGCTATCTGGATTTTTAAAAAAAATTGTTATTTCAAAAGTGCACAATTCATTTTAATTTTTTTCAACTTAAGTTATTTGTATATATTATACATTAACGAACGTTAAATTTAACATTACCATTATTCTTTTAAAACTAAAATTTTTTTATACTTAATTTTTTATACAATTTATTATTGAAAAAAAAAAGTATGATGAGTGAATGTTATTAATAATAATATTAAAAAAAAAATCAAATTAAAAGTACCGTCTACCACAACCCAATCTTTTTGAAACCGAGGGCAACGAGAAATATACTTACTTAGTATCAGAGATCGCTACAAACACATTACTTGTGTGAAATGTAACTCTATAATTATATTTTTTATGAATTATAATTTACCGACACCGAATTAGTCGGCCATTTTAAATAGGAAAATACTTGCTGCAATTCTAAACCTAATAAAAAACGCTAATTCCATAGACTGATTGGTTTGATTTTTTAAACTATTTTGATGTTTTATTCGTTTCTATGACATTAAATCATTTTCGAAGTTGACAAGAGGCGATATATTTTTTTTGATCTTGAAGCACACTTAAATGCTACGCATTATGAGTCGTACAATATAGTGCGTTTGATATTGTAGCTTTGAAAAGAGAGCACATTCCGAAAAAAAAAATTAATGTATAGTTGAGTTAATGCATTAACCTACAGTTCTACTACCGGTTTATTAGGTGTAGGCACCGCCTATTCAACGGTCCTTTGGGGTCCGCAAATATCTCCGACCTAATAGATTTAAAATTATGTACCTAGTTAAAGAGCAGAATTTCGTCTATATTTCTAATTCAAGATTTAGATCTCGTCCGTTCGTAACTGTTGCATAGAGTTGTAGATTAAGATTTCGACCGGATTGCCCGCTCTAGTACTAGACTCAAATTTAAATCTCTTGGCTTCAAGTATACCCCTGCACAATAGGAGTATTAAAATAAGGAGAAGGCTTCGGCTTCTATTTATTTTAATTTAATCTTCAGTGAGAATATAGAACCACGAAAGCTTCCTGATTTTCATTAAAACTCATATAAATGAAAATTATCACGAAAGCGTCAACGAATTTGGGTCGACATCCTCCTTTTTTGCCATCTGTCTACAGTCATCAATTAGGAATGAAATCTCCGAAAGACAAAATGTTTACAGTATGTATAAAAGAGCGGTAGAGTGATGTTGTGCTTAATTTCCCTGCATCACGAAAATGGATCAGCTCGACCGGCGCGACACCACACTCTCACAGAATACAGACGTGAAGTAGCAGCTTTCTCTGTTGTCTTTCATCCAGTGAGTGAGAGTTCCGGTAGCCCAATCCTCCTCCATCAGATATCGTATTCCTATCCAAGAGGCCGACAATGCATCACATAGGATTTGAAAAGGGTGGCAACGTTAATGTCAAAAAATACAACAATGACGTATTGTAATTGCAATTCTATTACCTACGAATTTGATTTGATTTCGATTTGATTTGACGCATTTGTTACTCCTCTGGGTTCTTAAGAAGTTTACAAGATGACTAGCAAGCTCGTTTGCCTCTTGAAAATGCTATAAAGAAAAACATTTCCGTGGATTTGCATCGAAATGACAATATAGACTGACGGCAATTACATTTTTACGTATACCTAAATGTTCTAAATTCAAAAGATGCTATTAGAACGATTTAAAATGGTAAAGTAGTAATCGGAAACCATAAAAACTTTATATTAATTGCGTTACCATTAATACAATTGCGGCGGTTTGCATCAAAAGTAAAATGGCAATTCGGAAAGTAATCCATATGAGGTTTGACAGATAATCTATGGACAATTGGGAATTTGAAAAAAAAAAATTTTTTTTTTAATGTATTTTAAAACTTAATTATTAATTTTATTGATATGTTATTTGAAAAACGAAAAAAAAAATTTTTTTCAATTAATTATAAGCGATTAAAAATTGATAAAATTTAAAAAAAATCACGTGACTGTGAACGCGCCACGATTGGCCACCATACTTGTGACGTCATAATGTTATAGCAATTCCATAACAGTGCAGCGTTTACAGCTATTATATCATCCTTTAGCTGGAAAAAAAACAAATCATAAATATTATTTAAATGCTTTTATAATAAGGAAACAAAACTACAAAATTTACTTAACAAATATTAATATAGTTCAATGCGTAACCTTAAAGGTTATAAAATTATAAAGATATAAAACTGAATTCTAGTTATCAGATAACGATTTATGAATTTATTGCAGTTTAGATAATCAGTATAAAATTTTTTAAAGCTGTGATTTTAAAGGTTATGATTTGAAGCTCAGTCAAAAGACTTAAGTAACTGAACTTTAGTTATTTATTTTAAACACTTACATGAAAAACTAACTAATGACAATATGAAATACTTACATCAAAGTGATCTTCACAACAAAAAAAGTTCGATTTTGTTTTAGGATTATCTCGGAGTACTGCTTGAAACCATTTTTTTCGACGTTTCTCGTCTTGAGGAACATTTAAAAACATTTTTTCCGGAGTTGTCTTTGTAGTATTTGTACATAATGGTACAAAACAAGAGCGGTAACTTTGAGATTTGACATTTTATATATTTTGAGTATTTAACAATGACAGAATAAAATAAATCAAAAGTCAAAAGCACTACACTTATTATCTTCGTATACACAAGTGACAACTAACATTATGACGTCACACGCACTCGGATTTGTTCGGGAGTTGTCGGCGTCTTCGGTACTGGATTCAAAAATTAATTTTTATTTTGATATAGCTTTTTAATTATTGCAGAAAAAAAAATTAAAAATTGTTTTGTTATAAAACTTATATATGATCTTTCCATTTTTCAAAAAAAAAAAATTTTTTCAAAAACGCAATTTGTCAAATCTTACGGTCTGCGTTTTCGAATTTCGTTTTTAGTTTTGGGACAACCAGTCGTTATTATATTTATTTTAATTTGAATTATGCAAATGAGCAACCATTTACGTATTTGAAAATATATAATACAAAATAAACATAGAAACATAAGTATAAGTTTACATATAATATTGCCTATTTCACCATATTCAGGTTGACGTTGTTTGCAATATTCTTCATTATGATCTCATTTTCACAGAGCTATAGCCGCTTAAAATTTGATTGAAATATTATTTAATAGCCTAATGTAGTACAACACACGAAACTCTGTGGCTATGAAGTGAGTCACAAAGGCTTCGCGATAAAATAGTAATCCGGGAGAGAAGAAGGAAGCGTCAGGGAGCGTTGAACTTGCGCATTGCATCACCCGCAGGCAATTCAGAGCGGCAGAGCTTCGTGCGTTGTAGTTACTGTACGTAGCCCGTCGTCATGCAGCTTCGGTTGTCGTTGACAGCACTTCGTCCACTTATCGTCCATTCGTGTTCATGTGTACATATAAAACTCAAAGAGATTCTAGTTTTAGCATTGTACTAAAGCAGACAATTTGGATATAGTCTTAATGTACTATTTGTCACCTATAGTTGCTTAAAAATGTGTGGTGCGCCTAAGCATAATAAGACAACAACGGTTAGCGAGATCAAACTTTGTATAGAAATATAGCTAAGGTCTGTATCTAATATAATTAGTTACAGACCGAACATTAAAGAGATATTATAAAAAACAAAATAAAAAGCCTCATATTTCTTACAGAAGCGATTTACAAAGTTTTAAAATTATATTTTATTTATTTCAAAATTAACACTAAACTTGAAATTACTAAAGTCGGCTTTTGACTATGGGATATAAAATATTTCACATCTTGAGGTATAACATTTTATCCTTCGTCATACATTTTGTACAAGACCGTTCACACTATGTTGTAATATATATTACATCCCAAACTATAAATATTTTTTCAACTGACTGAGCGATATTTAGAAGTCATTTCAAGGTGTGTATTTTGCCTCACATCCCCGGACACCGCGCCTCCTGCCTAGGCGTCAGTTTGAAGGGTGACTTTTGTGTGCAGACTGATCAACTGATTACGTGTTTTGAATTTTTGGTTTTATGTTAACTATAGGTATTTGAAGTGCGCCATCTTTACCTACACATTAAATTATGGAGCATTGTATAGAAAGTGTTAGGAAATATCCTTGTTTATGGGCGACTAACAGTTAAACGTTTAAAATAAATGAAATTAAAGATGCTGCTTGGAGAAACGTAATAAAAGAATATGATTTAGCGGACAGTATTTATTGTTACTACATTCTTAACAATTTGATTTGTATTCTTAAGGTTTGCCATGATACAGTGCCAGATGTGTCAAAAAATCGACTAAATTCTTAAAGAAACTTTCATTTGATTATCTGAAACCTGGATAGGATAATGGCTGAATATCTGAAACCTGTTTAGGATAATGGCGTAAGCTGATTTTCAGTAGATAATATCTCATTTCGAGGCCAACTTTTGTACTTTTTTCGCCCATTAATTAGATGTTCTATATTATTGGAAAGTGAATCTTTGTATACTCATATTTCTTTTTCATTTTTCAATGTACTTTTTGTGTTACTACCATAGGAATTTCGAATTTTCTTAAAAAAAATTCAGCTTTAACGTTACTCTTACTATTCTATGGTCGCTAGGGTAATTGATATTATTCGCCTGCTGCTATTGAACGACATTTTTTTGAAAATTAGTCGGTATGTAGTCCAACTCGTTTTTTATCAATCCATTTGGTGACCTCCAGGTACAATCCAAAAAGATATTAAGAAGATTTATACTTAAGTATCGTCCCAGAACGAACAATATAGATAAAATTTTAATATGCAACTTGTTATCTTTACTCGCTCAGTCTAGTGTGATACACGTAAGTGGAACTAGGCGACATGTAAGATCAAAATTTTCATACAGAATTATTGCCAATATCTGCTCTATACCTGTATACATTACATATTTGTCTTTTGACATAACCCCTAAATAGGCTAATGCTTCACCTTCGACGTAGGAATAATCGTAATTTCTGGTAGACAATTTTTATTTTCGACGTCACGGTCGACGGTGCAACTTTAAGTCGGTTACTGTGATCATTAGTTTATTTACTTTGCAACTTTAAAAGTCGACTTGCCATCGTTCAAGGCAAGACGCTCATGACCTTTGCTTTTTCGACAAAAGGTTAAATATGCGTAAAAGTTGTGAAATGTAGCCGAGATGTGAAACCACAATTAAAATACGAAAGTTATGAAGTACTTATTGAACCGAAAAGAATCTGTCACATTGCGGTTAATGGCGATTAGACCACGGCCCTCGATACTCCCTTGGTGGCCGTTGAAAATCGCCAGTTGACCTCAGAGTGCTGAAAAGTCATTTCCATGTGCAGATTTTACGTCATAATTACATTAAGAATGTGACATTATACCATTGTGGAGGTTAATAAGTGTGTAATTATAATGTGACATGTATAATTTTATTTGTTCAAATAAATAAAATGACTTAAATTCCTCATTTATTGCTTTCAAGAACAGTTTTACGAATATTTACGAAAAAAAAAATTAACGTGTGGCACTCGGGGACTTCCGCGGTAAAGCTATTGCATAGCATTTTTTATCAACTTATGTAATTATAATTATTTATTTATTTATGCAGTATTTTTTTTCTTTGATAGTAATTCAAGTTTTTCATCACTTTCTTTATTAATAAATGCACTTTGTTTATTCATATTTAAAACACTTTATACACAAATTTTACGCGTATAGCTAATCACCAGCAACTGCTCTTCACTGTTGTACATAGGTACACCTATGTATACATATATACCTACATGTACACTTACGGGGCACATGCAGTGAGTGTGGCATTATAAAGGTATGATAGATACCTATACACTATATACTTTCTCACAAACAGCTGCTTACGTATTCGTCCGATTTCGAAGCAGCTCGTCTCGATCCGTGCGAACTTCGTACAGTCGTACCATATACATATGCTCGTATTAATAAATCGCTCTTATCTCTAAGAGCTGTATTCAGTACAGTTTTAAGATTTGTTGCTCATAAATAAACGTTACTTATGTTCGGTTTGTGGTAACACATATCAGCGGAGTGCTGTCAAATGACATTTGTGTATTGACGTATTAATAAACGTAACTCGCGTTCTTTGAGTAACGTTTTAAGATACTCTAATGAAGAATATCAGCTGAGTGTGGTCATTTGTTCACTTAAGATCGAGCATAGACAAAAAGAGGGAACAATGGAAGATATTGATATCTATAATCATTATGATTATTATGATATTTAAGATGAATTTTTCGCTCCGGTGACTAAAAATCTCGAAAGATATAAAAATTATTTAGAAATTTTCGTGTATATTTTATATATGTCAAAGATAAATACTTTAAACATTAAAAATTATTATTCAGATTGTATGTATCAAGTACAGAGATACTTGATACATACAATCTGAATTTGAATTATATTCTCGTGTTATCCGATCCTATGCTACGTGCCTTGATTTAAGGGTGTTAATGCTCGTATCCTTGCATTCGACTGTTTTTATATTTGCATAAGATACTTAATAAAGATTTTTTTTCTAATACTGAGAATATGTGTTTTTTATCCATTACAGTAATAAAATAATAACTGCACACAAAAATGCCAGGAAGCAAAAAATTAATTAACTTCTATAATTTTTCCAAAAATATACTATTGTAGTTCACAACACAATAAACAACCATAAACACTGCACCAATGGCGCACGACAACGTTACGTTCCGACAAAATAAAATATTCATACAAAAATACGTTAGTTAACATTATTCACTAATATGTGCATTAAATGCATTGAAACATAACAATAAAATAATGACTTTCATGATTGTAATATATTATAATATTTATATTGATTATAAAATGCCATTAATATAATAATTTTCATTTATATTGTATTACTGATGTCATTTTTCGATTTTATTCTTATAATGGAACGTTACTAGTTCGTTCCGACGAAATAAAATGTTCATTCTTTTTGACAGATACTCTACTTGAGTTAGACATCATATGAGTATGACTTAGGATTGGTTTATTAATTCGTCCATGACTTAAAACTAATATTGACAGCTGAGATGTTATTGTTTGATATAAGTCTTAAGATCTAATCACGATTCAATTTTAAAAAATATAAATTTATGCTTATGGATAGGAATATGTAATTGTAAAGCTGGTCTTGGAGGAAAATGTAAACACATTTGTGCTTTAGTTCATTGTATGTTTTTTTTAGATTTTAAAGTCCAGGAAAAATCGAGGGAACGTATGATGGATGTAATGGATGTCCCGATTTTTCGTTATTTATAAAATGAGTACTACAAATCCTTGTATTTGTATTTGGTACCCAATTCTTTAGATTTTCTTTGAGATTAAAGGAAATGAATTGAAAGTTTAAGTTTTCGTTATAAGATAAATATTAAAAAATATATTTAACAAATTAATAAGCGTTTACATACTTAGCATTATAACGTCCAATTTTTAGTTAATGTTATAGGACATTTCCGAAATTTTAAATTTAATACTGCATTTACACGTAGTTTTTTTTTTTACTGCATTTATTTACTGTGTACATCCATGCGGCTCCAAACACACTCTCTGGAAATTTGTACACGTTCACTTTCACGTATAATCTACGTTTTCGGCGTGATTTATCATTACATCCACGGATACAACCATTTTTTCTTGACGTTAGTATTAAGACAACATGAATATGTTTTGTAAATAATTATTAAAAAATACATCTTGTGTTAAAACATTTCTAATTCAGATATTTCCCAACATCTAATTCAGATATTTGGAATTAGTTGACGCAAGTCTACCTGCACGGTCCCTATACGTTCCACGAAGTGTTTGATTCAGGTAGCAATTTGACACAATACCATTTATAAACAAAATTCGTATGTAGATAATAGAATGTTAGTAGGTAATATAGTATTTACAGGTAAAATGTGTAGATCAGTAATAAAGTTTGCCTGACCTACCTGGATACACCGCGTACTGCGCATATATGAAAGGTATAAAAAAATATGTGGTAAAAGAGTTTTTAATTCAAAAATCAACAAGTACTTTTCGAAATTTAAGTTGATTTTGAGTAAAAAATAAAATAATTTATTTAATTTGATTTATTCAATTTAATAATTTGAGTAAAAATTATAACGACAATTTTGGACGTATTAACATTAAAATAAGTGATTATTTCACGCTGAAATTGTAATGGCGTCTTATTTAGATATATTTTAAAATATTTGTAGAAAGTCATTTTTTCCGGGATTTATAACTGACAAACATAAAAAAAAAATCTCGCACAGGATAGAGAAAAGTAAGCTGTGCTTACTATTGAATGCGAGTGAGAGCAACGATCACCGGTGTAGCGTGGTACCTCTCTGAGTTCTTATTGGCCATCAATCACGTGATCTTACACGGCTATACTAGCTGAATTGTTCTGGTTGATATTTTGAATGTAAATTGATAAAAAAAAAAAATTGATATGCAAATAATTGGTAAATAAAATCAATGTAACATTCTAAACGGTGATTCAAAATGAAAATTAAATAAAGAAACCAAAACACAATTTTTAAAAACCTATTCAATGATACCCTATTTGACAGCGAATGGTTGTCGCCATACTGAATTTCGATTACTGTCATCATGAATCCTCAAAAAATGCATATATATATATATGCTGATAAATACATTATTCTCCTTTACGTTGCGCAGTCGGGTACAAAGCTTCGCTTCTGTCAGGTGTTTTGAACGAAATAATCTCAGAGATCTCATCATAATTGTAAATATTTTTTAGTACTGATTACATCGTTTTAAACTAGGTAGTTTTATTAAATATGCAAAAGAATTACAAATTTATTTCCACGGATATTTCTTTTATAGACTCTCTAGGATTGTTATAATAATGTGATCCTTACTGTTATAAGAGTATATGGACTAAGTATAGAGAGCACACGTCCTCTTTTTTTTTTTTTTGCCGTCTATAGTTTCCACACGGAAACTACAGATGGCGACACAGAACGACAGTAACGACACAGTGTGATTAAAAAATAAATTTTCCGGTCCCATCACCCACAAATGAAGAATAGTTTTTCAATACATATGATAAAATTAAGTAATTTATGCGATTAAAATTATAAAATATGGGTATCGGTCGATTAACAATGAACGACAGCGAGATTGAAATAAACCGAAAAGGCTATCACTTTGAATCGGGACATGTTATAGATGTTATTGACAAACAAGCTGCGAAGTAGAAAAATTTAATAAATTTTATTTCTTTATCTCAAGAAAATTTTTAAAGCATGCTTGAATTTTTTATTTTAACTAACTTCAGTGTTATGTTTATAAAAAAATAATAAAATAAGGGTCCGTTGATCAGTTTTCGCCGTTACTTTGTTCACAGATTTTTTTTAGATTGTCTGTATAAAGTTGTACGTCCTGTTTTTATCACTAATCTTTGAATACTCATATAAATAGGACAAGATTATTATTATTATTTTATTTATTAAATTATCATTGTTCTTGTTAATCGAGTTAAAAAAGAAATAAAATTTATTAAATTTTTCTTATCTTTTGTAAATGTAAATGGAACAGATTTAAAATTTTTGATAAAAATAAATTAATTAATGAATACATTTAACGATATTTTTTCAATAATTTTCTCTATAAAAAATATCTTTGCGGTAGAATAAATGAAAAAAAAAAGAAACTTACCAATATATTGATATAAAATACATGAAATTATGTCGCTTTGCTGAAATTACGTGCCCTCGGCAACAAAGTATTTGTTGATAATTATAATATATGATAAAGTAAAAATTTCGGCTTTTTGTCACTATGACAAATGTTCGTCGGGCACATTCCTATTGTAAAATATAGCGCGAATCATGGCACAACCAAAACACTGGTAGAAATTAAAAAGTCAAGTCATGGTATCCCAATAATAGTTTAATCCGCATAATCTCGAGACTTTAATATTTTGCTAAAATAATTTTGCTCTACATGCTATTTTATCATTCACAAGTAGTCGTACAACGATTATATGTAATGGTATACGTATACCAATTTACTCTATCGCCGTGACTGACGACTGATTGTCTAAAACGTTCACTCAAATGATTTGACGGATGGTTGTTTGATGGCAGATTTTCATTAGTCAATTCGATCTATTACACACTCATATTAATCATAACTACAACTGTAATAAAACTGACAGCAAATTAAAAGAGTAGAGTAGAGAAATTAAATTATTGAGCAAACTCATTAAATGTTTGCGATCTTATCAGTGTTTTCTTATCCACCTGCATACTGTGTCTGGGGTCTATCAAAGTGTGCTTGTCGCCTTTTGCAGTCATGGCGAATATATCATTTAAGTCGTACAAATCGTTTCACGACTGCCTGTGTGTAGGATATGGCACCATTCTTTTTATAATATTAAGTTCAGCACACGAGTCGTGGCACAACGATTAAACTGTAAATCAAAATATGGACATCTATCTTCCCAAATTTCGGAGGTATATATTATTTACAATGACTTAAAATCGTTCACTACAATTTCTAAATATCAAGATTATAAGTTAAATATGGAGAAGTTTTTAAATAAAAAATGTATGTCTCGAAAGCAGCAAGTTAGTATGTTTAATATTTTTTAACTTTTTATTATATTATTTCCAAAAATTCCCAAGTCTAGATATTGTCTACCTTCTTCCACAGACACACTGAGTCTGTGGAAAAAGGTCGCAGCTTAGAGCCAATAAAATGAAATGAATAGAAAAATTATTAGAAATTGTGGTTGAAAAAAATATTATCAATCTGAAGAAGTAATTGTGACTATTATGAATAATGTTAGACAGCATTGTTAGTGATTGAACAAGTCATATACGACATAAAATAGAAAGTAAGAAAATATTCTAAATGTAATGAGGAATTCATTATGACTACTATACGAGTCACAATTCTTTTAGTGGTATCAAATATTTAGATTCGAATTTGAAGTAGAATTCGTTTTGAACTTAATATATAATTAATTTAATTTTAGTTTCAAAGTAGAGTTCATCTAATTCAAGTACTCTGGTTTTCTTTATCTATTTTCACGTTTGTTTGTTTGTATAACATCTGTATATATTGTACTAAACATATATGCATTGGATCAAGTATCAAATGAATTAGGTAACGGATGTAAATTTTTGTACATGAACTATAATCTAGCTGAAACCTAAGATTTTTTAATAAAATATTTTTGTATTGTATATAAAATTTAAACAGTATATCATGGAGAACAAAATCGTTTTACCAAAATATTAAAATCTCAATATTATGCGTTTAAACTATTATTGGGATACCATGACTTGACTTTTTAATTTCTACTAGTTTTTCGTTGTGCCACGATTCGTCTACAACAGGAACGTGTCCGACGAACGTTTGTCATGGTCACAAACAACCGAAATTTTTCCTCTATCATATATTATAATTATCAATGTTATTATTGAACAATGTTGTCGAGGGTCAAAAAGTAAAAAAATATATTATTAAAATATCTTGTTGTATTTGTAGATGCTCCGATGTATCTAAGAAAAATAAACATAAATCGGATGGTATACAATTTTATTATTCTCTTGTAATAATGTACACTAATCATGATTGAAAGAAAAATCCGAAAAAAGGTTAACCCTGAAGGCTATCCCTAAAACATCCCGCTGTGATATTTGTCGATTTGTTTTTGAGCTCCTTGAATATCAAAATATATTTCTTTCTGAGTTTTTGAAATTTTCTTAGTGTTTAAGCTTAAAAATTCGAACTACGGCTGACCTTTCAAGCCTCTCCTGAAATTTCAAGCTATTTTCAAGCCCAAACTGATCAAAAATATTGAGGTCAGCAAATTATACTACTTTTTTGAGCTTCCCAAGTTCAAAAACATAGTTATAGTACGTTTTGAGCACTTAGAATGTAAATTTTTTCCTTTTTATTAAAAAAAATGATAGAATGAGAATTTGATTCGATACAGAATTTTAGAATTTTTTAAGAGAAGTTTTTTCATTTTTGATATCTCTTCAACAAATCAATTGATTTTGGCTGAACTAGCGACAAACAATGCAGGTTTTTCCGTTCTATAAAAGAATTCAGAACATGCATTTAATTAGATACAAAATTATGGAGTAATATGAAAAAAAAATTTTGCAATTCTTTTTGCTTACAATATCTCATGAACGAATCAATCAATTTTGACCGGCCCGGGGGCATCAACGTGGTTTTTTAATATTAAGAGTTGATTCGTTTTATTTGTTTTTGGAAGCCATTTTAAAGTTATACCAAAAAAATACAATTAAAATAATTTAATAGTTTTTTTTTTAATTTCTTGGAATCTATAGATCCGAATCGGTTCAAATTTTCAAGAAATCTAAGATTAATGGAACTCTTTGCCAAAGTAAGGTTTTGATTGGTCAAGCCGTTCAAAAGTTATAAGAGATTTACATACATCCACACACACATGCGCGCACGCGCACGCACACACACACACACACACACACACACACACACACACACGCGTGCACACACATGCGGACACACATTAGTTTTTGATTAATCTCAAATCACTTTTAAACTAATCTCTAGGTGCCAAGAAGTGCATGTTAATAAAATTTAAAGTTTGTGAGTGAGATGATATTTGTAGAAACGATTTCCGCAAAAATACAGGCAAACCTATATCAATACGAAAGGCAGCCTATATTACTACGAAAAAAAATCAAGATTCGTCAATTTGTTTTGAAAGTGAAAACGAAGAATTTTTCAAAACATTTTGTAAAAAGTGATAAGAAATGAGTCCATGAAACATCATCAGTTTTTATTTAATATTATATATATATATATATATATATATAAATAATTTACACGTGATATTTTAAAACATCGTGTCTATTTAGATAATATTTTAAATTGCGTACCTTCCAACGTATCTCCGCTCTCACGAAATAAAGATCTTGTTGCAAGAAAAAAAAAGCATTTAATCGTGTAATAATCTGTCTTTTGTATGTTGTCAGATTGACGTTTTAAATCACGTCTTCTGCGTTTTAACACTCACATTCTTATTCCAATATACTGTTGAAACTTAAAGTAAAGAAAATAGTATAAATCTCTTCTAAATTGTTTGCAGTTATCATCTATATATGTGTTTCTTATTAGCACCTACACAATCGCATTTGACAAAAAGAGACAAATTTTAGTCTGTTTTTTTTCGAAAATTAACGTAAACACTTGAAAAGTCAAATGTACCTCTTGGACTTATTTAGTACGCAGTTAAATTAGAAAGTTTATCTTGTAGTACTCACAGTTTATGCAACTGTTACATTAAATTTAGTCGTATATAAATATATGGCAATCAAGAGTTTTTATTCTCTGTACGGTGGTTGTTTTGGTTTTTATCAATTTCTCATGTTATCTATGGCACTTACGATATACAGTAACTTTTCAAAATATCAAGATGTTATGTTTCGTGTTAGTGTGCAACTTTCATTCAGAGCAAATGCAAATTATTATAAATATATAATTTGCCGAAATATAAAACCGTCTTTAAGAATAAAAGGGTAACTTCCATGTAAGCAAAAGGTTGGTAATAAAAATTATCTTTATCCATTCTAATAATAAAATTATGATTGTAATAATACCTAATATTACTATTATGGGTGTACAGTATTTCATAACAAAAAAAGCAGCTAATTCTGATATTTCTTACAAAATTATAATTTGCTTATAGGTTAAAGGAAAAGGCTCTAACGATGTTTAGAAAAAAAAAACAAATATATTCGTTAGTAAGAATAACTGGGTATGCAGTAATGATAATGCGTTTTCCTCCGCCTGCCGCTTTTTATGATTTAGAAAAATTAAATTTTGTTCCACAAAGGGCTGTCAACAATTAATTTTGACGTCTGTTTAGTGCTTAGCTGTTGATTTTAAATATTTTTCTTTACTGTTATTTTATATACATAAAAGTAGGTAATATACAGTATTAAGAATGATACATTCCCGTATTTTCAGACTATAAGAACTGCTCAAAGATTGTCATTAGCCATTATTAATATTTTAAAAGGTAAAATAATACTTAATAATATTCAACGTTATTTTAGTGATTTGTTTTTGTGCTTTTTAGTCATGTTTTCAATAAATTGCGTTATTTTAAAAACAATTTTACTCAAGAAATAAACTGCTTGCTCATCTCTTTTGGACTATTATTTATCACCTTGGAATTTAAACTTCATTTTTTCCACTATGTGCCGCTGACCTATAAATATTAATATTTGACCAATTAAAAGCTACTTTTGTCAAGATGCCGTTTGATCGATTCTATAAAATAACTTTGGATTGCTAATGTATATTTTTTATGTGAATTCATTACCTAAAAATCGTTTTTCTCTTGTACTAACTTTTGTACAAATTCAGTTAAAGAACTCTCAAATAAAACCGTCTGCTGTTAAGACTTATATTGTTAATTTGACGTGCTGAAGATGTTTGAAAGACTTTAAAATTCTTAAACCGCCAATTTTGTAAAAATATAAAAACTGTTTTAAATTCTTTTCTAAAAACTGTTATGTAACCATTTATTATAAATAATTACCAATTGTTTGGGCTATTATTGAAGTCGATATTTCCATTTTCTTCTTCTAATATCATTGCGATTGCGGTTGAAAACAAATTTATAGTGAAGATTATTAAATGCCTGTTCGTGCTATCTTAGTGTGATTTTTACAAGCGCTCTAAGACTGTCATAAAAATAATGAGCCACTCCAAAAAAACTAATTTTAATATTTTGTTATATGATTTTTGTTATATATAAGATGATGATTTTCAAAAACCTCCGATCTATGAATCTTTGTAAATTAAAGTCTAAATTCATGACTGTACCGATGTTATTAGAACCAGGCCATCATCTGTATTTCAAGAAATTATAAAAATTAGATTTTATTATTAATAACTATTCTCTAAAGAAATAAGGACGAATTTTAATAATAAAAGTTGTATTTTATATTTAATGACTTCATTTACATGTATTTATTTTTGATTGTTTCCACACGTGTGTAATAAGTGAATACCTACCAACAAAGGTAAGATGACAAACTTTCGAAGCTGAACTCCACGATAATGACTACAAAAATAAGTTTTACGTTCGTGAGATTCTATCCTGTGTACTCACTTTAATTCTTGTCTACTGTTTAAATATTTTTCCAATGGCAATTTTACTTCAAAACAGACGCCAATAAAATGACATTTTATCTAGTTTGTTTATGGTTCAGTCTTCTTTTTTAGTAAGGTGGTTGTTCGTCTAATTCTATTAGAACGCCTAAAATTACGCGGGAAATCGTATTTATTCATAAATTATAATAATTCCAGAATGAGTGTTGAAGAAGATGTTATGAAAATACAGAAAAAATTAACGAAGATGACATCGGATGATGGAACGGGCCAAGAGGAAGCTCTTACTTTATTAAAAAACCTCCAAACAATGGCTATCAATTTGGATGTGTTAACCAAAACGCGCATAGGCATGACGGTGAATGCCTTACGAAAATCTAGTAAAGACGAAGAAGTGATTGCATTGTGTAAGACTTTGATTAAAAATTGGAAGAAGTTTTTGTCTACACCAGGTACTCCATCCAAAGATACCGGTAATTCATCTAAACCAAAAAAAGAATCTTCTGGCAAAGAAAAGGAAAAGAAAGAAGAAAAGGAAAAAGATAAAAAACTTCCCGCTTCTTTTCCACCTCAATCAAACACTACAGATGCTGTCAGACTCAAATGTCGTGAGCTTCTAACTCAAGCACTTAAAACTGATGGTGACAATCCTAATTCATGTGCTTCACCAGAAGAATTGGCTGAAGAACTTGAAGAATGCATTTATGCGGAATTCAAAAACACTGATATGAGATACAAAAACAGGGTGAGATCGAGAGTAGCTAATTTAAAGGATCCTAAAAATCCTACATTACGTACTAATTTCTTAAATGGAGTCATTGCGGCAGCACGCCTTGCTAAAATGACTCCGGAGGAAATGGCCAGTGATGAAATGAAGAAATTACGAGAGAAGTTTATTAAGGAGGCTATTGATGATGCTCAACTTGCTACTGTACAGGGTACAAAAACTGAAATGCTTAAATGTGGCAAATGTAAAAAGAAAAATTGCACATATAACCAACTTCAGACCAGAAGTTCTGATGAACCTATGACAACGTTTGTACTTTGTAATGAATGTGGAAACCGTTGGAAATTCTGCTAAGACTGCGCATTTTAAAAATGTTCTCTATCTATTCCCAACCTTTGAGAATTGCTTATATAGATTGTGTGCTCATTATTGATCATGCTTTAGGTGGTGACTGAAGTTAAAAAGGCACACATTAAATTGTTTTCTTGTGTGTCCTTAAGTACAATAAAATTACGAATTTTGGACTGAAAATTTAATGTGACTAATTAAAATTTATTATTTATTATTAGCCAAGAAATATGTAAAACTATGCAGTTAATTATTTTCGGCATCTCTGTTTATTCCTGAACTCTTAATAAATTTGTTGTGTATTTGTCATTGATTGTTTGGATGAAGTTGCTAATGCTGCGCAACTGATATTTTTATACCTTTGTTTTGTCTATAGCTACCTAAGGTGTGGCCAGTGAGTTGTGCGCAAACTATTCACTATGAATTTATTTTACATTTTATGTTTGCAATATATACATTGTGGTATAAATGTAGGATTAGTTAAGGCTGACGGAATAAACAATGTTTTAAAAGAGCCATTTGTTTTATAATTTGCATTGATTATTATGAGCTGTGATCTTGAAAAACAGTTATAATTTCACAATTAAAATTTATTATATACTTGGCATTGGCTTATTTTCAGATATACTTACTTGATTTTATTTCTTATTATCATCTAATATGTGCAATCACTAAATGAAAAAGTTCAATATCTGTATTTATAATAAAACAACCAATTAAAGAAATAGACATATAATTGTTTATAATTCACAATTACAGGAATGTGTCCATATTGGACTTTTTAATCTGACATTTGTAATAATAGTTTAATAATATTTATTTCTAAGCAATTTTTGTGTGAATAAAACATCTTGATGGAAAGTTTTAATGGAATTAGTAGAAAACTCTAAAAATACAAATGATGCAAGCTTTAATATAAGCTCTTCTGATAGTCACCCTGGAGATCAGTTTAATATGTATCTTATTATTTATATACTGAATGAATCAAATATATAATTCTTAAATTTATGCGTCTTGTTGATTATGAAAAACCTAAATGATTTTTTAAACAGACACTCGCCTAAGTTATTTTACAAACTATAAACATCATTTTTTAAAATGATACTGAGTATGGATCAAAAGAATAGGCAGACAGAATGGTTTTGCATGATGGCAAGCTATATATGTCATGTAGACGAAGTATCGTCATGTTAATGTCATATCAGAAAAGCTTTACCCAACTCTTGTGCAAAAAATAAATACTGTTGCATTTTTGGAAAGTCATAACTGTTGTTTGAAATTCTATTCATGAATAATAGCAAAATACTTGACAATTGTATAGCATTAGTGGCAATGCTATGTCAATAGATTATATTATGTTATAACTGTGTTTACAGTCTACATCTCACAACAAACTGATTATACTTTAAGTGCATCAGTTTTCACTTAGCAAAAAACCTGCCTATTTTTTAAATCTGATTTCAAACATAAGTTAAATTTTGTCCAAATGAAGTAACTTGATCTAAATAATATATTAATGCTTGCGAAAGACTAGTATTTTTACAACAAATTGTACATTCACAAACCAAAATGGCCAATGCTATTATCTAATATGGCAAGGTTCACTTTGGTTAACTAAATCACCAAATAAAGTTCAAAATAATGTTAACACTTAGTTTTATGTAACCACAATGTCTCCGGTGGAAATATTAACAAAAACTTTATCACTTGTTTCATAATATGGGTCGTTTTTATTTTCTGACTCCAAGATACTTATTTCAGTAGAAGTGTCAGGCTCGTTCATTGTCATCATCGTGATTATGACCCCTTCGTTTTTCGCGAAACACTGCGGCTGGAGAGCTTTTTGTATATTAAAATGTGTTTTTAAATGTTCTCTAAGGAAATGGGATTGGACAACAGAAAAGTCACAATGGCAACATTTGTGATTAGCCGTTGCGTCACTATCGAATTCTTTATGTCTATGGAAATGGTTGTCCAGCGCATCGCGACGTTGATTCGTGTAGGGACAGAAACCGCACATGTGAATCTTTCTGTCTTTCTGCTTATCTTTTATAGGCGATTCCGAATGGCCCGTTTCTTTAGGAACACTAGTAGAACGTCGCCTCTGCAGAAGGCGTAATGTTTGCTGATCGCTAATCGAGAACTGTTGAAAATCACTTTTAGGAGTACCTTTCGGGATGGTTTTAATTGCGAGTTTGATGTTGTCTGAGTTATCTTCATGTACACGCTCATGACTTTCACTGTCAAAATAATCATTGCCTTTTTTCCTTTCAGCCTGAGCTTCAGCGTTCATCTGGTGTTTCCGCATATGTTGTACATAATTGGCATAATATTTCACTGAGTAATCACACAATTCACATTTGTATCTTTGCTTAGATCCATGCAGAGAAAGATGAATTTTATATTGTTCACGTTTCTCGAAAGCCGATGGACATTTATGACATTTGTACCTCTTTTCTTTTTGACGTCCGTTCTTCAAATAGGTGGGATAAATGAATGCAGGATTTCCATGCATCAAATATCCAAACTGGGGATCTGCCTGAAGCACGGGTGGGAAATGATCATTAGGTTTTACTAATTTGTCTTTTTCTGTCATAACTCTTTTTTGAGCCTCAGTTTTTCTCTGGAAAAGGTCAGTCCCTGAAAGTGGAATGTTTTTATAATCAATATCTTCACTTGATTCATAGTCACACGTGTTTTTTTCGGCAGTTTCATGCAGTAGTTCATGTTTAGCTAAGTTTCCAATATTATTCGCAGAGTAATTACATTTTTTACATTTGTGCGCGCCATTGCCACCATGAAGATTCAAGTGATAATTCAATGCAGAGCCTTTGAAAAATTTTGCAGGGCACTGTTTACAAGCATAATTTGTAACTCCTTTACAGTTTATGAGCCCTTTGTTATCTTCTATGTCATCAGTCTTGTCCAGCGATGACACCACCCAAGTAATATCTGATGTTCTGAAGCAATGAATCAGTTGTAACTTTGGCTCTTTGTGTTCTGGATGGATGTCATGTATAATTTTTAACATCTTAGTTTTGTCCTGATATTCATCTGAATGCACATAGGTGTGAGCAGCCAACTGGCTTTCTATGGGTACTGAAAATACACAAGATTTACATTTATTTGCAAAACTTGTCTCATGAAATTTGTCATGGATTCGTAATTCGCTTTCAACAAAGAATCTTGCTGGGCACTTTTGGCAGAAATAAAGTATTTTTTCTTCATCATTGTTCTTGAATGATGTATCTTCTTTATTATTCAGAGCTTCGATGATAACTTTCTTCTCTTCTTCTAAAAGCTTTCTAAGTTTGGCTATCTGAATATCATCTGGTACATCAAGTTCAACTGAGCAGTAGATACGTCCATATATTTCTCCATGAGTTTTGGAATGTTCGGTGAGTTTTGCCGCATTGTTACAAGTAAATTTGCATTCGAGGCATTTATAAACTGTAATATCACTATTTTCAAACAAAATAAAGTGGATTTTCTCATGATTCGGTATTTTGCACTTCTGCGAATTAACATAGGAACAATAGCGACATTTGTACATTTTGTGAAATTCGTTTTTAGCAGAAACCCAAACATAAGGTGTGTCGTTTACATCGGTCGGCTCCGTCTTCGGCTCAATTTTAACGGCAGGGACCGGTAGCGATTCTTGTTCCTGCTCTTTCTTCTGAGGGACTATACCGTGCACTCTCATGTGTTGGTGTAAGAGATGGCGTTTAGAAACACTATAATTACATTCTTGGCATTTATAAGGTGTATCTGCTGGCAATCGATGGAATTGCTCGTGGTACATATATTGCGATTTGCTGTTAGTCTCGTACGGGCATTCTGTGCACTTATGACGTTTCGAAGATGTCGGTGGTTCTGGTATAGGCGATTTACAACCCATCGCTTTCGCTACGTAATCTTCTGGGTCTGTGATTCCATGTAGAATGAGATGTTGCAATAATTCACTTTCAGTCTTAACAAAGTACTGACAAAAGTAACACTTAAATATTGACTGGGGCGAAGGGGTGTGTTGTTGCATGTGTGCCAACAACTGTTTTTTCTCGTTTGTTTTAAATGGACACTTTGGACAAAAATCGTTGGTTTCATTCAAACCCATGGAAGAATCTTGCTTCGGCCTTTCTGTTGCTATAACTTTGATAACTCCATCATGTTTCAAACGGCAATGTCTCTGAAAATAAAAAAATACATATTTATATGAACAAACTATTATTTTTTATTTAATATCGTAACGTAACATAAGTTTACGCCTATTTCTCAGTGAGGTAGACAGAGATAACCGACCCTCATTTGGTAGGATAGTTGCATACCTCTCTCGCTTCATTGATCTATTCACTATTTCATACTAACTTGTTGGATTCGTTTACTAGACTTTGTCCATTGGTTCATATGCCACTAATTCGATCTGTATATGATTTTCTAAAGCGTTCCTTGCCGATCCTTTCTTCATACTCAAACGTCCTATAATTTTCTTTGGTTAATTAACTTTTATTCGTTCTCTACGATTGACGATGAACACTCAACATAATCTTTTCTAGTCCAACCACTACATCTTTTAAACCACACTTTCCCTGTATCACTATTTTTATATAGGTAATATACCTTTCAAGGACACTCCAAACAGGAATCCCATCTCCAATGTGTTGATTGGTACCCTTTTCATGTCCATTCATCACATCCAAATTTAAATGCCACACATAAGACTAACAATCGGGACTCTATTTTGGATAGCTAAAAGTATTCATCGTGCAGTACTTTCACTATATTATAGATAACAACAAGCAATATATCGGTTCAATTTATCTCCCGCGTTACTTTCCCACAAAACGTCTATCGTGCTTGCCATCAATTGCAAAGAAACGACCGAAATAAGCAAACCCTATCATTTGTTCAATTCTTTCACCTCTTACTGTCATTTTGCATTCAATCATACTTTTTTTATTTCCAAAGTTCATGACCTTGGCCATGCTTACATCTATTTTTATACCATTTTTCTTTCATAAATTGACCATTTTGTTTACGATCGCCTTCAATCTGCACGCCGACGATGCAATAATTGATATTGTCGGCGTACAGATAGTATTTAAGAAGTAACTCACTTATTTTTTTTTTCCGGTATTTTTTCAAACTATTCAAAATACTTATCCCAATACTAGGTTCAATAGCTATGGCGGGAGCATCACCATAGCTATTCTCAGTGTGTACATCTCTTTTGATACGAGAGCAGGCTCAAAAGTTATCTCAACTTAATGCAAAAATTATGCTGACCGTTATGTCGTCGTATTTTCGTTTTATAATTTTAAGGGTTCCGCGCAAAAATGATGAAACGAAATCCTTATGGTTTAGTCATGTCCGTCCGTATGTCAAAGGCATTTTACTTAAAAACTACAAGATGTGTATTAATAAAATTTAGAGTATAGGTGTTTTGTACTTAGTTAAGTAGTTAAATAACAAAAATAAATATTTTTAGGGAGGGCACTCCATACATGTAACAAAAGCTGAAACAAAATTTTTTCAGCAAAAATCAACGTGTGACAGATATTTCGACAGTTCTTTTAAAAACATATTAAGGTTTTTAGGCATTTTTTTTTGGTTAATTGAATATTTCACGAAATAATCGCTTCGAAAGAAACATTGTGTTGTTTATTAAATTATGCTTCCCTTTTTTTGAGCTCTATGTCCAGAAATATTAAAAAAATTACAATGCCAAAACTTAATAAATACTTTCAACCAAAATTGATTTCAACATGATCGAATATACCGTTTTTGAGTTATTCCCGAAAACTTACGCTTCTCAACAAAAGAACGTAAGTGCCATGAAGATACGATCTTTTGCTGGTGCTTTTTGTTTACCCTAGTTTAAGAGGAATATTTGACAAACCTACTTGGTTCTCTAGTTACAGGCGACTAAAGTACTTATACCTATTATGTGCGGGAAACATGGAAAAAAATGTAAAAACGTAGTTTTTTTTTCTGTAGTGCATTTCTTTGTAATAACGGCTTCGGAACCCTATACGCTGAGCACGGTCCGACATGCTTTTGACCGTTATTTTTAAGAATAATCAAATTTATTTATTTATCACGAAATCTATGACAGCTCAACAGTTAAGAACGTTTATACCGGGTTCGCACGAGGAAACTGACTAGCAAATTTTAATTCAATAAAATTATACTATTCGCTCCGTGTTTCAGAGAAAGGTTTAAGCCACTGGTCCTGGACGCCATCATTGCTCTGGTGACGGCGGTTAGTAGTTCCTAAATCGCGTCGGATTTACAGTACAATGTACGAAACGTTCCCGCTCTGAATTGCCTGCGCTTGCCTGTGATGCGCAGGTTTAACGCTCCCCAACCCTTCCTTCTCCTCCGCGTTCCCATTTTACGCCATTGCGACACTTTCGTGACTAACTTCACAGCGGCAGTTTTGTGCGTTGTACTGTACCATGTAATTATTTCCTGTTCGAGTTTTGAAGAAAAATTTATGGCGACAACGATTTTAAATTAATGATGAAGTGATGGCAGCAGTAAAAGAACGCTTTGACAACAAATTTAAGGGATATTTTTGTTACGAATTATTGTCTTTTTTGGAAAATCTAACAAGTGCATTACCCTCTTCGAGGGGGGCAACATTATGAAATAAAGTTGCCATTCCCGTTTTTCTGGAATATTTATAAAGATTATTTATTAACTTCCTCTCGTCCTTGAGTAAATATCAATCTAATCACTTTATAGTCCGTTTATTACAATATAGACACTGAAGTTTATGCATGAAGGTTGATCCGTTCGCCATGAACACCAAACATAGATAGGGCTTTTCATAGGTATTTTTTTCCACTCTATTGTAAGTGTTTTCTAAACCTATGATAGTTCAGAAAATCTCTTGGTCCATGACTAAAAAATTTTCTTTGATATATGTATAATGGTTCATTTATTCCAATACATAGACACTGAAGTCTGTATATAGACTGCAGTGTACTTAATAGCCAGTTATTCACACTAAATATAATCATTCTTCACTTTAAACATTTACAGTACATAAAATTTTGATATAGATACGTCTATGTTAGGGGTCATTTCATGAACAACAGCTTATGCACTAACGCCATCTGCTGGTGCATAAGTGAAAGTCGTCGGTAAGTATATCTACTATACCTATATTTCGTTAACACGTGGGCTTGAATTAACACGACGAATGCAATACTTTTCATGGAGGTGATGAGTAAAATAAAAATAACAAACGTTGCTATCGGTTCCGAAAGTGTGTAAAATGTTTGAATTATTTATACTATTATGTTTCAACGTTGCATAATTCCGGGTTGTTTTTCGTTATATTTCATACTTTTCGTATCGTCGACTTTTATTTAATAAACTCAGTTTGAAATATTAATTCGTATTATTCTTCTAATTGTTGGAATATCCTTTTATATGTAGACGTATTCATGTAAAACACATGTTTTACGTGGATGGCTGTATTAAGGATAGTCATCCAGGATTTTTTATTTCTTGACTAAAATTTCTCATATATAGATAAAAATACGGTTCGTATATCTCGTCCTATCTCGAAATCCCGCTTGTAGACGCTAAATTTTACTTTCAATCGTATTTGCAATTCATCCATTTATAATTTTTGCTTACAGTTTACCAATGTTCTGTGGAAACTTATCGCTCGGTAATTTCCGTAAACATGGCGTGAGCCGTTCTTTTTGTACAGGGGACACAATGACATTTTTGCACCACTTATTAGACACCCCGGCACTTGCCAAGAGTTTATGAGAGTGATAATTTTTTATAAATCTTAGTTTAATGATTTTCTTATTTTAATGATTTTAATATAAGGGATATTACTTAGGGTTCTGAGGCAAAATGATAAAATAGGAACTCCTATAGTTTCGTCACATCCGTCCATGTCACAAGCATTTTACTCAAAAATTACAAGATGTATATTGATAAAATTTAGAGTATAGGTGTCTTTGGTAGTTAAAAAACAAAAATAAATATTTTCTAAGCAATTTTTTCGATTAAGTGAATATTTTAGGAAATAATCGCGCCGACAATAGCATAAATTGTGTCTCCCTTGTTTATTTTTAAACCGTATGTCCAAAAAACATGAACAAAATTACAAAGGTAACACTTAATAAACACTTAAAACAAAAATCATTTTGAACATAATCCAATATATCGTTATTGAGTTATCGCCGAAAAACTGCGCTTCTCAACAAAAGGACGTAAGTGCAATGAAAATACACTCTTTTGTTGGTGCACTTTAGCATACACTAGTTTAAGAGTAATGGTCGACACACCTATTTGTTTCTTTAGTCATAGGCAACTAAAGTGCTTATACATATTGTGTGCGGGTAACATGGAAAAAAGTGTAACAACGTAGTTTTTAAGCTATTGCATAGCTTTTAGCGCGGGCTTTGAGCGCGGCGACCGAATCAAGAAATTCTATAACGAAAATAAACCCTAACACCCCCCACTCCGCCTACTATGTAGGTCGGCCGAGCGTTCGCTTAACGTGTATGTATATGGTACGACTGTACGAAGCTCGCACGGATCGAGACGAGCTGCTTCGAAATCAAATACGTAAGCAGCTGTTTGTGAAAAAGTATATAGGTGTATAGGTATCTATCATATCTTTATAATGCCACACTCACCGCATGTGGCCCGTAAGTATACATGTAGGTATATATGTATACATAGGTGTACTTATGTATAACAGTGAAATAGCAGTTGCTGGTGAATAGTCATATGCGTAAAATTTGTGTATAAAGTGTTTTAAATATGAATAAACAAAGTGCATTTATTAATGAAGAAAGTGATAAAAAACTTGAATTAATACCTAAGAAAAAAAAATACTGCATAAATATATAAATAATTTAATTATAATTGCATAAGTTGATAAAAAATGCTATGCAATAGCTTTACCGCGGCAGTCCCCGAGTGCTACATGTTTAATTTTTATTTGTAGTGCATTTCCTTGTAATAACGGCTTCGGAACCCTATACACTACGGACACTAACAGCTACGGAACTCTACACTGAGTATGTTCCGATACTCTTGGCCGGTTTTTTACTTAATGTTGACGTTTTGTGCGCGCGACCATCGTTAATGCACCGAGCGGCAGAACCGATATTGACAGCGATCGGTGTTTGGTCGCTAAACGCAAGCGGTCGTTTGAAAATGGCTTTTAATGTTTTGGTTTGTTAATAAAATAGTCTGTTCTTGTAGTTTTATTTAAATTGTAACATTTGTTTGCATATTTATCGTTTATTTTAATCTTATAAAATGAGAAAATTAGCAACGATCGCTAAAGTGCTAATGAAAAGTAAATCGGTCCCCAGTTTTTTAATTAAGTAATCCTCCATTTTGAACTATTTAGTTAGAATATATTATTAGTTAAGTATCGTTTTTAATTAATTAAAGTAATGTATATCCTACATATTATTAGCTTAACACGAATACTCATATAAAACATGATCACATGGAAGTTCAATCTACTTTAAATAAATCCAGACCCTTTACATGTTTACCTAAATACTAATATTATAAATCTAGAGTTCTATCTGTTGTGTGTGTAAATAGTTGTCTGTGTGTTTTAGGCCTTAGAATAAAATGAAATTGCTGAAATACTTAATGATCATGTCAGTTTGTTAAAAATCAAAACCTTTCATATAAGATGCACGTAGGTTTTTAAATATTAAAATCAAAAACATACTTTGTTTGTGTGCGTAAATAATTGTCTGTGTCTTTTAGGCTTTAGAACAAAATGAAATTGCTGAAATACTTAATGATCATGTCAGTTTGTTAAAAATCAAAACCTTTCATATAAGATGCACGTAGGTTTTTAAATATTAAAATCAAAAACATACTTTGTTTGTGTGCGTAAATAATTGTCTGTGTCTTTTAGGCTTTAGAACAAAATGAAATTGGTCAAATACTTAATGATCATGTCAGTTTGGTAAAATCAAATCTTTCATCCCATAAGATGCACGTAAGTATTTAAATACTAAAATCATAAACCTAATTTGTTTGCGTGCGTAAATAATTGTCTGTGGGTTTTAGGCTTTAAAATAAATTGAAATTGGTCAAATACTTAATGATCTTGTCAGTTTAGTACGATCAAATCTTTCATCACCTAAGGTATTCATCTAACTAAATCAATTATATCTTAATAACTTTTTGGGAACGAAAACGAAGCCCATCCGATAAGCTCACCTGTATAACATGTTTCCAATTCGATAGTTGTTGACAATGACCGCAGCGATAGCACAGGTCGCCGGGATCCTTGGATAATTCGTTCTTTTTCATCCCGTCACTTTGCTTTGAATGTTTGCGTACGTGTTCGAGCAAAGCCTCCTTTGATGAATCCCTGAAAAAAAAAAATGTAAACTATTATATTCGTATCATACTCATATTTATCCATTGCACAAAAGCGATACGCTAGAAAAATCAGATATGGCTTTTGTGGAACGAAGTCGAATTTGTAATTTATAGAATTTCTGCTCGTTTTAACGAACACTAATTTACCTATTATTAGCGATTCCCTCAAAATTGACTTGGTGAATTAGAATGAAAAAAAGAAAGATCTAAATGCAACACATGGAACAATTTGAGATCAAAATATGATCTCGTCGCTAAACTATGGCGCAACAGATTGCAAATGTCAGAAGCTCAGCGGCGACTATCGTTTGTCAAGTTAGCGGCTGCGACAACAATTACTGCTAAATCCATTATAAATCTCGTTGCTACTTAGGCGACGTACACGCTTGTCCATTTTATTAGTAAAGAATAAACAAGAATGGTCTTATTTGTGTCTGTGACTTTCTTACGCCTAATGGCAATTCTTAACACTTAATTTCAACAACTAGACTCGTGGAGTTAATACATAGTAAGTAACCACCGAAACTACAAAGGCATTGTTACTGGCGATTTTTAATGACTTTTGTGTCTTAATACTGATACATAAAAAAAAAAAAAATATTTTAAATGTCGTTTTTAAGTCTCAAGTTTTATTTTATTCGATTATTCAATATCATTATCGGAAAAGATGGATATCAATGAACTAAGAAAGACATATGCAAAGATCGTACAATGTGCTACTGTTTTGGGAAATCGGCATAAGTTTATAATAATAATATTCTCACAGGAATATTAAATAATTTCATTATTTGTTTGATACATTATGGACAAGAATTAAATATAATGCCAATTGACAAGGCTTTAAAACTTTGTATGTTGTTTTGCATAAGTAGTCATTGTAAAGAACATTTTCATTAATTTATCATTTATGATTAATTATCAACAAATATTCATGGAAAGGTTTAAGTATTATTTTTCTTTTTCCTTTTCTCGTAATGGAATGGTTCGCTATAAAAGTTTTATAACTGGGACATTAATAATTGCATACAATAAGGTAAAAAAACGAACGATAAAATATAAATGATTCCTTTATATTCCTTCGTATTTGTGGATTAAACACATTTACAATAAAATAATCACTATGACTTACAATAATTAGTTTATTTTCGTCAATCTATTTCAAAAAAATATAATTTGTTATTTATTTATAATCTCAATTACTGTAAAGTTTGAGGGTGTTATTAGTATAATTTATAAGGAGTTGATAGTTATCAAATAGAAGCGACCGGGAATAGTCGGTACAAGTATTGTCGGATCACGTCATTGATTTAATGCAAAGCTCATTAACTAAGTACATTCTTTCTAAAGACCGAAAAAATGTACGATGCAGAAAAAAAACATATTGAATGTAATTAAAAAAAAAATGAGTGCTGCATCAACGTTTTTACATCATGCATTACTGCACTTACATTATTAGTAAGAAAACAGTATGGTGTGGTATTATTATGACTATTTGTGCAGCCTCTAGGACTACTTCCTCTGACGTCAGTGCATTAGGTTATAGTCCCGATGCTAAGCTAATGGGTGATGGGAATTTCATAACACCTTGATGATTTTAGTGAAAGTACTCGGACTTTAGATTTCATTGCAATGGTATTGCATATCAGGAGACTGCTGGGTCGCAGATGGGAGTGCTAACTCAAATATTAGGTTGTCACTGTTATTTTTTATAACAGTGTTTTATCACTGCATCATGTGCGTAGTCTGGGTTATTCAGCGTGGCTACGTAGAGAATGTATTTTAGGGTCTAATAATTAGGAATCCTAGAATCATAAAAAAAGAAATGAAATCAAAATAAGTATTTTTACGTTTTCTTTTTGGCAAATAAGCTTATAAACCCATGCTTATGATTTAAAATATGTAACTAATCTTCAATTAGACAAATTATATTTTGTAGACCCTAGTTTGACCTATGATAATTAATGTAAGTCTTAGTTATGATAAGACTCATGAAATATGTATGTGTCTATCTAAAAATTATTAATGATTATTTTCCCAAAGGACGATTTATAAAAATTACGTACGTAAATATTCTAAATAAAGATCTAGTGAATACTGTTGTACCTACCTATATGGTCTCATTTAGGGGAGCAACTTATTTTTTATATAGCTAAATTACATTATTAAATAAATTCACTTACTTGTAGTTGCATTTCTTGCATTTCCATAAAGTTTTTTTAGCTTTCCGAGAATCGCCATAACCTCTATTCTCCGAGCTTGCCGTATCTTCCGTGGATTGTGGCATCTGTAAATTTAGTGGCTGCATTGACATGTAACAGTTCGCTACATCATTCACTTTATTCTCGTTAGGCGATTCGTCGATGTCCATCGATGGGTCCAGAGACACAGCGCTTTGGTCTAAGTAATGAAAACTCTGACCTTGCTCATCGAGGCTCAGTATAGCTAAGAATTTATTGTATTTACTATAGTTACGTCTGCCGGTCTCGTCGGTCATTATCACTTTGGCGTCGTTGTGCTGAGGATCTCTTGCGGATTTTAATTTTATGTGTTTCGTAATGTCCCAACGCCAATTGGATTTGTATTTACACAGCGAGCACTCGAAAGGCTTTTTGTTCAGGTGGCCCACGATATGGACGTGGAACCTGGAAGCGGTCGAGGCCCAGAAAGGGCAGTGCGGACATTTGAAAACTTTTTTACCGACGATCTGTGTAGGCGATAAATTGTCGCTTTCGCTATCGTGCAAAGCGTCAACATTGTTAGGGTCGTAAGGCCTGTTTTGAACGGGAAGCGTGGAATCGTCGTTTATGCTAATGTCCAGAGGTGTGTCGTACTTGTCCTGGTCCTGCCCTATGTTGTTCCACACAAACACCACGTTTTCCATCGGATGGGGTTCAGATTCTCGGTCTTGGGTGGCCGTTTCGGTGCTGTCTTGACTTTTGGTCTCCGGCATTTGTTCTAGCTCGGCCTTAGTGTTCACACCGCAGGTCTTCATGTGGACGTACAAATCCGCGCTGGACTTGCATCTGTGCCTACAATTCTGGCATCGCGTCGAACTGACGCTCGTCATGGGTGTGTTGGCGGTGATACGGCAGGAGTGTGAGGTACAATTCTTCTCGTGTACCGAATGCTCCGACAGGCACTTGCTTTGAAAACCGCAATTCTTGCAGACGAGCGAGCCTTCGGCTCCGGTCTCTGCTAGAAGCCTCTCTTTGAGTTTGTCGAAGAAAGATTCATTTTTCTTTTTAGGAGCTTGCTCTTTGACAGTGGTAGAACTTTTTATAGGTATGAGCGAGACGTCGGCCGGCAAGTTGTCTATTTTCGGATTGGAATCCGCGTCAGACGTACCGTTCATCAACATGTCCTTGAACCTCTTAAGGGCCGGCTCTATGCTCGGCTTGGTGTTTTGATTTGGCGTCGACGCATTAAGCGGAATGAGGTGCGGTATCGGTCTTTTCCTTGTAGTTTTTTGTGATTCCGTTTCTTCGGCGATCATAAATGTTTGTTGGTTTGTGTTTTCGGGATCCGCTGGCACGGTGCCTTTTTGGACGGGAGTATTAGTCATTGCGTCGTTAGACTCGTTGCCAGAGTTACTCATCTCCGTGAGCTCTACGTAATGCTGGCCGATGTCCTAGAAAAGAAAGAAATCGTTTTAAGAAATTTTTCGCAAGAAAATATTTAGCCGCATCTTAGTACGTACAAATGTATGTTTGTATTTATAAATCCTATCAATCATATCTAACCTGTATATCAACAATAAAAGTGTATGTAAATTTCTACACATTTACCCGAAAATGTGTATGAAAATGCATGTACATTGAAATAGATTGAAAGAATAATGTTAGTTATTACTCTTGGTTAGTAATATTAGAGGAGTGTCAAAACAATTTTTACGATTATCTTATGGATTGAATATAGAATGTAAATTACTTTAAATAAGCACATTGATTTGGTGTGCTCTGACCTCACGTGGATATCGACAGGCTCGGTTGTCTGTTAATCATTGGTGTCGTGTACTAAGTTTTACTGCTTTTGAGTATAAACAAATATAAGAAAATAGTTTGAAATGTTTGTATACATGGAAAATTGTCTTGTTCCGATATTCGAAAATATAAATTCCTAGGAGCACCTGAATTAGGTGAAGTTTGTCACTTCAGTGAAGTTTGCTATTTTAAATAAATAAACACTATGCAAAATCGATTAATAATCTAAATTAGGTTAATTTTACTGCACTTCTGGCATTGCTGTGGGTTTGTCAGTTTGGACGTGGATCGGGGTACGTTCTGATGGGCTATGGTTCAACAAGGAAACATAAAAATAAACCACTCAGCAACAATGAAATGAAATACGGAACAACGAAATATAGGAACCACGTCAATAATCATTTATGTCCACGAGGATAAAATCAGGAATGCAGTCACGTTTGTAGATTTTGTTAATTACCTATTACGTTGAAGTTATGTGATTTTGTAAGTAATTCATGATCAAAAATGTATATATTTACTATAGCGTGTGTGTGACTTCGGCGGTAAGTTTGACATAACCGCTACTAGGTGGCCATAATTTAATTTAACTAGCCGATCCCAGTTTGCTTCGCGGTATATAAATCTAAATTTTCCAATGATTATTTCCAAACTCAATCCTGCTTCAGGTTTCTGCGTCAGTCCTGCTTCCCATTCTGATACCGGTCTCGATACCGATCTTGACCCTCCCTTAGATATCTACTTTTCTCTGGTCTTATTTCTTAATAATAATTTAAATATACATATAAAATAACAATATTTCTTAATAATAATAATTTAAAGTAAATTAAAATTCTATGTCCTATTCTAGAAGACCTGCTTTCAATCTAGAAAATCTGCTTTCAATCTATTCAGTCGTTTTGGAGATTAGCCCCGGACAAACAATTAGACAGACGCTCAATTTTATTCATATGTATTAATATGTAGATGTAAAAAAAAAAGCCAAAAGAAGTTGGAAAGAACATCGATGAATACATATCTCGTTTTCAAACAGGGAAGAGAATTTAATCAAAGTATAACGATATCGTTGAAACGTTTACGATTCTTATGTAAATTACAACCATAATTTCTAAATTACGATAATTGATCATCGAGTATTTATTTTAAATATCAAATTTTGTCAAATTACTTAAGTTATTTATTTACAGTGATTCTAAAAAGAGAAAAGTAAGTAATGTGTTTATCACCTCAGCCTATATTTTTTTAAGATAGTTTGACATATAAAATTGAAATAGCAATTATGATATAGGCTCGTACGTATCGATTTTAAGACTGAAAATTACAAGTATGCTACTTCGCACAAACAGAAATGGGACTTGAAATTGTTAGATTTTTAAAATAGACCTTTAAAAATATAATCTACAGTGACGGGAAATTATCTTTTTGGAGATTTCGTTGCAGTTTTTGAAATGCGGAAGAAGTTCCAGCGACTTTGTATAAAATTGAATACAGAACTTTTGAAAATAGTTCGGAAGGAGTCAATAGGTGGCACTGGCAAAAGACAGTCTCTAAAAGTTAATATTGACTAATAAAAATTCTTATGAGTATAAAAACGCGACGCAATATTAAGAGGAAGAATGGGGTATTTTATTATTTTTTTATATAACTGCATTCAAAGCATTTTTGTTTGAATAACAGTATAGCGAAAGTGCTTTTTGATAATTATAAAAATATCCGAATAATGACTTTTTAAATTACTAACTAAACAGAAAAGGCATTAGTACCTAGTGACGTCATTGCCCACTAGCGTCATATACGATGATATTAAACTCTGTTTTGCAAAAAAGAGATAGCATATAATTTTATGGCTTATATAGTTCAATGTTTTTTAACCGATTTTAATTTTTAATTCCGCATTTAGACATTATGATTAGTCAACTGACATAATTGATCAACAAATATAATTTATAAATATTATTAAACTAACCTATTAAATAAAAAAAATATATTGATTGACAAGAAATAAAAGTTATTAGCTGAATAAAATTTCAACAAAAATGATCAACGAAAACAAGACATAATAGAACAACTTCAACAAATACCGCAGTCAGTTCGAGAAGAAAGTAAGAAAGTGCCACGCCGAAAAATAAATTTATATAGCGTAAGTTATGGCCTATGCATGAGACGAGCTCTTACTGTCGCATGTTATTAACTTGATTGAGCTAATTTTTTTTGCAATCTGAAAATTACTCGTTGTCAAATATTAATGTTATTCATGAAGCAGTGAATGGTGGTTTTTTCAGGACTGAAGCATTTTTACATTAGTCTTGGAAACCTTTTTCTAATAATATAATAAAATAAAAAAAAATTAGAGTACTAAAATTTAGTAGGTACACTATTATGATGTATAACTTTTTTACGTAAATAACAGATTAATCGAAAGAATTATAAATTTGTTTCAGTACTTTCAGTACCTGAGAGATTTGCAAGCAAAGCCACGCGTTAAAATAGTTTTCACTATCCTAATGAATAAATAAATTCCCCATTTAGGCTTAGTATGGTTTATAATCGTAAGCACTAGTTTCCATAGGTACATTGTTATAATTAATGCAGGTACACCTTTTTCTTTTTTTTTTTTAATTAGTTGAATCCTCAATTTTGTTTATTTATATAATATACACAAACAAGCACAATTGAAGTCTAGGTTTCCATTTCAAAATTAATGTCTAGGTAACGATTACAAAATTATGATGACTGCATATTTGTGCGTTGAGAATATTTGCTTAAAGTGCCTAGGTATTATTTGGGAGATGGGAGGGATGATCAATCAATCAATCAATCAATCGAACGAGCGCATCAAGATAATTTTTGGAAGTCTTGTCTGTTGGCATACGCTTTACGTGGAAACTACTTATTGCTTCCACTTGAACGTAGTTACGGAAAAAAATTAATTTGAAATATAACCATTGATATATTAACGACGTTATAATATTTAATAATGTTGTTTATTGATATATAGATGAGAACATTTAGTTTATGATTCATCGCAATCTGATCACCTAATCACGAGATATGTATGTGCAATTGTGCATACCCAGTACGAAAATATTCAAGGATCGAACTCGAAGCCAAGGTCGGAGTAGAGATTCGGTCTTGGTGTCGACATCGAAATCGATTGTTACTAATATAATCGAATTTTGAATTACTTTAAACCAGTGCGCGCGGAGCCACGGATGAGAGCAGGTTTATATAAATAAGGTCAAGTTTACAGAATCAAGAACTTTTTCAATGTTCATTCATTACCTACGTACGATTTTATCTAAAATCTGTATAACCAAATAGTCGAGGGCGTATTACTGCGTATGTAGTTAAAACAAAGTCGAGCCAAAATTTAAAAGGTAATTTGCATTAAATGTTATTATTTTATATATATATATATATATATATATATATATAAAAACCGTCCTTTTATATAAATATGTTTTTTTATTCATTATAAATAACCACTAACAACAGTGCGGCATAGAATTTCATGCGGCTGCACAGGTGACGTTATTACGTGGGCGGTACTGTAAATTTTTGGATTCTCATTAATAACGCCATATATTATATTTACGATATATTTTTCGAAGTATACTACTTCAGTATTTAGACACTTGCATTCTTTGGAGCCATCGTCAAAAGTAGTTGGCCCAATCTTAGGGACGTCTTCGATGTTTCTTGCAGCGCATACGCCACCTTGAAGCTTATCCTTCATTAGAAAAATGACAAAATGCAACTCCGTCCGGACTGTGTGGCGAATGCATCATTAGTTCTATATTTGAAATCTTCAAAAACTCTTTCGTTGCCCTAGCGGAACGTGTGGACGCGTTGTCGTGGCGAAGGTCGAGTTTGCTGCGAGGACTCCTTTCGCGATTTCTTTCAAATACTCTAGGCAAGCACGTACCTACGTACCACTTTGCAGTTACTGTCCATTGGTTTCCGAACGATAGTGTAGTAATGTTCTAATTCATCGTAAAAAAGGAGCAACTATTTTCTTACCAACGCTCCGATTTATTACAAATTTCGTTAGCAGATCTTCAAATGGAGAGATCCATTCTGCAAATTAGCTTTTTCTTTCAGGTTTAAAGCCGTACACCCAGCTGTCGCTTCATGTGCTGTGTTATGTATACAGCAAATCATTATCCTTCGTTATATTTTTTTATCATTTCACATCCCCACTCTACACAAATTTGAAATCATGCGGTTCCCATCGAGTGCAATGCTTCCGGACCTTCACATGTACATGCAAAATCTTTTGCACTTGGCTCATACCTATGCCCAATATAGTACGAATTGATATAAGTACTTTTTATCAGTTTCAATTAATTGTAAAATATCAATATCAGTTTTGGTAACTGCCGCCGTCGGCCGACGTTAACGTAAATCGTCAAAGAGATGACCGAGATGTATTCAATAAACCGGGAATGCACAAAGCTGCGAGATGGAGTTTCAACATCAAATGCCTCTAGAATTTTCTGAAGACTTTCTTGATGACTTAAACCACAGCGAAAATGGTGAAAAATTGTGGCGCGAATATTCTCTCAATTTAAATACATTTTAATGAAGACATACAATTTTGAAAACAATGTCACAATGAAAAAGAAATGATAATTCACACAAAGTAAAAGGTAACTACTATCAAAGAGTTCCATTTTCAGAAACCGTAATTGTTTTTTAACATTCTCACAGACAGCTAGTTCCAGAAATTTTCAGTATGATTCAGTAGATTATTGCCACTTTGTATAACTTGTACTGTGGTCGGTAGGTACCTATGATCCATTTTCTGTGATTTTCCACTTCCTTCAATTTTCTTTCCTTATTAAATTATATTAATTCTTACTAAGGGTCCTATATTTTTCACTTCTAATAAATAGATAGATAATTATGACAGTAATGTTAATCCATTTTTATAAGCAAAAACGATAGATACGAACCTGTCTGTGAAGTAGGTACATAATACGGCAGGTTAGGTTAGGTTCACGCAGTGAAAAAATAACTATGATATTCAACTTGCGTTCTACATAGAAAAATATCGAAAGATCATGTGAGGAAAATTGACTATTTTATTACTCAATTCTCTAACATCTACAATACTTAAAAATATATTTAGCTACATAAGAGAAAAGTTCCGATCAATTTTAAGTAATACTCCAGAGAGGCACCTTTTAGAAAATAAAGATGGTGATGATATTCATTACGAGTACCTACTATAATTTTCCAAAGTCGCTAATGTAATTTAACAAATTACACTTTTGTTAGAATATTTTATGTAGCAAACAAAGCTCAACAAGATTGGTTTACACTTTCAACATTAAAAGATTCTGCCTATCGCTGAAATGCATAAGGCGTTATAAACGATAGTATGTACCGTCATACGGTATATGATAGAACCTAGAGGGCGATAAAAAGATGACAAACGGCCAAAGTGACAGTGCGCAACTAAGTATTTCCTAGGGGATTTTGTTTTCCAGGTAGGTACATACGGAACACTAGGAAAAATTCTATGAACTCGTATAAAAAAAATTAGATTCATAATGACGTGGAGCCGTCGAAGACATTAACAATCATCATTGTTAAAAAGTTATAGTGAATAGTAACATCAGTTTTTTGGCAGTAACCAGACTGCAATTTTCATTTCATTTCAGGAGATTCCTCACTAGGCAACCATATCTACAAATTGTTAGATTATGATAGGTGTGTACGGCGTGTTCCGGCAACTATGTAGTCGAGATCACGACAAGCAAGATGTAAACAGGCGAGGGACGCGGCCGGCCGGCGCTGCAAGGGGCGGCGGCCGGGGCGCGGAGCGGGGAGCCGGCCGGCCCGCACGCCGCCCACCCCGCGCGCCTCTTACGATAACAACGTTGCGACGCGGTGGCAGCGGCAATGTGACGTCACGCCGTGCGCACCCGCCGCCCCACGCGTTCGTCGCGCCCCAGGTGCGGCCGCGGCCCTCGCACCCCGCCGAATAAAAGGACACTCACCGTAATCGAATGCGAGGAGCGTGAATCTCCGCTGCCGTCGTCGTCGTGGTGCGGCGGCGTGACGTCGGCGAGCGCGCTGGCGACGGCCGGCCGGCTGCGGCGGCGGCCGGCGCTCGAGTGGCCCACGGGCGGCGTGTGGTGATTCATTTCGTGCACGGTGAGGCTTTGCTTGATGTCGGCCGTGAAGTTGCACATGGTGCAGCAGAACCCGCCGCCGCCGCCGTGGTTCTTCATGTGTCGGTCGAGGTTCCACTTGTACGGCGTACGGAAGTCGCAAATAGTGCATTTGATCATCGGCATCGAATGATACTTGACATGTTTCGTGAAACGCGCACGCAGATGCGTCACGTAGTTGCATCTGCTGCACGAAAAAAATTTTGTTTTGTCCTTGAGAGCGGTGTTCACAGAAACCGACGTCGGAGACGCGACGTCGTCGACGGGCACGGCGCAGGGGTCGGCGGTGCGGAGAGGTTCATCGTCATCGTCGACGGGCACGTCCTCCACCTCCTCGAATAGGTCTTCGATACGTTCGACCTCCGGGTCGGGCGGCACGGGCACGGGGGCGGGCTCGACATCGGCGTCGGCCGCCGCGTGTACCATCTTGATATGTCTGATGAGTTTCTGATGGTGTCGCGAGGCGTACACGCACCGTGGGCAGTCGTATATTTTAAACTTTTCGAAGTGGACGTCTCTCGTATGCGTTAAGTAGGCGCGAGGATTTTGGGTGAAAAAAGTGCACTTAGCACAGTTGTAATTCCTCCTGATCTTGCACTGCGGCAGGTCGTAGTCTTCGGCGGCGTCCGAGGAGGCCTCGGAGGAGGCGTCGCCGCCGGCGCGGCCTTCGCCGGCGCGCACGAGCGCCGCGACCTCGCCGACGGGGCCGCTCGCCAGCGAGGACATTTGTAGCATACTCCGCTGCAACAAACGATGCCGGTGTGGGTGAAGTTATCGCTAACTCGAATGCGAGCGGGGCCGGGCGGGCGATGCGGCTCGCAGTGATGCGCGGTGCGAGAGCGCGGCCGGCTGAATGAGGCGAGGAAGGCGCGGTAACGTTGGCGGCGAGGGCGTGTGGGCGGGCGCGGGGCGCGGGCGGCGGCGCCGGAGGGACGCACGTGATGCTCCTGTTTTTCATCCTTGTCCGACCACGGCGAGGGACGTCGCCGCGGCCCTACCGCGGTCGCCGCTTGCCACTCGCCGCTGCCGACCTTACTAATACAATTTCAGTTTCAACCCATAGCACAATTCGTTTGAGTTATAAAGTCGTCAAATCCTATAGATTCCCTTAAATAACATCATCGTCTAAGACACCACAGGTTGCTTAAAAAATTACATGCATATCGAAATGCACTAATGCAACAATCACTCAAGATTCAGACAGAATGATGCATTGCGACCTTCGTGAAAGAGTAAATCGATTAAAGGATTGTTAAAACTTTGAGAAATAAGTTATTTTGTTAACAAATTGTCTATATATGGACATTTGTTCGACTAAGCACGAATCACCTACACCTGTAATCCTTTGAGTTTATTAAATGTAAAGTAGTTTATGCTTAGACGCACAATTGTAACAAAACACCGGCCAAGATGAAAATTGGAACCTAGGGTTTCATATCAAAAATTAAAATTACGAGAAATTTGCAATAGATTTAAATCAATACATCCATTGTCCAGTATTAGATATTCTCCAGAAATTTGAAAGAAAAATATAAAATATTAGGAGTACAAATGTATCTCTGAATGGTGGGTATCCCTGATGTACTATATTAAAATATACATGTGTCGTCCACACTGACCGCTAATTAGATTGTTGCTATTGACAGTTGAATATTGTGATTATCTAAAAATTGTAAAAAGATTTTCTTCAAAACAATTTTTGTTCAATTTATTTATAAACACATATATATCACTCTGGTTTTTTTGGGTTCACCAAACGCATGCATCAAAAAAAAAAGGCGGGACATAAAACTAACGACTTTGGAAGCTACTGAACCTCAAATGAAAAGTCGTCCAGGAAGCTTTAATTCATTTTTATATACCTATCCAACGGCTTCCACGCAATGGAACAAACGAAAAAAAAACATTTTTTTTCGTCCCACAATTTTAGGTATGAAAAGCTATCCTTATTTTTTTTTATTCTATTACATGATTGTATGGCACTTGACATAGGGCAGGTCCTATATAATTTCATCGAAATAATGAGTGGTCGAGTTATAAGGCTGGCATATTTACGCATAGACAGACAGATATTATAATGGTTCCCTTTTCGCCTTGGGCAACGGAACTCTAAAATCGCAATTTTAACTTACTAATTAATTATCTACAGTATTAGACCGCACGTCCAGCTTTCTGATCCGGCACATGCAGGCTGTCAACAACACGTCACAATTTCTATACAAACCATTGTCACTCCAAATATATTGTCGTGTTTCGAATACTGCAAGATAATGTATTTATGTATGCTTTTATTGCCCAGTATAAGGGAAGAAGTGATGTACAAATTTACAAAATAACCGTAATTTAAAATTCTTTTGTATATCTCTGTACGCATGTATGTAAATGGATTCATAACGTGCCAAAGGCTGATGATGATAATTCCCCGGTAGACCATAGAGATGCGCGTCCATATAGAATCATTGCTAATTCGAACTAGCAACTACAAAACTATGTATGACAGTTAAAGCCCTGTGCATAATTTCATAGTGAACTAAGTACTATAAGTGTAATACTATTATGAGAAAACTAATGTTATTAAGCTAATCTATCGCGATGGGTTTTTTCTGAGCAATATTTCAAAGTGTCCCATTTATTTGTTTATAATTATTTTTATCAAGTATAAGGCATAAATTGTCAAAGAATACAATATTAACTTTGATTTCGTACACATAGCAAAGTTGTGCATTTAGTAAAAATGACACACCCATAATGTATTTAAGTATAATGATGATATAATGATTTAACTGGTAAGTTAATTTTAATTTTGAACGAATATATGATTACCTGAGGTGGAATGGAAGTGATGTTTTCAATAGATTTCGTTGTCATGTGATAACTATTTACATCAATCATCAAAATATTTAATATATTGCCAAAACTGACCGGTGCGGCGGATTGTAACTTATGCCGCTACAATTTACATATCATAATAATTTTTGAACTAGGAAGAAAAAAAAGATTTTTTACAACTTATATTGTGAAATGAAACTACTAGCGTATTACACACTAAGAAGAATGATAATGTTGACATTCTAGGTGCCTAATACTGGCCGGTTATATAATTATCATTGACAATAAAAAACAAATAGCATAAAAACGAATGTAGCTAGACAAATATTTTTACGGGAAGACGTAACACTTATTTCCGCTGGAAGCATAACAGTGTTTCGAAATGACTTCTGCTATAATTTTGTATAAAAAAAATCTTAAAAGGTATTATATATATACATGGATATATATAGAAATAAAACCGAACTATATAAATACTTGTCAAAAACATAAATTTATGAAAGACCATGTTCAGCAGTAAAATTTGTTAATGATAAGAAAGCTCTAGTACAGGGTCTAGTGGTTAGGACATCTGTCTGTTATACATCCTAGCAGGAGACGCGTTTACTAGGCCAGCCCAGCACCGCTAAGTGTTTGCTGCTCATAATCAAGTGCGGATTAAAATATATTAAAATCCGTAACGATTGTCAACTTGAAAAGCGAAGAAAAATATAATGAAGGAACCTGCATGTCAATAGACATTCACCAGGGCCACCAACGACAAGCGACGTTCCCAACGCATAATGAGATGAGCCAGCATAGAGACTATGGTTTAATAGCTGCTCTATACTGAAAAACAGTTACCACTTTATTTAAATTGTTGTTTGCGGCTCCACCCCTGTGACTAAGCTTCTCATGATTATTCCGACTATTGCATACGTGTGGATATCTTTTTTGGTCTCTATTTTTTTACACCCATATTTTTCCAGATCGATTCCTGCAATAAATAATAAGACATACCCGTTTTCAGAATGTAAACTGTCTTACCGAACTTGAGTCAGACACTTCTCAGTCTTTTGGACATTTAGCCGTGGTTTCGTACATTTATAAAAAATATTATTGTGTGTAGTCTTTAAGTAACTAAGTGTTATAAATTCTGTCTTGGATCAGACCCTGGGTTACGACTGATGGAATACAAAAAGTTTCATCGAAATGGATTCAGTAGTTTTTGAGTTATCGTGTTCAAATAAAACAAACAAACGTACATTCAAAAAAAAAATCGTTCGCTTTCTATTTAATTATTTGCGTGCCTTATTTACAGGATTGACCTCGTTACTCCTTCATTACATTATAGGCTGAAGAGTGTGGATACTTTAAGCCCCCCGTGCTGGTCCAGCGTGCGTTGGCGGCTGCCAACGACCGTTGTCACCAACGCGGTGACAAAGCGCGAATGAGGTGAGGTACCGACGATCCGATGTGACCTCCGAGGCATGAAGTTCGTCACTGGTCAGAATCGTTTCCGATACGTTGTGATTCGAAGGCGAGGACGGATCCAGTCTTCGAGTCAAGAGGGTCACAACATACGAGGTTCAGTCAGAACTGGCTCTAATTCCATTACAACAATAACACAGAGACCCAGCTTAAGGGGAGTCATGACCCTATGCTCCCCCTGGATCGGCCACTGTTCCAAGTTGGTTCGGACTGGGACTTTTGACCTTTCGACCGCCGTCGCAACGCTCGTGGATAGATACGGATCGAAGAAACAATTGAATATACTTTATAAAGAAAAAATGCGCAAATTTTACAAGACGTATTTCATAGACATCTTTTTTTTATAAGAAAACGTTGTCCTATTGTGCATTTCTCTTTACAAAGGTTTGAAGTGCAATAAACTTTATTTCATTGTCAATTTTGTAGTAGTTATTGCATTCACGTGGAAACGTTGTTCTTGTGAAACGGAAATTTCCCCCGCGGCGGAAAAAATGAACGCGCACAATAAGATATGTGCGTGTCGAGTGTCCACGTGTATGCGTCCGTGTATCTATTTGATTACAACGGGGTGCGATATTTTGTTAAAATCTCCTTTTGGCTTCGCCGCGAATACTGAAAATCTAGCAAATGTGGAGGCTCACTTCATATCGTCACTTTTGTATATGAGCTTCAACCGACTAATTAAAGTGACGCGTATGATTTTTTGTGACACGTATGGTTTTATAACTTAAACGGAATCTATAGATCTTCACTCATAGCACAGCCCGTTATTTTGTCCGTCCATGGCAATATTTCAAGAGCTATGGAAATGACATGGAACTACTTTTCAGAATGGAAAGCAGACATTATTTATCATTCTGCACAGGATCGCACCCCTGTTTTTTTTTTTTTTCATTTTATAATAGAAAAGCTCTCTAAAGTGAATTTTGACTATATCAATGAATACACAACACCAAATCTCTTTTCAGTGCATTTTTAATATACTAACCGTACATCTAACATATTTCATACGGTTAATTACAAAATCAGATATAAACAGTGTTTCAAATTTCGCCCATGCATATAACTGGTTGTAGATTAAATGTACAGTGTTAGAAATCAGCAAAGTGTATGTTTATTTACGACGCTGATTGGTTCGCCTATCTAAGGGCCTCTTACACCGTCTCCATTTAAACTGACATTTCACAGAAAGTCTTAAAAAGTGACTTTCTATTAAACGTCGCTTTCAAATGTCAGTTTTAAAGGACACGGTGTAAGAGGCATTAAGACGCTTTAAAAGCTTGTACAGCTTAAATCTAACACCGCTCTGATAATATGGTAAGCATAATAAAAATAATTGTCATATTGATAAATCTTATATTATTATGTAAGAAGTGGTCGAATAAATAATTTAGTTTATTAAAATGCCCAACTCATTTAGTGGAACTGCAAATTCTCGCCTTTTCTACATGGTGTAATGAAAAATTGAATGATCACCAATTATCATGAACCGAAAAAGAAATTGTTACGGTCAACATTTGGGAGCCGCAAAATTTAAAGAAAGGGCTTTAATGCATCGATTTTACAGTTTATTATAAATTAAAATTAACCATAAATAAAATTTCAAAATTGGGTAATTAATGGTATGCAGTATGAGATTGACAATGAAATCCAAAATAATAGTAAGTTAATGAATAATTGAGATTTTTCGTCTAGTTATCGAATTATATGGATATAGATAATTAAATTGTAAATTATCCCATTATTAAGGACTATTTAATAGGATACTGGGAAAAAGGACGACAAAATATTTCTAAAAAAGTCTACGAATGTAGGTACTACATGATTGAATGACAAACAACGTCCGTTAAAAATATATACACATAGGAAACTGTCCGCGAATCTAGATCAATATAGCAAAGTTGAAAAAATTAGCAAAAATTGGTCTGTAGCAACTTTTGCTATGTTTTTCAACTTTTATTTTACGTATAAGCGACCTATGCAGACATCGAGTTCTATACACATAATTAATGCATGTAATACATTTTTTTAGTCTTATACTTTAAAATTAGTTATTCAATTGTTGACGTCAAAAAATCATTACGTTACTTCAGAAACAATACGTCCGGAGCTCCGTACGAATGGACACAAAATGAGCTCTCTCGTCTTACATATCTATCGGTCGCGGCGCCAATCGCGATACCGATTTAGATCCTGGTCGTGTTCATGATTCCGTTTCGATGAAGCGTGCCAAAGGAACCCACCCGTACACTCGAATCACACGAACCGGCGGTGTTTGTTTTGTTACGAAAGGATCTCGCTCGCGCTCTTGACTCCGATATTGGTACTGTACGCATTTCCGATCCCGGACCGTTGCTGAACTTGACCCTGCTATGAGCATCGCTTTTAGCGATAAATATAATCGGCATGAGTAACGAACTGATTTTTTACCTTCAGGCTAAGCCGCCAGTCGCCAGCCGCCAGAAAAAGCTAATATTTTTATAAATTATGTCTTATATTTTATTCTTGCAGCAGTAATATATTATTGTAAAGTTTTATTAGAATCCGTTGAGAAACTTTTTAAACATCCATCTTCATATAAACTTTCGTGTTTATGATATTAGTAGAATCAATACAAAAACGTGGGCATTATTTTTCCATAAAAATATTTTTTTTACATCACAACAGTTATTTTATATACAATAATATCGACTTTTTATTCATAAATATATGTATATCTACACTTTTGGAAATTCATTGTCTACGTCAACAAACGTGTCTATAAATACGCCGACTCATTTCTTTTATATATATATAATAAACTTGTTTTCTTTAAGAATATTAAGATTCATAATCATCAATCATCAGAGTTTATTAAGAATATATCAGTAATTTTTCGAGAAACATACAAAAGCCAAAAGTTAACAGTTAAAAGTCCATACTTTCGTCACAATTTGATAAATGCAAGAAAAGTCTAGAACGTTGTCATCTCTAGGAAAACGGAATTTGTTTTATTCAGCGAAATAAATAAAAATAACAATACATAGTAGCAAGGTTTTTTAACTTTGAATAGTTCATGAGATTTAACGTGTATTCCTCAGTTCTCTTATACGGTTCAAGACTGAAAGGTACTAAGTGCTTATTATTCATGTATATTTTACAAGGAAAGTTTTAAAGTGAGTGCGATACGTAGACAAAATTACAAGCACGCGCTTGTTTATAGCAAGCGCGACGACGGTTATGGCCGGTATGAGCTGGTCGCCTTTCTGGTTACTCTGTCGAAACCATTGAAGATACGCCGACGAAGGGATTGCATCCATATTTCCAACCTTCACGGCGGAGTGGAGATCCTGCGGCCCGTCTGTCATGACACAGTCCTTGGGTTGATTTCCATCGCGAAAGGTGTCCAGGTACATATCTTAGCATCGCGTACTCGGTATACGTTTGTAGATAAAGCTGCGCAGATGCTCAACTCGACTTGGTCACGGCACTGCGATTGCGACCGTCTGGGTATATGATTGGATTAATCTGAACGACTTTAATGATTGTCTTAGTGTGTCATTATAACGTTACCTTTTAAAGATAAGTGTACAATATGTAGTATTACACTATTGGTTGAGAATTAACGTTGAGTTAATTACGCGCTATTAACAAATTATCAAAATACGAAGCGCTTATCTCATACATCGTTAATTAATGCCCATAAAAGTTATTAAATGGATGTTTTTACTCCAACTTAGCACTTAATAAATAAAATATTTATTGCAGAAAATCTGGGTCCCTTAGGATCATCTGATAAGTACTTTCGGAGACGAAGTTGGGGTACACGATAGGGGTTGCTAAGAACTTTTGACTGTTTTTCCTAAAATAATACTAGGCAACAGTATTTTGTATTGTTTGCAAAAATCATAAAATTTCATGCCCTTCTATTATAGACAATCATTTTCAAATTTGAATTTTAATGTTTAAATACCTCTTGCGGTAGTCGGCTATAAGCATTTTATAGCTATGTTAAGCGGTCTCTTCAAAGAAAATAACTCGGCCGCTAAAGTGTCAGATACGTGTGGGACCAAATTGGAAAGACCGTATCCTCAAAACACCAAACCTCAGTAACGATGGGTTGATTCCACTCTAAAAAACAAACGTATTTAAGCAATATCACTTATAATATCTTTGTGGAAAACCATCCTAATGTAGGGACGAAAACGGGAATACGAACTGTTATAAAATATATTTATATACCTATACTTACAAACAGACAATGCGCAGAGAGCTGTACAACGGCTCATTTATGAGAATCGTTGGCATTTCATTCCTTGGATTTTATATCCACAGGCAAGTTTGTATCACTGGAAATAGGTATTTCAGTTAAGGGAGTCTGTGAGATCATAAAAAGCTATAAAATCACTATTGCGACCATCATAATTATATTAATACAAATGACGAACATTGGACATACGTTGTCCAAAGACCACGCTCTATCTATCCACGGCAGCGTGCTCCTGTACTGCAAGAACAATGTTATACGCGACCGACGGCCAGGCGCCGGCGGTGCGCGGGCCGCGGGGCTGACGGCTCGACACAGGAAACGGCCGGAGAAGGCATCCCGAGGGCACAATGGCGGCGGCGGCAGCGCCCGCAGGGGAGCCTCGCAATCGATATGGCGGCGGTAAGGTCCGCCGGCCGCTGCTGAGCGGATACGCGCGCGGAGCCCCCCGCCCCGCGCCCCGCGCCGCCGCACCTGCTATAGAGCGCCGCAGCCGGCGGCCCGACCGCCCGCGACCCCTCACGCCGCGCCCGCACCGCACCCAGATGACAACTCTACCATGAGCGGGTCTTACGTACCACACGTATAAGTATAAATGTAGGACGCAACTCCTTTGGGTACGCGTTCGAATTACTTTTAAGCAGAGATTAGCGCTCCATGCTTTGAAACATTTTCATGAACATCATTTAAACATCTATTGTAGCTTTTTTATCCAATGAGCTGTCATTTGTTTCGCCTTCGATTGAATATACTGGTAATGACATAAAGTTATAAATGTTATGTTATATAACAAAAACAAAAAGAAAAACTATTTCATAGTATATTGAGTGCGTTCAATTCAACATGTTAATTTGAAATCATGTAATCATTGTGGTTTTAAAAATTTAAAGTTTAAATTAATGGAATAGGTAAAAATATGCGGTCACATTTATTCACGAGCTGTATCAAGCTGTACGCACAAAACTCAACCATCCGGCGTTCAGGCCAGATGACGCCTATGGGAACGTTGAAATAGGGAGAGCTTCGATAAATCTTAATGAGTTATGAGCTAGTGGGAAAGTGTCAGGTAAAAGATTACCTATTACCAAATTACATAAATTGCGGACGTGCATTTTACAATGGTCGATGATAAACATGAAAAAGAATACTTTCGTCAAAGGCCATATTGCATTAAGTCGAACAAAGACCCCCGAAGGATTGTTCATCAGTGATCTAAATCCAGTAAACAGTCAGTCCTCAAGATCGCAGGTCGTTTATGTATTGACGCATTATTCACTACAGGTGAATATAATTATCGACATAAATCAGTCTCTACTAGAACTGCATATTAAAATCTGTAGGGTTTTCACAGTTACGGTACGCGCTCCGAGAGAATTTTCTAGATTCAGTCTTTTCGGCTATAAAAAAAGGCACCACGTAGTGAGTTCTGTGGGTGCGTTCTAGGAGTCTGGACGACTTCTATGATTGTGTAGGTCACTGAAAAGAATAAAATAGAAACGGAAGTTCAGAAATTAAAAACAGACTATAGAAAAAAATAAGTATAAAGCATAAAACAAACTAGGTGTTTTGGTTGAATTAAGTACTGAATATTTATTAACTGGGATATGAAAACGTAAGAGATATTAATTTGTGAGGCGTCAGATCTTAGAATTTATGTTATAAAAGTGAACTCTACCTACGACTTTATAATTCAGTAAGCGTTACCTCTCAACGAAATACCCAATTTTATTTTACAATTTTTGATTACGTTTTCATATTCGGATTTTATTTTATTTTTTTTAGTAGACAATAATAATACGCAATGAAGTGTTTAATGGCCTGATGCATGAAAATAAAAAAAAAACTTCGCTATTACGCAACACAACGGACCAAATGATAGGCAACTTCACGGCCGATACAACGAGTCAATGTTGCTGTATACAAAAAAAAAAAAATATATAGAGTGGAACAAAAGGTGTGCTACAAAAACTTATATAATTATGCGGGGAAAAACTGTACACCATAAAGTCGACTAAAGAAACCCATCCTTTTTCTCAGGAACGCGCGGAGTCAAGTTCAGATTAACGTAAAATACTTATGACTACGGTCCTTTGAAGCTGTAAAAACTCGAGCTTCTAAGTAAACGCTATCAAAAATTGGCTTATATTTTGAAACTCGCAAGTAAATCTAAATCTATAAGGTTGTTGCTTCCCATTGACTGAGAATTATGAAATTCGACAAGAAGAAAGGTCTCACAGCAGAAGTAAAGTAAAAAATCTGAAAATCGATAATTTGTTGTGATATCATAAGACAAAATATTTTCTTATTATCAAAATCTTACAACTGGCATATGAACTGTGAACATTTTTTAATTGCTTGCTGTGAAAATTTAAGATTATCCAAAATTTGGATATTTTTAAGAAAATTAGAAAACACAAATAAAAAGTTTTAGAATATCTGGAACCAATATTTCGTTAGTACCGTATCGCAAACAGACAAATATCTTCGAGACTATCGATAGATAAAATATCTATACACAATTAAGTTTGCACGGAACCCTCAAGATGCGAGTCCTATTCGCACTTGTCCGTATTTTTTTGGCTTCAATTGACTAACTGAATGCAGAATTTCATTTTTGTAGGTCTATTTACGTTCGTGATGGGTGCAATAGTGAACGAATAATGAAATTGTGAAAACTTTGATGGTCGATATGGGGGTCAGGAGAAATATATTAAATACCTCATAAATAAAACATTTTATATTTATTGCTCCTGTTTAATATCCTCCTTAAAATTTCAACACTTCTATATTTTCGAATAATTTTCAAAACATAAACCATCGACCTGTGGACAGCCCTTTTCTGGTTTCGCTCCGTAAATATGAAAAAACGTTATGAAATATTGGGTTTTGAAAGATAAAGAAATCACGCAGTAGGCACGAGGACCAAACTGTGCGCTGTTCAATTCTGTAATCTTAAAACGACTCAATCGATATGGTTATGATGTCGGAGCGAGAGAAGTTGTCGCCACGCGTCCTCAATTAACGTAATTTTGGCGTTGTAACGACACCGATTGAACCGTTTTAAGTTTACAGAATCGGTTTGCAGAGGATGGGAAACGAGTTTGCCGTCACTTCAAAAGACCTTTCACTGTTTTGTCTAGTTTCTGAACCGTAACAATAAATTTATATTTAGTCTCTTGTTATAAGAGCATCGTTCGACGCTCCGCGGTCGTTTTCGCGAGGGATTTTTCAATCATATTATATTATATTACATATAGAAACTTGTAATTATGGAATGTTTATTATGCACATTGAGTAGATACTTCATGAGAAATTTCTAGCTTCTTCTTCGACCCTCAATAACGATACAAGAGTCATAAAAGTGCCTCTGTGTTACAAGAAAAGTGTGTGGATAGTGTTTACTTGAAGCCTTGAACCTGCGCCAGATCTGTTATAGAAAGGAAGAAAGTCGCAAAATATAAAAAAATATAATGTACCAGCAGCAAATACAACTTCTGTCTTATCGCGATCTCAATCATGATCCCTTTTGAAATCTCAATAGCGATTTTACTGCAAAAGCTTCAGTGCAAAATGGTTACGATTGCAATTAAAGAAAAAAAAAAAGTATAATATTTTATATTGCGCTGAAAAACACACAAGTGAAAGTCCTAAAATATGTATATATTTAAATATATTTGTAAAATTTATATATTTGAATCCGTAATAACACTTATTCAGCAAAGCTTCAAAGCTTGTAAAAATTAAAACCCGAGTAATAAAAAAAATTAAAAAAACCCGAACGCTTAAAAGTGAATTGAAAAGATGGAAATAAGACGATGTAAAAAAAGATCCAGTTCAAAACCAAAATCCAAAAATATGATAAATATTTGCTGTCGGAGGCCTGATTTGTGTTTCCTTACTTGCTGCGACTCTTTCTACATGTAGGTATTACCTTCGACTGTAAGTACTTATCATATTTGATTAAATGATCTTTTATATCATCTTTTTTCCATATTTTCATTTCACTTTTACACTGTCGGGATTTTTAATTTTTTTGAATTATTTTTATATTCATTACATTTTAGACGTGTTATAGCGATATCCTGACATTAATTTCTCATAATAAAGCGGTGTCCACAACGTGTCTCTTTATATTAATTACTCTTGATCAATTTCTTTTATCAATATATTATGAATTAATTATCAAATATTGTGCCTATTTTTTGTTATTTATTTATTCTTAATTGCGTTATTTTTCTTTCACTGTGGTAAGTAACGCTTTATGAAAATCTTTATATTTTAAAACAGTAAAAATCTGGTGTTGTCCTTGGATTTAAAAAATTACATTCAATTAGACTATAATAATAATTTTTCACATTAATAAAACTTGTTTATACTATTGTATAAGAACTTTATCACAACTTTATTATAAGTTTGACTATTTAATTTTAAATCGTTATAGATCCTAAATGGTCATTCAAAACGAAAAAAGAATTTCAAAAACACCTAAAATTATTTTCAAAAATCAATTCAATTGTAGCTCGTCCAATTTAATTTTATTTTTTTTACAATATAGCGTCTGGTTGTTCCTATATTGAATTTTTATTATTATCATGTTTTTACTGACATTGACAAGATTAAGAAAAAATGTTTGATTTAAAAATCATCAAAATCGACCCACGCGTTTGGTCTCTAACGTGCCACAAGTTAACAAACATATATAGATACATGTTCATAAATACATTACCCTCCTAAAAAAATACAAAAATATTTATTACGTGCGTCATTCTTATTATACATTTTTTACCGCCGTGCTACCAGGATTCGATAAATGGTTTCGTATTATCGTGAATTCCGTATTTACATGCCGAACCTTTCGGCGAATCAGCTCGCCATACTCGGGTGATTTGCATCGTCGAGCTGTCTGTGAGTCACTCGAGACGACCGGTATGAATCGCGACGTAATACGTTAAAATACCGACACCGTCCGCCCGAAGTTGACGCGCGCCAACAGAACGTGGTCGTGCGGCGGCGGCCATCGCGAAAACACGAAAGGTTCGTCGAATTCAGATAACGCCATGGCGGTGGTGACCTGTTTTTTTTTGTACGTTTATAAACGAAACAAACCCGATAGACATCAAAAAAAAATGGGGCATGGATCTGTTGGCGTTTATGGCGTAAAACCGTTGTCGACGTGTCGGATTCCTTGCCCGGTGCAAATTTTCCCGCTGCGAAAATTTTAAATTTTTAAAACTTTAATTATTTGAATACTCTGCGAGAAATTTTGTTTTTGTATTTTATTTTAAATTGAAAAAGGAATACTATAAAAGTTTCAGAATTCTTGAGATCGATATCTCATCAGTATCGGTATCAAAAACAGGTAAAAATCGTCAACATCTATATACAACATAATTAAGTTGAGAAACCCTTGAGGGTTCCGTGTAAGGACAAGTCTTATTCGCACTTGTCCGATCTTTTTTTTTACAAAGTTTGGTTTTTTTTACATTATTACGAGTAAGACTATTGGACGAAAGCTTTATAGTAAAACATATTATAAATGGCTAAAAAAGACCTATGGAACCAGAATTCACACATTATTCTTTTATGAAGTGGACGATCTTCAATTAACATCATGCCAAATTTTGTATTCGAACTTTGCATGATTTTCGAAAAGAGCCTTGCAGCCCTCAAATAGGTACGGAACCCTTAAAACGTGCAGACTGAGGTTTTACAGCATGCGTATGACGTGATGGGAAAAATGAAATCGATTGACAGTCACGCGGCGCAGTTGAGATTAGCTTATCAAATATCCACGTCTTGTTTTATATTTTTTTCCAGATCGTTTCACCTAATTGCGGTTACACGATTTTTATGACGTCGGCTATAGATATAATGACGTACAGTTACAATTCACAACTTCTATATGTGTGTATTAAATAAAACTTGTAAAGTTAATCGTTATAATCATTGTTCAATCTTCAACCAGTCACAATCACTGAAAGGGCCAAGTCCCGATACACCGAAGGGAGCGTAATTATAGGGGCAGGTTCTAGTCTGAATTAGGAACGACGGGAGTGTAGAGCCAGCCGGTATTCTTGCAACTTTCAGCCAGAAACTGGAGTCGGGATAGGTAGTATGCATAAATCGTAAACAACCCATAATTTCATCTTTCGTTTGTAAGAATCGGAAATTCGAAATCGGTAAATTGATTTCAAATGTGAGTCAATAATCTCATATAAAATCACATATGTTGAACATTAAACAAAAGTGATTTCTCATTTAATCAAAAAGATAGGTAATCCGAAAATAAAGACTACCGAAATCACACGGTCATTATTCGGCCATCGATTTTTATGAAAAGATCTACTCAATTGAATCCATATTATTGTGTATTCCCTTAAGGTCTTACGGAATTTTACAATAAAACTTTTCTGCACCATAATCCAATCTTAAGCGATCTTAAAGCTACCTACTCTTCCCACGTGTTTACGCATATTTAGTCTAAACACACTTATGGCTTTTTAAACCATAGCCGCTGAGACTCTCATATCCACGAGTATAGATTAACTGGATCGCCGTTGAATCACGAAGTTGATTATGTGTTGATAGCGTTACCTTCCGCTCTCGCGCTACATCTGTAATGGGCTCGCTGCATGTAGGGTCGCCATTTATTTTCTTTTATGATTTAAATAATGATTATAATTATTGATGTGTTTATTATAAGTTTATTTATCTATTTATGTGTAATATTTCATTTAGAAATTCTAAATATGAGCCGCCATTATGAGCTCTGTTACTTTTGTATGTTAATAGAAAAAAATATACATACTGGCCCACTATAATTAAAACTTTTTGTTTGACAATAGAAATAATAATCTCAAACAACAGTAGCAATCGCTTTTTGAATGCATTTAGGTTTTCTTTTGTTTTATCTACATACTCGTACATAAAATGTATACAGAATGGATTTTATAATGCATTTTTTAGCAAATATACATTAACTTCTCCCCTTATATAACAATTTTGCCAGAGAAATCAGTCATTGGAAGTAGCCGTTTTTGAAAAAAATAGCTTAAAACATCTCTGTAGAAATGTCGTACTAACAGTCTTAGAACGTAGCCGGTGCGCAGATACTGTGACGTAGCACGTCGCGTAGCCGGCCACCCGATCGCACCCGCGCTTGCAATCTAGCCGAGCATTTGTTAGGGTCTGTATTATTTATAAGTAAATTTTCGATAATATATTTTTGTTATAGTTGCTTTGCATAAGTTGTTCTAAAAAAGAAGGTGATTATGAATATTTGCGAAAAGATGCATGATCCATATCATCCTGTATAAAAGAGTAAACTGACCGACTGATATATCGACGCACAGCCCAAGCTACTGGGTTTAAAGATTTTAAATTTTGTACAAAGATTCCCGTTATAATATAGGCGAGTACTAAGAAAGGATTTTTTTAAATTCAACTTCTAAAGATATTGACAACAAAACTTTTATTTTATTTGCTTATTACAAATGAAAACCAAAAACAAATAAATTCGGGAAAAAGTTTTCTCGCATTTTATATACCAATTCAATATAATTTTTCATCAACATTTATTTACATTTAATTATAATATACATTTGTCATTTGTCATTTTGTTCAACAACTTGTTGTTATTTTTGTAGGCAGTGACATAATCCTATTGCTGCAGAAATTTTGGAATTTCTGATAAAAAGAAAGTAGTTTTGAAAGTCCTTTCTCGATGTTAACCTAACGCAATCTAAAGAATTCTAATAAGACCGAAACAGGTGAAAATCTGAGGATGCAAGTTGAGGGCTATATGGTGGATGCATTAACACTTGTCAATCAAACACTTTCAATATTTTCTGAGTGGCTAAAGATGTGTGTGGTCTGGCGTGATCACGGTGAAAAACTACACTCTTGTAGTTGTGTCAATTCCGGGCATTTTTACTCTATTTCTTGTTTGAGTCTCATTGGCTGTTGACAGTAGAGATCCGAATTGATGGTTTTGCCCGGTGGTAAAAAGTCATAATGAATAATGCCCTATCAATTACACTACATATATAGCATTAATTTATTTGCGTTTTGACCATGAGCTTTTTCGCACGTTCTTGTCGTAGGTAATCCATTTCTCATCACCAGAGATCAATCTTTTCAAGAACGGTTCGTTTTCATTACATTTTAATAGAGAATTGCAAACGAGTACATGATTCATTAGATTTCTTTCAGTGAGTTCGTGTGGGACCAAAATATCCATATTTTTTTGTATATTCAACTTTTTTCACATGGGTCAAAACTGTTTTGTGGTCAATCCTCAGCTCTTCAGCTATATCGCAAGAACTAATATGCTGATCTTGCTCTACTTTTTCCAAAATCGCATCAGCCTTATCCATATCAGGTCGTCCAGAGCAAGAAACATCTTTGACATCAAAATTATCGGACTGAAAACGTTGAACCAGTTTTGTGCTACATTTACCGACATTGCATTAGGTCTATAATCGTCACAAATTTTTTTTCGTGGCTTGTGTCGCATTTTTCTCTTTTTCGTATCAAAACTTCAAAATGTATCGAATTTCTACGTTACATTAATTTATTTTGGCGGACAAAACACAGTAGAAAAGTGGCGGAACACCGTGTTTACTTTTTCTTTTTTAAAATGTCATCTATTTAATGGTATCAAAGCTAATCAACCAAAAAGCACAACCAAAGAGATTTTACTGCGACTTTTTGCTTATAAAATACGAAAAAACTTTTTCCAAGACCTAATATATCATTTTTGGAAAAGTAGCTCTAAAATTCATTCCTTATTTCACCAAATAAAAGATGAATTTCCTTATAGAAAATTGCAAGAGCTATACGTATTTTTCCGTGTTTTTTCTTTTGCGTCCTTAAACCACTTATTTGGTTCCTACGAACCTAGCCGCATGTGGCAAGCGCGAACGGGAAGCTTTCGAAAAAAAAGCTTGGCTTTATCTTCATATTTCTGCCACGAAAAATATAAAAAAAAAAATTCTTTCACTCGTAGGATGTACCCACTATCCCCGAGTAATATCCAGGTTAAACACCTCCGTGTGGTGTCCCTACTCTGACATCGTTCACGAGTCGCGGACGGACTCTTGCTTTCGTTTCTACCGGTTCGAATTATCTCTAATTGAGATTTACTTTTCATGGCTTCGTTCACGGATTGCGTCGAAATTTAACCGTTTTAAAAGTGCAAGTTCACAATTTGAATGTCGTAAACGATGGGAAACTTGATATTTTCAAGGTTCCGTACCTCCAAAGGAAAAATAAAACTCCTCGAAGTACTGAGGTACTGAGTTGCCTGTCCCTCTGTACGGGAATTTTAATTTCGTGTATTGCACAATTTTTACATTTAACGTGGTTATATATGAAATAGGATTATATCGATCCTAATTTTTTCAATTATTACCAATTTAAAACCATAATTTTAGATGGAGCCCGTTAATAAGTAATTTTATTTTACGTGTATCATCGCATTATATGATGTAATTGTTGTTTTAAAATGAAATAAAGAAAAATATAAATTGGAATCGTTAAAAGACAAAAATCTAATTTTAAACAGGCTTTGATGAACTAAAAAAATATTTATTGATATATGTAATTTAATTAATTTAAAAAAAGTATGGCGTTTGATTCCAGTTGTCTAATTCTTTATCACTAGCTATTCCTGAAAATAAAGTCAAAAATGTAAGAAGAAAGCGCCCCAATTTACATCAAGAACCTCAAGCTCTTTTCACGTTAATTAAAACGATATTTACAAATTGTTTTCTACTTTTTAATTCATTAAAGTTAGTCTTTTATTTTTTTTTATTGCAGGTATTTCAATTTTAAGTTCAATGAAACGTTGTTTTGTTTTAGTTTTATTAAACTATATTTATTGTACTTTTTAATGTGTTCTAGCAGTCGATAATTACTTAATAGTATTGGATCTATCAAATCTAATGAGTCCAAATGAAATGGGTTTTCTAATAGCCATTCGTCCTTGTTACCTTCATTCATGTGACCAAGGGCAATATACAGAACTCGTCAAAATAAACTAATTGGGCCCAAAGTCAAAGCCAAATTTTACTGATAGCTAGTGAAGAGTGCCACTATTCATGTTCTGACTTCAACATCAGATTATTTCAAAAGTACCAAAATATTGGATTTTCATCCACAAAACTTCGTAAGTATATATAATACGAAGTTTTGTGTAAAAACCACGATTTGTAATTTCTCAATACCATCAGGTTCGATGGTATTGAGAAACTAAAAATCGTTGCTGTTGCCATTACTAACCGACTCTGCAAAAATAATGTACTGATTTCCTTGAACAACTTATACCGTGCGCTGAATATGTTGTGCAATATTTATTTAGAGCTGGGACAAAGTAAACATTCAAAACTTTACGTTCCTTGAGCCTATTCGGCCGAACTATCCCCCAAGTTAGTGAAGATCTCGTTGTAACTCGCAATTTCCGTATATACTTCGGTGATCGTAAATCAAACGGGTCCCCACCGAGCGGGCTTCTATACACCCGACCTTCTTGACCTCAATGCTCAAAAATATCTGTCCGTCATGATGAACACGAATAAGACGTACAGTATCAAGTCCATTATGCTTGAACAATCTTCGCGCATTCGTACCGTAGCAGATAAGTGTCGACGAACACATAAATAGACGTGGATCGCGCTCGCTGTCTCCGGGGAACACGTCAGACCAGATTTTGATCTCCAAATACGGCTGGTTCGGTCCTCGTCAGGTGTGCAGTATCCGAAACACTCGAGACGGCATCCGTACCTTCTCATAGGCACCTTATTCATTTTAGTTTCACGAAATTATCTCAGCGGTTTGAGTGAGTTCTCGCCGCTTGCACGCGATTTATGCGGCAGAAGCCTGAGAGCTATAATAGTGAATGATTGCCCGAAGTTTCCGTGGATAAAGAAAATCATATTTTCCGCACATTTACCCGGATGTATGTCTTTCACAAAATTCCCATTATGACGCGCGAAAAATAAACTACAAAAATACGGATCCACGGTCACGAATCAATCCGAATTATCCATACTTGTTCATTTTTTCTAAATGTTCGTATTACACTTGAAAAAGTGATTTCAGACATCTTACTGTATTTTTATATAACCTTTCTTGAAATATAGTGATAGTCATAATATAGTTTATTGTAATACTTTCCCTTAACTATTATTTTTAGTGCACCCATAACGTTTTGATTTTTCAATTTTCTCGAAGATTTTTATCGTAATTCAAAAACATAGTTAATCCAAAGTAAAATACTTCTATCGTTTAAAAAAACAAAATATTTGAATACTTGCCACAGCTTAGCTAAAAATATCCCATTGTTCTCATTTACTAGTCCCATTCACAATACGAAAAATTACACGTCCAATCTAAGTCTCTAGCAACAATTAAGACTACTTAAGCTCGAGCTTAAGAATTAAGCTTGAACGCGTAGTGGGGTAAGATTAATCACTAGATACAGTACCGTTGTGTGCCCTCCGCGTGCAAGTCCTGTAAAAAAATTGAAGTACCTTTTTTTACACTCCTTCCTACATTACGTTAGGATCGACGACAAAAGTAAGCCATTTAAACACGAACTCACAATTGATGTTCAACGCTATAAGAGAAAGGTATTTTCAAAAAATATTATAATTTCAAACTAACATTGCTTCTAATCTTTGTGAATATATAATAAAAAGGTTTAATTGCACAATTATATAAATTTTATCCCAATCTTACTCCCGATCTCACTCTCAAATTTGATCTACTCTCGGTTACAGCCCTCGTTCTATTCATGGTTTAAATCTCAGTTACGCTTTAATTTTCAAATTCGGTCCTGATTTTGGTACCATATCGGTCCCGCTTGCATGGGATTCCAATTCTGGTTGCACTCTTATTTCCTATCCGCATTTCACTTATAGCGATTCGTTCTCGGTTCTGATTTAGATCTCGGTTTCAATGCACGTGTAGTCGGTTCGAATAGCGTAACGACTTTCAGGTTCAATGTTGGTTCCGCTATCGATTTTGAGCACGGTTCTACTCTGAACTTCGGTCTCTTGGATTGGATCTAATTTGAATTTAGTTCCATATCACGGTTACAGTTCTGGATTTAGTTTAGATCCAGGTTTCGCTTTTGCTTCTGATTCCCGTCTCGCTATTTGCTTATTAGAATTACAATATTGTTCGTTTTCAAGCCGACTAAGACACCGGTGCCAATGCCATTCAAGGTAATAAATCACGTATTTTTCGTATATGTTAGCTTTATTGACTAAATTGGCAATATACCATTATATTGGCAATGTACATGCGAGAGAGAGCATACGAAAAACTAGTGGATTAGTTTAGTAGCCTTTACTTGCAACAAAACTGAAGAAACAAAGTACAACATTTGGATTTTGTATAATTTAGCTTATATTTTGGCCAAAGGTAAAACCGCTGTGTGTACAAAAAAAGGCTGATTGAGGTAAAAACACTATGTACATAAAAAATTGATTTAGGTAAAAGCATTCTATATACAAAAGGAGCTGATTGGTTCGTTTTAGTGTCAAAGAAAAAAAAATAAACAAATATTTTCTTTTACATATATACAAGTCAAAAGTATTTGTTGATTGCGTGCAAAATCTTAAGTTACCTAGTTGAGCAGTTTTTGTTTGAAGGAAAAGCAGACGTGCATATATGGAGTTCATTTTCTTTTTGTATTTGGTTTATATTTTAGCAATAGCTATAGAAATATACATAATGGCCAATCTATATAAAAAAAATAAAATTTATTATTTCGGTAGTTTTTCTGTGCATACATTATGTATCCAATGGAATTAACAACGTATCCCTTTTGTATATTCATATTTCGGATACAACTCGATGCTCTCAAATATTTATTTTCGAAGAGTTTCAACTTTTTCGTGCTATGGCATGTTAAAAATTATCTTTTTATTACTTTTCTAAGGGGCAAACGAGCATGCGATTGACAAAGAGTAGATCATCACCGCCGCCCATGGACACACGCAACCTCAAAGCAGTCGTCGCCGGCCTTATGGGAAGGAATAGAATATGTGATGTAGGAGGGAGTGGGTCACCGGAACTCTCGCTCACTTAACGTATAACAACAAAGGACGCTGTTACTTCACGTCTGTACTCTATGAGACTATGATATCTCATCGGTCGAGCTGGCACATTTTCATGCTGTAGCCAAGTTAGCCGTAGCATGGCTCTACCACAAATACACTTCATACGCCTGTATTCCACGTTTTCAATGTTTTCAATGACGGGTCCGTTGAATCGGTGTAAGAGCGCTTCGATACAAAAGTAAAGCTTTACAGTAATGAAGCAGTGAGCAGAGCTGATACTTCAGCAAATGTGACTTGTGATCACGTGAAAATTGATAATTAGGGCGCTTATTTCGCACGATCGTGCATTCCACACACGTCTATACGCACACGCATTCGGCGCGTCCGGGCGACACAGCCCCGGACGCGGGCGGGCAAGCCGTTTCGGTTCGCGCGAATAACCCGAGCTGTCGACGATTTTGTAGTTAGGCAAAGCCAAATCGGCGAACGCGCACGTTCGGGTCGCCGTGGTTCAATACGCCGGACGCGTCCGTTCGGCCGGTCCTCTCCAGCCTAGTTCCGAAGTGTGGAAGGGAGAAGATTTCGTCCGGTGTGCCGCTTTAAAAAGTCACATTTTTTTTTTTTTGTGAGCGAACGAGCCGCGCTGTCGCACGCCCGCCCGAATACGGCGGAGTGAGCCGCGCGGGCACCTCGGCCGAGCGCCTCGACGCCCCCGAGGGGGCGCGGGCGCGCGGAGGGCCTCACCCGGCTCTCTGGTAATAAACATTCTGCTGTCGGCTGCGGTCTAAACTGAAATATTCACTCTGTATTAATTTCATTAAAAAAAAAATGTTCTGTGTTCTCCGTACGCGCGCATATTTATCATCGGTTTTTTGGGTAGTACTTGAAAAAGTTCAGGACTTCAAAGCGTTGAGTAGTGAGTAGCCAGAACGCTCGCTCGTAGGTCCTTTTGGTTGTGGTCGATCGAACGGGCGGCGCCGTCGGTCGCGCTCGGGCCCGGCCCGTCACCGCCGCGTGGTCGCCGTCCTCGGGTCGTCCATGAAACCTGTTCCAGCTCGCGTGTTACTTAGTTGCCTCCTGAGCGAGCCGAACGTACCCGTCTCTTGGAATGACGTAATAATTGAGGTCCTATGATTACAGATACAACTAGGATATTAGATTGTAGACTTGAGATTGTCAAAGAGAGAGCGATTGGCGACTATGGTAATAATTATAAGGAAAGGGGAAAAGGGAGGATTGTAGCGTACGTGAGTACATTAGTCGTGAGATAATTTGCCAATATTAAGTTCAAGGACGAAGATGCAAGAATTCGCATTGAGACTATTAATTGGAATATTCGACGTAGTCTGATTGTGCTAATGTAAAAAAGATTATCACTAACTATAAAATAATATAAACGTATTTTCATGTTAAGTAGCCTAAAGTCGCGCTCAGATAGAGAGAATATATCTATGACAGCCGCATTAAACATCTCGAATTTATCGCCAATAAGGTGAGTAAGGTGATATACAAACTGACGCATAGGTATTGTCTATCATGTTGAACTGAATCCATACATAGGCTTTCCTTTAAATTCATATTACATATATTATATGTGTGTGTACGTATTTAGTTCATTTATATTTTTTGGTACTGTCGAAATCTAAAATAAATTATTATTTATTATCAATAATTTCGAAATTTCTCGAAGAATTCAGGTTTTTCTGAGACACCATATAATATGAAGAAATTCGATATTATAGCATGACGTCAGACCTTGATGACGCGCCCGTTTATCGCCAGTTAACAAATATATAGATATCGAAAAGGGAACTCTGTTTGGTCCAAAGAAAAAAATTGAGGTGTCGTGGAACACCCGGTCGAAACAAAATTCCTTTTGCTATATGTTATTACTGAAGTATGAAGCTGTAAGCAGTGCTGTCTTTTTTTATTAAAAACTTTTGTACGTTCGTCAAGTTGAACAATTATGTAATTTTGAAAATCGATAATGTAATTCATTTTTATATGTATAAAATGAGTTCATTAAAGAGTTAAATTTAAAATTCCATTTTCAGAACCAAATAAAAATCTAAAAATAATCATAAAGGAATTATCTCTGTGATATTATTAATTTCAAATGCATGAAACATGACAATAGATTTTTCAAAATCTTGAAAGAAGAAATTAGCACCACGCCGCGCACAGCTACCGCCATACTTCTTTAATTAAGAGTCTATTAGACAGAGAGAGTGAGTCGCTAAGAGTCAAATGGAGAGGGCATAACGCTTTTTCCTTACGTGACGTAAGTATCAACTAACACTCTCGTAAGTCGCGTTAAGGAACTTCGTTTCAAAAGTTTTACTTAATGTTCCGTATGACATTTCATATGTAAGTACTATCAGTAAGGATTCTATTTTTTTAAATAAGTTTTCGTGTACTGGATTCAATGATATAGTTCAAAAATTCATAAGTTACTAGAAAGAAAAAAAATAAACTTCAATAGAGTTGGTAAATGTTGAGCCATAGGATATTGCAATCCTGGATGTTTTTTCACCACAGCAACAGTTGCTCAAAAACGAAAAAAAAAGATGTTTACTTACGGAGTCCTTTTCAACTATATTGTATTAATTCTCAAGTAACTATCGGCACAGAACCCTAACTGAGCGAGCCCGAGTCACCCTTCGCCGGTTTTTGGCAAAATAATAAATTTCTATTCTCTAAGTCTTAGCTGTAGCCTACTGTAGAATATTGTAAAAAAATATCTTTTGACTGCACTATTATTTTATTACAATTTTGTTTTGTTTATATTGTAAAGTCTTTGACTAAAATTACGGAAGAAGGAAAACTAATAGCTGAATGGTTCGGACTATCTATTGTAATATCCGTTTGTGAGTTCTTTAGTAGAAGAGTTTAATTACGAAGGCTTGCTGATTTCATTTTGTTCTTCGGTCATCCGTCTAATCGATGAGTCTGTGTGGTCAATACGGCTGTAAACTAGGATATTGATCGGAGTTATGAGTCAATAAACTTCTTTAAAATAATACAGAATTAACCTGTTCAAATGTACCCTGTACTTTCCCTACATCCAAAATAAATTTTTTTGACGCACTCCAAAATATACGGGATATCCGTTGGATGGGAAGGTATTTAAAAATGCGTTGTGGCTTTTTGTCTATTTCTCTCAAGTAATATATTTTAAGGTTTATTTAGTGTCCTATTGTCGTTAATTTCGTGTGTATATCCTTTAAGAGTTGAAACGTAATTTAGCAATTCGATAAAAACAAAACCACGTAAATAAATTCAACGAAAATTATTTGGGAAAAATTCCGTTCAAATTATTTGCACATAATTCTCAATTTTTAGTTATAATAATCTAGTCGCAGATCAAGATGCAAGTGAATTTTAGTACATTAATAAGTATCTAGCTTTGAAATATAAATAATTGTGTTTGTATTGCTTCAGATCAAATATTTTAAATGTCTAAAACGATATGAGGTAAGTACGATAACCTCGATATGAAAGTCCGACATCTTTGTCTGCCTAGTAATGTCGAAATGGGATATGCACCATAGATGGATATGAAGAACGGAATAGAGGCACACAGGTAATGTAATAACCGAAAAGAAAGAAGTTTCTAATGAAGTGAATTCGAATCAACGATTTACATGTGTAGTGTGAATGAGGGCGTAAGGAACGCCAATGTCAAGGAAATCATAAAGCGATCGATCGTGATAAGTGGAAGACGCATGGAAATGGGATGCAATTACAATTGTAACTATAATCACTGTGTGCCAAGAAAAACCGATAGCAACACTGTCAGTTTTAAAGTCGGAATAGAATTTTATAAAGCCTTAGAGCTGTCCATCTACTTGCACCTTTAAAAATAATACGTTTACGGCATTGAGGAAAACCGAAAGGTAATGGTTGTAAATGGAAAGAGTCAGCGAATGTTATCGTTTTGGAATATCACCAAGTGTACTGTTGTAAATTTAGATTTCCTCTTGGTGAGCAAAATTATGGTTCGAGGGAGTCGTTGCAGTGTGCAGACGCAGTACGAATTGCGACGCAAATAATTTGCGCGCCAATTGACCTTTCGTCGCATGGCGTCGTCGTGAACGTGATGCGGCGCTGTGGCGGCCGGCGGCGTGCGGCGGGCGGGCGGCGGTGCGACGGACGCGGTCGCCGGTGCGGACCAACCCACGCTATATATAGCTCAATCGACGACAACGTGCCGCCGGCGCCCGCAGCCCGCGCCCCTCGGCCCGCCCGCGACCCGCGGCACGAACACGCCGAGGGGCCGCCGCACGGCCGCTTTTCTGTAGCGCGCCCACTCGAGAGGCTGCAGCCTGGAATTTACGGAAACGCCGCCGGGGCCGGCGCCGCCGCAGGGGCCGACGACCCGCGCCTCCCGCCGGGATCGATATCGCCTCTCCCATGGTCGCCGCAACATCGGCGGGTCGACCGCCCGCGCCCGCGCCCGCGCCCGCCGCCGCCCGGCGCGCCCTAATGCGCACTGGGGAGTCGCTCCTTGCCAACCCTACCCATTTCGACCTAATAAAATACGTATGATTTGCGTTTTCATATGGTGTTCGCTCATAAGTTACGAAACACCTCGATAAAACTCATTTAGATATCGAGATCCGACCGAATTCGATTACAAAACATTACAATAGGTATATCTTAAAACATCGTTATAGACCGTCGATCGGCGGCGTGGCGCCCCGGCCCGAAGAACGCTCCGGCGAGGCGGGATCCTGAACGAAGACGAACGCGATTCGTAGTGCGGATACCGCCGTAGAGTGGCTTATAGCACTTTGGAATCTGGTCCGCCGACGAGGACGGCGGCGACGCTGTCGGCGCGGATGGCGCGTGTTCGTTTGAGATGTCGATGCTCGCGCCGAGATAAGCGGCGTGACGCCGTCGGCGGGCGCGGGCGCGGGCGCGGGGCCGGCGACGGCGTGTGCGTGCGGTGCGCGCATGTATGCTGCGATGGCGGCGGTGCGGTGTCGCTCTGCTGACGCCGCGCGGCCGTCGTCCCCGCCCCCCGCCGCGTCGCCGTTGTCTCTACTTACGTATAATATGTAGGTGCCAGCTCCGCGGTGCCGACGGATCGGTCGGCCGGTCGCGGCGGTGCCTTCCGCCGGCCTGCCCGATAATAAACTGTTAACGAGTCCTTCGATAGTTAGGTGCTGACCACACGCATAGGACTCGGGAACGCTCCATCACGTGCCGGAGACGGCCAACTCCTTCTTGGAGTTAGCCATCGCTGACGTCACATATTTGTTTGTCGTGACACACTTGCCTCTCGTAAGAAGTTCTAAAAGATACAAATGTTTCGCTTCCGATGATCATGCGAAAATGATAGTATAGTTCCGATGATTTATTTCTTTAATATTATAGCGACCGCTTAATTAGTGTTTGCTATGATCGATAAAAAAAGAAATACCTTAACATAGTCGCTATTGCAGTATATATAATATAGCTATTTGATATTTAGCGTGAATATAGATGTACGCATTGTATACACCCTATGCATTTACACCATAAGGTAGGCATGCAGTTTAATCGCCGTGCGCTGCCGCTCTACGTGTCGTGCGCTGTCGCAAGAAGCCGTCGAAGTAACGCAAACGGCAGCGAATTATAGACGACGACCAAGACGCAAACGGTCACACCGACTGCCTACGCACCTACCTAACTACCCACCTTCGTCTACCTACCTACATCTACCTACCTGTCTACCCTATCCGTACGTACCGAGGGCCGCGGCACGTCGCCGGTCGGCGCTCGCAAGCCAAGCGGAAAATACCTCCGCACGAACGCGGCCGCGCCGAGTCGCTGATGATTTGAGAATTCATGTACCAGAAACGCTTGGATACTTATCAGTTAAGCGACGATCATTCAAAACCCGACGATTGCTGGAATTATCAAAACATACATATTATACGCCGGAAACTGAAAATGGCAACACTTTAACATTAAATTGCGAAACGTCTTTGGGTTTACTTATTTATTCTAAAAATGATCGAAAGTAACTATTGTTTCAGTTTTAAATGAAAAGCGTTTTGACTCTCGAGCGATCGGCCATGACAGTTAAATTGTTATTCTTTTCTGTCTGCTTGCCTTCTACACGGTAAGCGGGCAAAGCTCTATATGATAGAGCAGAGATGTGATATAGACCGGTCTTCGCACGCGGCTGCGTCCGTGCGGACATAAACGGTGGTTTACGTCATTCACGTCGACCGCCCGCGCTGTCAACGATGACATCAATGCGGGTCCCTCCCTCGATACCGATCCCGGTCCCGCTTTCGACCGCCATCCCGCTCTCTACTTAGAACCGGTTCTGCTTTTGACTCGATACCGATGAAATTATGCCAGAAAAACGCGTACCCTAAAATCGAAAACAAACCGCACTGTCGCAATTTCTTTCCATTATCAAGCCGCGAACAAAAAAGGCTAGAATCTTTATAAATCAGAGCTTATATTATTTTGATGTATAAGTTATATTACTGTAGTTTTATCAAAATATCTTCAGTAGCTTTTGCGTGAATGAGTAACAAACGTCCATTTATTATAATAAACATTATTCTCAGAAACTTTCATGTATATATATACGTATATTTAATATTATTAGTAGTATATTGACGCCCGTTTGCTATACTTAGGAGATAAGATCGCAATCTGAGGCCAATTCTAGTTTCGCTTGCACATTGACTTTCATTACCGATTTTCTAATTTCGTAAGGTTCAAATAAACGATAAATAACATTAAGGAATATTGAAAATAAAAAAATTACCAAGGAAACATTTTAACCATAGGAACTCGGAGAATTGGAATTACAAGATGAAATTATTCAGTTAACTAAACAAAACATTAAAAGCCATTAACAAACGACCGCCCGTGTTTAGCTGCTCGACCAGCTGCCAGACCAAACAGCGCTCGCTATCCACTGTCGGTCCTGCCGCTCGGGGCGACGGTCGTACACACACAGCGACAACACCATTGACGAGCGACGTCAGTTTGTTTAAATAAAAGTGACCCTTACACCATTTAAACTGGATAAAATGATTGACGGACGTACCTATACCTAAAATGTTACATTATTCCAAATTATAATATGTTTTTTCGTACGTAGTCTTATATTTTAACCTCACCAATAACAAAATAGGCGACGATGGCCAATAATAAATAAGCGAAATGTGAATCAAACCTCCGGTCCGCATATGTGACCGTCATTTTAACTTATGTATGAATTAAATTATTTTGGTGATCCTCGGAGAAGGATCACCGATATTTTCGGCGACACGTGAAGTTCTCGAGCGACCAACGACTACGAAGGTGACGCCCCGTATCCTCCTGTTACAGGAGCAGAAGGGCGTATAAGTAAATAAATAAATAAAAGTTTCCTGTGAATGCTCATAGATGACGCTGCAATGAATATACATTTACACATATATGATGCCACTGAAATGCGGGCAAAAGCTAGTTAATTATAAAGAGCGGAATTGGGAACAATACATTCTTGGACTAGCTACCGCCCGCGGCTTCGCCCGCAAGGACGTAGAATAAATTCCTTCACTTTGTGTGTCGACCGATTACGCTCTTAATTATGATCGCCATCGCCATCATGTGCTCGATTCTGATCCTAAGCGTGCTCTCGGTGCCAATTTGTTTCCCTCTCGATTTCGAACACGGTCTTATTTTTGATTCCAAACATGGTTTTCATTTAAGTAACTTCCGATTCTGGTTCCGCTCTCAGGTTTGAATTCGGCACTGGTTCTCATTCCGATTCCAGTCATGCTGTTAATTTTAATTTTCATCCCACACTCGACGTTGACCTTGGCCTCGTTCTTGAATTCGATCGCTTCCGGTCTCGAATCTCGACTCTGCTCTCCGTCACATTTACGATTTAAACTCGGCTACAGGTCACATCCGATTTGGGCAAAGACAGGACAAATGTTAGTACAAAATAAAATTTAGGCTATGTTATAGCTCCTCATAAGTAAGAATGAAGTTAGTTATTTTAAATACAAGATTTTAATCAAATACAATAAAACAAATAAAAGTTATAGGTAAACTTTTGCTATTTAATGATCTGATGTATACACATAATAAAAAAATATATTTACAAACACAATAAAAGTAAGTGCTCCTACCAAATTAATAACACGCTACCTATTACAGCTACTCTTATGTAAAATGCAGTAATTTATTCAAACTATTTTTTTGGGCTTGTTAACACGAGTGCAACGTGTTTAAATTGTTTTTTTCGAAAATATGTTTCATATACAGACACAGCTCGTTTACCATTTTATTATACGTATAGATTACGCATGTGATATCGCAGGCGAACGCTAATTGAAAAAAGAGCGAAAATGGAAAAATAATGTATTCTGAATTTTCTTACGCGAAAACGCGGGTCAAAGCGAGTTTATTATAATAATCTCGCTTTGACCCGCCTTTTCGCGTCTTCTTTATACAAAGGAGCAGAAATGGGAACAATGATATATGTTTCCTCGGGTGAAACCGCGGGCGAAAATTGGCTTATTCTAGACACAAGCAGAAATGAAAACAGCAATGTATTCAACGAGCCTCACGAGCGTGGGCAGGAGAGAAAAATAGTTACAAACACAGTCATAATTTTCTTCACTCTCATTCTAATAAATGAACAAGTAGAAATCGACATCGCGGCTTTTCTACACTAAAAGCATAAAATATGTATATACGGGATGATCAAGATGCGAAAAGTTCAACGTTCGCAGAGATTATCCCACATCGTTCATGTCTTATTCAACGCAGCGCGCTCGGACGAACCAGCGCACGGCGAGGACCGACGACAGCTGCGCCGGGAGCGAATCTTATTTGACCGACTGCGGCGCGCAAGAGGAAGAGTAATCAATTTAACCGTTTACGTGTGTACGTATTCAGATTTGGGACACTCAACGAAATTTCATACGTGAGAATAAGATTATAAGTTGAAATGAACTCTCATTGTCTGCCAGTTCGATTTTCGTAGGTTACTCAGTCTTGGAGTGATTTGACGTAGCTTAGGCTACGTCGGGGCGTGTTTCGCGGGAACGGACGGCCTGCGCTAGCTTCCTGCGAAAACCGCGCCTGCGCCTGGGCCCCGCCGGCCCGCGTCAATCCGCATGATGACAAATTTTGAGAAACTGTTCTATAATATTTGGAAATATATATAAATTATAATAAACATAATATTTCTGCGGAAAATTTAGGTTTAGTACTTAAAAATTAATTTTTAGTTCATAAATTTAAAATTTGCACCAAAACACGTCAAAGTGTCATGGCGTCGCTTGCTTACGTCACTTTAGAGTACAAGGATCATTCGGCATATGTAAACATTATCTAATTCATATTTAATTTGGACATTTTACTAGTTTTTACATTAAAAACATGACTTCGAAAGCATATAGGTGGTGTTCCGTCCCTCTGTGTACTAACACGTCCATAAAAACTCCTGAGAAGTTATTTATTTTCGTTCCTTTCGATACGAAATTAAGAAAGAAGTGGCTTGAACTTGCAAGACGTGATTTGAAAGGAATATTACCCACTACTCAGCTTTATTTTTGTGAAGATCACTTTGACGTAAGTATTTACTTTTTTACTTTGTACAATTTTGTTGCTAAATTAATTATAAGCTAATTTTAAGAGAAGAAGTAAACATTGATATACAAACTTTTTGGAGGTTAGGAATCTCTTACTCACTCTTACTTATTGTAATCAAATCCTCAATGAATGAGCTATTAAAAAGGTATTTTATTTCATTTTCAGTTACCAAATGATATGGCAAACTATATGGAGTATCATGTGATGGGGTCAGTGTCGCAGATTCGCATGAAACCTGGGTGCGTTCCCTCAAAATTTGAATGCCAACCCGATAGAAGAAAACGAACTTCCGACTCAAACGAAAGGAAATATATTGCGAAAAAGCAAAGAGAGGTCATTGAAGAAGTTGAGCAAAATTACAAAATAAAACAACTACAACTGTTGCAACAAAACAGCTAGAACTTGAAGACCCATCCCCGGAACATCAGCCATGCAGGAAAGTACTACAAAAGATGCACCTAAGATGGTAAATAAATCCATTCAAGTGTATATAACAAATAAGTTCAGAAGTAAAGCTGTTCAAACAGAAATAAATTCAGTAGATCAGATGACTTCACCATTGAAACCCTTTGTCGTTCTGCTTTTACTTCACCATTTAAAATCAAAAGTACCAAGCCATCCATATCCACCATACAAAATGTACCAAGAAATTAATAGGATTTCAGGATGATTCTGACAGTGATATTTCATATACACCATCTGTGGCACATAGTGAATCACCATCAGTGACATCTTTAAAATTAAATCTTCTTCGGACTGCAGTGAATTAATTGAAGACGATAAGAAACAAGAGGCATCAAGAATCTTGGCATATACATTGCAGAAAATAAAAAGAACCCACGGTCTTACATTGGAGTTCCTAACAGTTGTTACTATCTTATAGATTTAATTGAAAAAGTTGAATATTCCCACACACCATATAATAATGTGCTTAAAAAATTAAATTAAATAGTAGTTTCAGAGAGCTTTCTGATGATTTTTGTATTTCTCCGACATATGCCAGCAAGATATTTCTGAAAAATATACCGCTAATAGCTAGTTTGATGCGACCTTTTCTTGTTGTCTTAGATAAAGATTCCATAAGAAAAAATTTGCCTATGGCCTTTAGGCATAAATATTACAATGTAAGTTGTATTATAGACTGCTTAGAAATTGAGATACAAAAGCCTTCAAAAGCATTGAACCAGGCTCTCTCCTGGTCAGAATACAAAAAAGCTAATATGATAAAGTATCTTGTGTCTTGTACTCCTAATGGACTAGTCAATTATATTTCTCCAGGATATGGAGGAAGAATTACTGACACATGTTTGGTCGAATCTTGTGATTTTATAAAGTGTTTGCAACCAGGTATGTGTGTGATGGCTGACAGAGGTTTCAAACATGTAGAACAATATTTAAGAAAACAGGGAGTGCACTTAGTACGACCTCCAAGTGTTGCAACTGGTACAAAGCTATCAAAACATGAGGCAAGGGAAACAAAACAAATTGCAAGCTTAAGGATTCATGTGGAGAGAGTGATTAGACGCTTACGTGAATTCTGTATGTTAAAGCCGCATGCATGTGTAAACGTTAATTTAGTCAAAGTGCTAGATGATGTTATAGCCATTGCCTGTGGATTGATTAACTTACAAGATTCTTTGATCAAATAAATATACATATGTTTATTTGATCAAAGAATCTTGTAAAATCAAATCAATCAGATTGATCAAGAATATAATATATGTCAGTTCAGTTTCAGAATAATGTTAGATTCAGTTTCAGAAATCCTGTTTGACTGTACAATTTTGAGTGCAAGTTATTGTATTATGCAGATAATTAAATAAAGAATCAGTATTATTTCGAAGTTCATATAGCATAATGTTACTTTGCTTAAACTCGTTTGTTTAATATGTTACAATGTTTTTGTAAAGCGATTTTTCTTTCTTTCTTTCTTTTCTCATATAACAATGACCTACTGTTTATATATTTTTATTTTGTTAATACATACATACTTACCAATATTAAGTTTCAACCAGTATTACTGTAATTACTTGATTAAAGTCACTACGGTTATTTATGGAAATGACTATAACTTAGCTCTGTACTATTACCCTGTACTATTATAAAAATATATTCATAAACTTGTGTTATGGGATACTAACTAAACAATAATATATTTTATAACATATACATATACTAGCTGACCCTGCCACACATTTCTGTGGCTCATTATACCTATACGTTTAATTTACAATAATAAATACTGAAAACATTATCTTTTAAGTTGGTCCATATTATAAATGGTAACAAAATTTTATCAAAATCTGTTCAGTAGTTTAGGAGTCCATCGTGGACAAACAATGTGACATGTAATTTTTATATATACAAGGATAGATAAACACCCAAGACCCCGATCAATCTGAAAAAGATCATTTTCCATCTTGACCTGGCCGGGGATTGAACCCGGGTCACTCTGTGTAGCAGTGTGGCGTGATAACCACTGTACCACAGAGCTAATCTAACATAAAACATTGATATAAGTGAATGTAAATAAATATTTATATAGTATTGTAAATTAGTATATAATATGTGAAAATCATCTGAAGTTTATCCTACAAATAAAACATTTTACATAAACTGGTTTTATTTATAACATTACACTTTTATACAATACTGGATATACATTATCCTTCCACAAAGGGACTATTACCTTAAGAAAATCTGATACATATTTTTCATCATACATAATTTCCATTATATCTACTTTCTTATTGGCACTGTAGTTGCAGTCAGCTACACAAAGTAGCCTTTTTATGTCCTTTATTTTATGTAACATTTGAAGTTGCATTTGCACATAAAACTTTGGGTTGGTTTCCCATTGTTTACATATGTTTTAACTGTTTTTGACTCATAGGACACTTAATTTCTATTATACTATTTTCACAGATCCCATCAGGTGAACCCGCTAGCATGGGATAATTTTTAGATAAGAATAAACCACATATTCTAATTTTCTTTCCAGGTTGGCACTTACAGTTTTCCTCACTTCATCCTCCAAAATTCTACCACGTTTCATAGCTGTTGTGTCTGGAATTTTCCACCCATTATTACTGCCATCAGAGTGCCGTCACTGGTTTTACACCTACTGAATTCATACGCTCTTGAAGCAGTCACTCTGCCATACCTTAATTCATACCAAAGCTTACTTTTATGTTGCTCCCTTGTTTCTTCTTCTACATTGTTGATGTCAGCATCAGAAAATATCACACTATCCAAAATTTATCACAACATTTTTCTTTATATTTCAACACTAAATTGTCCATTGATAGACTTAGTAGTCTATCCAAAACATAGTCCTTTGGTATTTCATTAATTCACACTTGGTTAGCCTTCTTCTCTTCCCTTCTTCTACAAACTTTTCAAACACTTCGGTAGTAGATGGTAAACTAGGGCTACCCTTAGATAATTCCTTAGCAGTTATGTATTTAAGGGTACTCCCAACTCTAGAAAGTTTGGATTTCATCCAATAGCATTCTATGGATGTGCAAGATGGGTCTTCACTTCTGCGATGAACCCACATTAAGAATGCCATGGCATGTTTGCAGCCTCCTTGTGAAGCCACACAATCATGACATTCTACTGACTTAACTGTTTCTTCTTGTTCGTCGACTACCAAAGACACTCCATACAACTTGGCATGCACTTTATGTTCTGGGCAGATTTTAGCTTTTATTGTGCACAAATTTCCTTCACGTTTGAGCTGAACATAGCTTACAGCATCATCACCATAAGATGCCCTAGCGGACCTGAAATAATTAAAGCAATGGTAAATATTTAATTGCAAAAAGAAATATTTAACATAAACATAACCTCAAATTGTAATATTGGATGTTATACTGAAATAGGTACAATAGCTATGCTTTGAACGAATTATTTTTATGGTTTAAATAATTAATTAACTGTTTAATACACAATACTTACATGGAAGTTTTAACATTTCTAAATTCTGCTGAACAGAAGTCTTTGTTTGATGCCAGAAACGTTCCTAGCATTATCAAGTCGATTCTTGGTAAATTTGCGCTGGAAGCCTTTATAAATCCTTGTTCCATGACTCAATTTAGCGTAATCAATTTACACAAAGAAATTGAAGTTAATAACAAAACAAAACGGCGTATTTAATTAAAAAGCGAGCGTCTATTATGTATTAAAATGTAAACAAAGAGAAAGAACTCTAACGTGACGTCACGCGCTCTGATTGGCGTTCAACATTTCATGGCGGATTGCCGTATTTAGCGATTTTATTTTATCGATTATATATTCATCTTGCTTTTAATTATGAAAAAAATTAGAGTTTTAGAATTAGGAATTTTGTAATAATATACACACAAATTATTTCAATGAAATTTACTTGTTGTCATCATGCCGATTCCGGCGGCCGGGCGGTCGGTTGCCGCCGACCGGCAGGCCGCCGGGTGAAGGACAGTCGAGTGGTTAAATACTGTCGGCTCCTTGTTATTAATATATCTTTTAGATATGCCGGTCTATCGGGTGTAGTCCGTATCCCAGCAAAATTTTTGTAATCTCGACATTTTAATGGCGGACCCGGTTATTCGAATCTTTATTCGTGTTCATCGTCCCCGCATCGAGATATCACTAAATAGTATAAACAAAAGACGCTATCTGTGTCTGCCTGTTCGTCTGTTTGTATGTGAGCTTAATACTTCTAAACTACATAAGGGATTTTGATATGGTTTTCACTATCATTTGGAGACTTTCTTGCGAAAGATTTATATGTATAATGCATTCATATATTATTTATAAAAAAGTAGAGAGAAATCGATGTTTTGAAGTCAAGTGCTAAAAAATATCTTTTTGAGAGCTTACATTGTCATCTCTCGGTAAATTTAATGAGAACGATTAAATGTAATACGGAATTATATATCTTAAAAAGCCTAATAGATAAATCGTCGATAATATATTTCTATCACCTACAGATAAGTCACAGAAAACATTTGCATATTATTTTCGTTATTATATATTAATTCTTTTTCAATTAAATATGTTCGTTACAATAAGCATTTAATGTACATTAAAATTGCCTTTATAGCATTTAATACAAAGAAAAAATAGTAAAAGGGTTGACCCCAAAGGCCATCTTTGCAACTTAAGCGATCAGACATAAAATTTCAAAGTAATTTAAAATAAATCAGTTTATTCAAAATTTTTTGTTAACGATATCTCACGAACGAATCGACCGATTGTAAAAGAACCGGTGGCGATCTACATAGTTTTTTGATGTCAAGAGCTGATTAGTTTTTGGAAGCGATCGGTAAAGGCGTTTAAAAGTTATTTGTTAGTTTTACAAAAAAAAATATTGTTGAGATTTCTCCAAATCTACCGGTTCGAATCGGTTTACATATACACACAAACACATACCTACATATAGATTTTTGAAAATTCCCGCGAACGGGAGGGTATCTAAAAAAATAACGTTTGATCCCAACTATGTACGACTATTTTTTGAACTACCGAACCGAACTACTGAATTTATTCCGAAAATTCTTTCACTGATAGATAGCTAGATTATCCCTGAGTAGAACAGGCTACTATATGTTTCCCGGCTTCGTCTAAATCTCAACCGCGATCGGTGGCACAATACGAGTGGGACGTCATTGGGCAATTTATTACCGGACAGCGTACATAAAGCTTGTCATTTTTTTTTTTTATTTTTGAGAAAAGACAAACCTTAATAATAAATTGTACTAGGCTGACGTTTGTTGAGGCACCTAATAAATAAATAAATGAGACTAAATATTTTTATTGCACATAAATAAAGAGAATAAAGAGTAATAAATGATAATAATATTTAGAATTGACTACGGATAAAAGTAAAAAGTGAAACAAGCAAGCTATTTTAGAGTACGTTTACAAAAAGAATTGTGGAATAGTAGATGTGGATTATTTTTGGTACACTATTAGCTGTGTTCTTCTAACCGTCATTTACAATAACTGCTAACCGTTAAAGTTTAAATCTAAACATATCAAAATATCGAAAATCCTAGGCATTTGTGACATTAATTTAATATTCCAAATGTCAATATATTTAAAGGTAATTTAGTCAACTGACAATTATGACGTTAAAACAACGTATTTTGACGTGTTCAGTTTTTAACTTTAACAGTTAATTATTTCAAATAAGAGTTTGAAGCACACCGCTGTGTTTCCCAGTCGATTATCGCTTAAGACTATAAAGTTCATTGCTGGTTTCCAGTGAAACGATATCCTGCTTTTAGTTCTTTGAATTTTCCGCAGTCGCTTTCGGGTAAGTTTCTTTACGCATAAATGTCGTTCCGTTACTGGTTTTCTTGAAATTGATTAGAATCTTTCTGGTTGAGTAAGATGACACAATTCTTTTTACTATCATTAACTTTGTATTACCTCAAGGATAAAAATAAATTTCAAATAAAGTTCAAAATGCTGTCACTATTTAAATTTTCTTTGTAAGCAAATTATATGCTAAAACCATAAAAATAGTGATCCTTTTCTTCCTTTTCGTTTTCATCTGTTATGATTGTGTTAAAAAAAAATAAAAAATTATATATATATATATAAAATAGTTCAAACTTATAATTAATTAGTCATAAATAAGTTTAAAAGTTATTGCGAGAGCCACTTCTTTTTGTTTTGTATATGTATTTACCGCTTGGTATACGGGGCTGACCCCGTGCATTCTCGTGCCCTTTTTAGGGATTCGTACCCAAAGGGTGTTTATTCATATATCCAAAGGACTCTATTACTAACTCTCCGTCTCCATATTTCTGTCTACGGGCTGTATCTAATTCACCGCAATAGGTAGACAGTTGAAACTTTCAGAGTGTGTATTTTCATATTATGGTCGATAAAATCGATATATAGTATCAGTGTGTAGTTTCAATATTATTCAGTGGTACGGAATCCTTTGTGTGCGAGTCTGAATCGCACTTGGCAGGTTTTTTGGGGAGTCTGAACCTTTCTGGACAACCCAAGATTTTCTTGCTATCGCTCCTAATGCAGGTAGCCGATTCTTCTGTTCATGTTGGGACCGTTCCCTCGGTCCCAATGCCCCACAAGCCCCTCGTCATTCGAGTGACTCATGGAAACCGCCCAGTCTGGGCGGCATATGACGCTTTTATTGGTCTTGTTCAGTTCATGGCTTGCGAAATTTGTCAGGTTAATTTTTAATGGACAATGATTAATAATGAATAACTCAACTCTATATGCTAGTCGTTTTGAACATAGTGTATACGACATGCGATGTCAAAAATGTGAGTACAATAGTGTTTTGCTTATATTTGACAATCTATTCATATGTCTACAATACTAATTGAAAAATTTTTGTAAGCTTTCTATTCAACCAATATATTCGCAAATACTCAGCTAATACAATAACAATGATTGCCCGGTGATTAATGAAGTATTTCAAACAAACAAGTTTTATACCTCCCCCATACTAAATCGAATGCTGACATCCTATTACATTTGGAAGGCGCCCTTCAGCGGTAAGCGCAGAGTTTTAAGTTCATAGAGCTATTTAACGTCGACAGCAGCCGCAAGGACACACCTTACCCGCGTAAGAATGCGCGCCAGCGGAGAGGTTGCCTACAACAATGAAGCGGGCCGCGTTATATCGTCCGCCATATTGTGTGGCGTCGTCGCCGGCGAAACTCGTTTGGTCCCAGCCGGCGCGGGGCCGCGGTCGCCAGCTGCACGCGTCAGGTGGCCTCGAGCCGCCGCCCGCCGCCCGCCGCCGGCCGCGTCGGCGACGGCGACGCCGTTTCCCGCCTCACCATCTACCTCTCTGCTATTGTCTTTTTTGGACACACCTACAGGGGTCCGGATGCGTGGAATATGAAAATCGCTCTTCGTCGATATAATTAAGCATGATTGACTGTTAATAATTACTTGTCTATGCATCTACGTAAAAGGCGAAATCCTGACTGACTCATCGCGACGAGGCTAAACTGCTAAAAACAGAAACGCATATTTTGGAAGGCATATTAATTTCATTAAGTACTAGCTTTCCGCCCTCGGCTTCGCCGACGTGCATATAGGTGCATTCTATTTTATATTTATCGATTTTGCTGTCAACCCCAAACTCGTTCCCGCTTTCAGCTCTGGTTCCGCTTTTGTACGTGAAAACGCTCTTGATTCTAATCCCGGTTCCACACTCAAACTTTGACCACAAACCCGTTCTCAATTTCGGTCTCGATTTCCACTCTCGATTCGCACCTCGTCCCGCTTTCAATTTAAATACCTCTATCGATCACTGTCCCAATCTGTAAGAAATTACGGAATATTCTAGTATCAAAATAAAGTGTAGAGTATATTACATAATAATAGTGTAGATTTTTGTGAGTGAAAGAATTTTTAGAATTAGTGCAGCATTTTAGTTTAATAGTATAAATACGAGAACGAAGTCGGAAACAAATACTAGTAGGTATAAAAAAACACGCGCGTATTTAAATGCAACGTTGTATAAAAATTTCAAGACAACCGACCGACTAGTACTCGAGTTTTGTGATCACAAACATCGGAGGCTGAATTTTATACAATATGTAGCAGGTATCGACTATGAAGAGCTTTTACTAAATTGAACGTCCAAGAGGAAAAAACGGGCAAAAAATTGGTACGGCAAAAAAAATCTGGTCGCATTTCCGCGAATTTTGGTATTTTTACTTCTTAACACAATAAAAAAACAAGTAGTATTTCTAGAAATTCAACCAACAAATACAGATACGGGTATAAAGAAATTTACATGGGAATATAAATACGTTATCTTGTCGGCTTTTATTATACACCAGCTTTTGCACGCGGCTTCCCTCGCGTGGACGTAGAAGAAACCCTTACTTTACTCAATGTCTCACTGTCTGTCCGTTTGTGCGCTTATAAATAGAGAACCACTGATACGATTTATACGATGTTTTTTAGTATGAAAATAGGTTATCTGACCAAGGTGATGATTTATTTTAACACGATCTGTATGGCCTGTTCTGCACTGAGCTGGCACATCAACCTAATGATCTTAACAGCACGTGATAAAACTGCAAATGTGTCTTTGTAGTGCTTGAGGAAATTCTTGTCTGCAAATTGGTGCGTGTAAACTTCAATGTGCAATGGGTTTCTACATACAGCGGTATGCTTCGAATTCTCATTTGCAATAATTAACTGCGAACTCTTAAAGTTATAAGCTGAACACGCCAAAATGCATTGTTTTAACTTCAAAATTGGCAGTCAACTGCGGTAATCTTATAGATATTGGCAATTACGACTCTAAATTTAATATTAAAATGGTCAAAATCTCCAAGATTACCGACATTTTGACGTGTTTAGTTTTTTACTTTAACAGTTAGCAATTAATTTTTGTAAATGAAAATCCGTACTACACTACTATTATAAATTGGAAAAAAAAAAATCGCAAATGCGTAAATTATACGAGCGAAGCCGCAGTCAGAAAGCGAGTAGTCTTAACGGTGGAATTGACAATCACTATTGTAACTCATAATATAGCGTAACGCACGAAAGTTTGCCGCTGTGAAGTTCGTCGAGAAAGCGTCGCAATGACGTAAAATAGGAACGCGGCGGAGAAGAACGAAGGGCCGGGGAGCGTAATACCTGAGCAGTATCTCATTCGCAGCCAATTTAGAGCGGCAAAGCTTCGTGCGTTGTACTGTTCAATAACTACCGTTTATCACTATTAGTTACTGAAATCTATCGAGGAAACAATTCTCGTTTTCTGATGGAGCTATCATTTTCACCACATTCAATATGTTCTGTCTCTTCTTCTAAATTATTCTTAACTAGTTTTTGTCTGCGGCTCCCATTCATGATCAAACATTTTATTTATTCACTCATTTTCTCCCTTCTATACGGCGCATCTCAATAAAGAGCATGTAACTTTTTGTATTACGCTCTGACCAGTTAAACGTATGCAGTTTTTCACGCGATGCGCGTCAAACATACAGACAAATATGAAACCTAAAAATCATTGTTTCATCTTTTACATTCAACTATTGTTTATGACTAGACGGCTACGGAACATTTTACAAGATGAAGTATTTTAAAGTTTTTGGATGATGAATAATTAACTTTACGCAATTATCGGAGAGACTTCGTGTAATCGACCAGAACAGATCGAGGATAAGATAATGCATTTTTAAAGGTATGAAAATGCGTTTCGTCAAAAGTTCCAACAGGCTCGCGTAAGAACGATGAGCGTGCGCAGCGACATCTGCAACATGTTTTAATATCGCCAAGTGTTAATTGGTCGCCACTCGACAGCGGCTAGTCATTAATATCGCGAGGCTTGAACTTATTCCATCATCGGTGTTAATTGTTAACGAGTTGTCCGTTGGCGAGAACGAGCCCGAGCTCAACGTGGTCGCGCTCGCCGGCGCCGCCCGTTCGAAATCTAGGCGTTTCGAGTACCTACGTCCGCGGCGATCCGGTAGCTAGTGCTAATAGCGTTCACGGCTCCGTCCGTGTAAATTTGGGGGAGCATCGTGAGCGATTTGCGTAATGTTTGTAGCCGTCGCTGTGTGCAATATTTGTCGTAGATGAATGTAGCGGACATTAAAATAGTAATATATTCATGTTTTATGTTAAAAGTTGAATAAAGAGGTGAAATTGCGATGCGGTAATTTTGTTTATGTTAATTCAATGCTAGAATTTTAAAAATAAATATTGTATTATGCAAAATTTATGGGATATTTAATTTAAAGAGAGAAGTTTTTTGCGACAAACTGAACGTCTGTACCTGTGTTAACTTTGAATTTGATACCGCGAACACGTTTGTGATTCCACACGAGTGGAAGAATTGTTTACGTGTGTACCTAATAATCAGCGAGTGCGGCCGCGGTCGAGAACGGCAGGGCAGAGTCGGCGGCCGCGCACGTCGCGGTGCGGCGATACGATATCGTGTATTTAGGTGTTGGTGCGGCGGCAGCGGTTGCGGCCGCAGCGACGGCGGTGAGGTCACCCGGAGGTGAGCGCGTCGCCGGCGCGCCCGCCCCGCGCCGCCCGCCTACCCCGCGCCGCCGCGCCGAGTGCACACCGAGCACGCACACATTACGTGGCCCAGGCCACGGCGAGCTCTTGCCGCCGCTGTGTCATGCTGTACGGCGCACAGATACAGATTACGTATATGCGGTGCAGTGTCCGCCCGCGCCCGCGCCGCCGCCCGCCGCGCCCTCCGCGCCCGCCGCGCGAGCGTTGAACACGCTCGACCTCTTTTCGTTTCAGTGGCAACGCGAGGGGGGGACGCGGTCGGCGACGCGCAGCTCGTATTAAAAACATCCTGTTCGGTGGCGACCGCGACGCCGCTGCCGCCGCCCGCGGCGAGGGCCGCGGGACCTGCACCCGGCCCTCGCCGATTCGACGACTCCTAAATCGCGCCGCCAGCTCGATAAATCGGCCGATCCCTTAAATGGAGCGTCATGGACGTGGCACGACGCTTTGTGTTTGCGATGCGTAGTTAGCGATAAGCTTGGCTTAAATTAATACAAAGAAAAAGACATAAGAGACGGGGCGCTAATTGTTACATCAATATCTTTATGTACTCATTTTAAAGGACGTTTTGAAGTCATTCTACGAGACCACATCGCAAAAAAAAAAGACAGATTTGCATATGCTCCTGCAATACCCATCTACTGCCGAAACGCCACGAATGATAGATTATGGTATGGGTTCGCAGTTATGGGCTGACGTTACGGTAAGTTCAATATTGAAAACATCAGTCACAATATGAATAATTACGTCTTATTTTTCATGATGAAATTATTGAAAATGGTCAATGAATACAGTGGCACTTTGAACTTGCAGGTCTGAGGAACATTACAAACTACAAATCACATATATTGTAGCCGTTGAACAAAATTACACATTATTACGATGTATGGATATAGGTTACAACTTATAGTACTTCTAATGGTTATGGATGGCGATAACAGTAGTGTGGTAATTATGCACATAATCTATTATTTTCAATTCGTGGTAAATCTGTGGGATGTTGGAGACGGTCCACTGAACAGATTGCAACGAAGCTTTTCATGATTGCAATGTGGCATAGAGAAGGAATAGATATTCGTCTAAGGATAAGAATCAGAACAAAGTAAGTCTGAATTTACTCAAATTCGCCTAAAAAAGAGTATTGGTTGATTAAAAAAAAAATTGGTTGTCTGTAGAGTCGGTTTACGGACGATAATTTTACGTGATAATGTCATAGAAAACATTGATGAAAAATTGCATTCTTTTATGAATTGAATTATTGTCACTGAATTATCATTATTTTGTATAATACAAAGAAGGAGTTAATTGAAAATGATAATATTTTCGATAAATTAACATTTATTTGCACTCGTTAGTTCAAATATTTTTCTACTTAAATTATACAGTAAAAAGATAGATGCATCACAAGCCGAACGCTTAGATCGATCGTGCTTCTCTATTGTTCGCGCTCTCGCTCGCACGCTCGGCTGAGGCGGAACGCGACAATGAGTTATGCATTTTCGTGCTTGCAGCCGGCGTTCATCGATTTATAAAACGTTATCACATCAAAAGGATCTTGACTATGGTAATATAGTAATGAAATAATAAAAAAAATCTTTAGACAAGACTTGAAATAATTAAGACAAACCTTTTATTGGAACAATGTTGGAATTCTTTATAAAATATGCAACGCGCACGCGCAATAACAAAATCACTACTATTTTATTTTATCAATTTTGAGTTTCTAGTTCCAATTCAGATAACGGTTTAACGAATGAAAGTGTATATAACAAGAGTTTGCGAGAGGCTAGTAGAATTCCTAGATGTGGAAGGGGGTGGGAGTTCTGTGGGTGTGGGAGAGGTACAAGGGTCTTGACCGGATGTTCAGCGGATTGTTTTTGTATCAGATGTTAAACCAAAGATGAATTGATCGATGGGTCTTCCAGTCGATTCAAATTGAATCGTTCCTTCCGTGACCCCGAGGACACATATAGCCGTCGGTCTCAAACGCGTCGTACTACATAGACGGCCAATACAAACAACGACCCCCTCTTGAATTATCTGACCAAATGATACCAACAGTCGTGAATCTCTTTATCGAGAGTCGTTAATATCGTGACTGAGTATAGTTAAAATATTTGTATATCTTATTACATTGCAAATGATGCTAATATCTGTCGATGATTTCAAATTTTTACAAGTTTCTGGATACTAAGATTAAGATCGTTGTCCAATTTTTGTCGTCCAATTTCAAATACGATTCTAAAATTAATGTAATCATTTGGATTTGTAAAACATCATTCGTGTATCACCTCAACATCAACAATGATCAACGTCATCATCCAAACAACGGCACAGTTGATTTGATGATCTATATATACAGCTAACACAAACGTCCTTAATAATATTGGTATATGCATACATCGTACAAAAACTCTTGATCGGATTTCGAAGAAAATTCCAATTACACTATGTATTGTTTTATTTTTTATTATTTTGTAACGGAAACAGTGACTGTCAATCTTATATCTGTGGAGCTAATCTTAATCGGTTCATTTTATCGTATAAAGACAGCATTTCGAGCAAACGCTCACGTAACAAACCCTAACACGGGATGGATATTAGTCTGACAAAAATTGGAAGAATTAATTAAAAGAAAAAAAAACATTTTCATGATAAGAAATTCGTATAGACTTTGCCGTATTCTTATAACCTATTATTTTATCTAGATATAGTTTCAAAATGAGTAAACAATGCGAGGAGCCATAGACAAAGTCACTATTAAGAAATAATCAGATTTTAAGCTTAAAAATATACAGCGCTAGTTGCAGCGATCCATACGCGACTGTCTACATCTGCACGCTATAGTCTGTTGTTCCACAGCGCCAGCAGCTAGAGCGTCGAATCTCCTTGGCAAGGCCATCGCTGATAACTTTATCGCGGGTCAACAGGCGCGCCCGTCATCCTACTTCGGTCGGCAGCCGCCCACGTGTGACGTCACTCTGAGGACCCGAGAATTGAGGATTTTCATGTTACCTTTGCCCTGAGGCAATATTCCAAACTAATGCGGATTCGCCTGTAGTTTTTTTAATTTATTTGCCTTTTCTGTCATATTTCGACAGATGTTCTATACAACGGCATCAAAAAAAATTGAGTGCTACGTTTTTATGATTCATGTAGATATTTATAGTTTATTTATTAAATTATATTTTTTTCAAATAATTAAGTAAATGACTGATTTAGATGTATAAGTTAACATTAAAATCCTAACGTTATCCAGGTAACACAGAATAGGTGGACTGAAAAGAAAACATTAGGCCATCCCTGAAACTTCGTACTGATTTCAAGTTCAAATCATTTCAAAACAAAGGAGTAGTAAATTATTGAGCCTGTCACACTCAAAAGATCGATTTTAGTGTTTTTGCAAACTCTTCGAGCTCAAAATGTGGTTATAATACGTTTTTAGCTCTTCGGGTTCAAAAACCTATATCTATTAAAATAAAGTGTGAAACGGTTGATCCTACAGACCATCCCTAAAGCTTCCCGCTATAATATTTATAACTTATCTTTAAGCTTTTCAAACTCAAAGATATGAAAAATATTTTGATGCAGTGACATCATTCTCCAACACACACGCACGCAACCACGCCCACTTCAAACGTATCTGTCTACACTAAGTAGAGTATTTCTGTAGAATATTTGTTTCGTTCCACATAACCAGCTTTTTTTTAATTTACTATTCATTTCAATGTTTTTATCCATACATATTAAATGGCTTTTTTATTTTTTTAGTTCATTTCTATGGTTATTTTATCAGTTCGGTTTATTATTTAAAATTTTCCAATTATATAGTTTTTAGTACGGTCTTATTTTAATTTCTTAAATTATTTACGTTGCTACACTATTTTTATTTTCAAATCTTTTAACCATGGTAGTGTTGTTTTCAAATTTAAAATGTAACCAACATATAGATCACATTTGTATAATCAGAAACTATTAAATACAGGTGATCCTTGTGGCGACCGGCTGTCTTTATAGGGAACCGTGGGAAAAATTGAGAAATTTAATTTGGGAGACGGTCGAGTGAAGGTCAAATCAATAATCGAGAGAATTAGCCTTTCTGGCGGTATCACAGACGACATCATTCACGACCAACCTCATAATGTATCATAAGGGACCGCAAAAAGGATGTGCGCATGGTGATGCTGTATGAAAAGCAAACACGCGTCGCATGCTATTTAAAGGTTATGGAGCAGTGAGTACAATCCAGAAGCACTCATCAAAAGAATTGTTATTGGAGATGAAACCCGAGGCCATCGGTATGGTTTTGAGAGCAAGCTAGAATTGATGCTTTGGCATATTAGAGGAGCAGCTCATTCCAAGAAATTTGAGGGCGTTCCGTCAGCTGAAAGTTTACGACTGCCAGTTTCAGGATTAGCGGGGGATAATGTCAATAGTCTATAAAAATGGTATTAATATTACGCGAATGTATTATGCCCGTTATTTTATTGTAATTAGGAAGGTCCATAACAAATATAGGAAAGTTAACCGAAGATGTGCTGCTTCAGTTCACGCTGCTAAAATTGCAAGACCCCCCGCATAATGCGTCACTGCGGGTTTAAAATCATGGACTATTCACTGTATTATCTAGATCCATCCGTGAACACTTCTCATTCTCGAATCTAAAAAAAGATCTCCAAGTGAATCGAAAAGTTGACAATGAAGCATTGAAGGCGGCAGCGACTGGACATTCCGAAAAACAAATTGAAAACTGTATAATATATATATACACTAAAAAGTTGGTGTAAATAACACGAATTCGTGTTATTTACACCATTTATAATTCAAGAACGACTGTACAGATTTTTATTATCCTTGATTTGTTGGATTTGTCTCCGTCGCGAATAGCGGAATAACTAATTAAAAACGACAAAAATTCACTGAGAAAAAATATTAAGAAGAAAATTCGTTTTCTCATACATTTTTATGCGACGCCATCTCCGATGACATGACGGAAACTATAGTGAGTTTGTTGCATGCATAAATTGCATAAAACGGATTATAATCAAATTTGACATAGACGTAGATTATGTTTTCAAATAGGATATAACTTTAATGTAATAAGGTCATATTATATTACACAACAAAACTATCGTTCTTGTAAAAAATATATAAAGAACAATAAAAAAGATAATCTGTAACTACTAACATCCACGGCCATCCTAAGTTGGTATCAAGATTGCTATTGGAATAGCGGGACCAAGATCGGACCCGACAGTGGATCTAGAATTGACATCGATATTAAGACTTTGATCGGGTGCAGAATTGTAAATTATTTTGACAGCGAGAACGGCTAATATTAAAAATGAAAGGATTCATTTTTTGCATAAGCGAGTGAAACCACGGACATATCTGAATCATATAAATAAAACAATTATTGTTGAATATTAGTTTACGCCCAGCGAAGCGGACGAGTAACGGCTATATATATATATAAAAAAATCTCATGTCACGATGTTCGTTTATGCTACAATCCGAAACCCTCAACCGAATTCAATGAAATGTTGCAAACTATATGTAATTTAGTCCAACTTTGAAGATAGGATAGTTTATATTCTAATAGGTGGCATAGTGTCAAGTACTGCTTTTTTTTTCTGGGGTTTTTTTTTTTATTATTTGTTCCAGATTTCTTATCCAAAAATACCAAAAATAACAAATTTTAATTTCCCTAGACCCCGACTCTCAATTGGCATAAGACCGATTGACAAAGATGTCTCAAATTCGCATCACATTAAATTTAAAATCATCACTATACTTTAAAACTTAAACTGGTAGCAGTATAGGAATTGAAAACGGGACAGGGAAATAGAATCAAGAGCCAGAACCAGGTCCGAAATTGAAAACGAGACCGGGGTTAAAATTGAATTCGGAATCGTGATCAGAATGGAGACCCTAATCGGGATGGATATACAATGGAAGAATTGTTTTCTCCCGGCTTCGTCTAAATCAGAACTTTGGTTGGTAGCGGAATCAGAATTTATAGCAGGATGGGGAACAGGGTCATTATCGAAAGCGGGACTAAAATTGGGAACGGGACTGGGGTTGAACACGAGTGTGTGACCGGAATCAGGATAAAAAGTGTGAATGAATCGGAATCGAAAGCGAGTCCTGACTTGAGATTGACATCGTTCTATGTCCATGCTGACATTAACTATATAGGCAAGACACCCATAAGAAAGGGCAGAACAACGTCTGCCGGGCCAACTAGTATATATGTGTATAGCAATCTTTTTAGTTGCATAATTATTAAATGGGAATTCATATATAGATATAGCAGCGAGTTTCGTAAATATCGAAACAATAATTCAGATATTTCTCGGTGAAATTCAAAATGGAAGAAAGTCAATAAGGACTTGTCATAAAATATATAATATTAACAGTCTGTGGAGCAAAAGTAGAGTTCGCGACGGGACATTGTACATCTTTCTGACGCATGAGTGTTTTTATATCAAACAGCCTACGGCTTCGTTTTTTTCAATGTTTGTTATATATCTTATATATTTTTCTCCGCCTACCATTTTAAAGGGCTATTTGGAGAATTTTCGTCTTTCGAAAAATAGATTATATTTGTCCGCATGTGCATACAATAACTACCAGATTGATGTTGCAAAAAGTTTACCTAAATTTTGATTTACTCTTTGGGAAAAGTAATGCACCTAAGTATATTTTTTTTCGACAGAATAAAAATACATCATAATCTTTTTCGAAAAAGGAAATCCTTAATATTTCATAAGTTTCATAGAATTAATTTTTGATTACGTATATGTTTTTATTTGCAGTTTCAATCAACGAGAGGTTACTTTAATTGATATTCAATTATACTCAATACACTACTCGACGTATAGTAGTTATACCGCATACAAAAACAACTGCCATTATTTTTGAGCAGATTTGCGTCCGAAGCTAATAGTAGGCCACGCCTTCCATTGTTCAAAATATTTTTCAACTTCGAGTTTGTTAAGACGCGCGATACGATGATCCTTAAAAAAGCTTTGTTTCAAAATTTGAATTTTAAGTCACGTCCTTCCTTAGGATTTCGTCTCACTGTTTCAATACGAAATTCTTAAATACATTATTCTTATTAAATAGATAAAGGAACACAATAGCGACACAACATCCACTATGTCACCGTTAAAATACACATACAATAAAATACGATACATACAAGCATATTTTTCAATCGGCCTTTAATTGCTAGCTTACAACTAGCAACTTCAACCAAAAAGGCACAGATATCTATGCCACATCATTCTCCATTTTTGTTATATTTAATTGTATCCAAATCAACTAAACCTTTATTGTTGGTTCACTTAATACCGACAAGATTCACAAAACCTCATTAATAAGAGCTCAACATACTTATATTATCATTATTAAGAGTTAGTCACGATAACAAAAAAAAAGAGAGAAATAGAAAATCTACAACGTTTATCTCTATCAAAAGTTCAAATGATTTCGTCTCGTCTTTGTCCAGTGTGACAAAATTTTCATTATTATTATATAAAATTTATAATTAACATTTCGTTGTTTTTTTGAAATTCTGACTAAAACTAAGTATTCGGCTTATAATCACAGATTATATAATTCGGCAGATAAAGCTGCATTCGATTAAATACAAGCTAATTTAAACAATGAAGTCACGGCCAAGGAAGTACGCCGTCCTATATGCATAAGACATAATTAATTATTATTGCAGTGAACTATAAGACACGTGCACACTAGGCCACTGGTGGTCGCCTCTAAACGCAGCCACGAGTGGTAACAGTTAACCTACTAATTTGTCGTATCCACTAAATGTCTAGGTTTGTCCATATATTTGGGCCATTTTCCGTATAATTAATTCAACGGGGAGCGGATGTGTTTGTGTAAAAATGGATACACTGTTGGAACGGAAACACGAATGCAAACAAACACGACTGTTGATTTCGTTATTTATTTTAATTTTGGACAGTAGAAAATTTTTGATGCGGTACACTAGCAGCAAGGACGCAGGACCTGGGGCTGGGTGGACACGGCGACGGGTGTCCAAAAGCGGTCACAGGCAGCGAGCGCTGAGAACGCTTGCAGTTTGTGGCTGATACGAGGTTCACTTGAACGCTCAGTTTTCACATATCGCGCGCATATATGAATATGATATATGAAAAATGTCGTCCACAACTAGTGGCGCCACCAGTGGCCTAGTGTGCGGCTTTTACATGTCATACATGCAATTGTAGAAAAGAAACAATAACGTATTATTAAGGTGCATTCACAGAAAAAGAAAACAAATTTTGTAAACAATTGCACAGAAATAAAAATTGGTCATAAACATAAAAATTGATATTGAAATAATTTAAAATCTCTTTAGGATTGCTTTTTCGAAGACCCTTAAACAATGTGTGACAAGGAAATGCACATGATTTTTAAAATTCCAGGCATAAATATTTGAGAAATCTCATAGAAATTTTTGTTCCCTATTTTACCCGCATAAGAGTCGATTGTTTTGGAAAACCAACTCAAATTAAAACAACAACATTAATTTATTATTTAGGGATCAATTTTCATAGTTAGAAATTTAAAAATAACGGTTTCGCCCACAAATTTCACACTGTCGTACCAGCTCGCAGAGTGAATTTAGAAAATTGATTTTAGCGGTTAACTAAATCGTATAGTGCAAGGAACAAAATATCTACTTTGCAGGCTTTGTAACTATAAAGTCTAAAAACTCGTAAATACGAAGTTTTTTCACTAAAAAATGAGCCAGTCTTTTACTTCCTGCCTATATAATTATATATACATTAAAATTATGTCGTACAACACTCAACCAAAATAGGTTCTTACGGCGTAAAGAAATCTTATATCACCTCACTGCTCTGTGACATGCTCTCCCACAAACTTATAATTCCGATTGAGGGCCTCAAGTTATTGACGTTGTCAAAAATGTGGATCAATCATGTTGGGTGCAATATAAAGCAAAGATAATAAATATTCAATTTTTTCTGATGTTTTATTTTTGTCAGCAAGTATCCATGACGTTGTTTCTACACTCTCTTATAATATCTTAAAATTCAAAAATATCTTCATATCATAGGTTTTACATCATAATTCTTGAAATACGTGCTTATAATATGAATTTATCATTCGTTCGGAGGCAGTTTTCTTTATGTGAAGAACGAGCGAGAAACTTAAAGGTATCTCATTTGAAATTGAATTGCATACGATGATAACCGAAAGTTATAATATTGCAGAAAGGGACAATCCGATAAAAAGGCGAGCTGGTTATGTCTATGTATATTTGTACTCAAAAAATAAAAATAATGAAAACCGCCTTTAAAAACCTGTTTAAATAATTGTTAAAATATACTAATTAGCCGTTTTTTAAGTCTACCGACCAAAGTCTAACTGCTAAATTATTACACAAACTATATAAATTATTCTTATTTTTTTATAATATAGAATTACTACAATTTATATAGATCACATTTTCATTATCTTCCATGTATTAATTCAACCCTATTTCTATTGTTGTCGCTAAAGAGTTCCGATGTTTACCTGCTAAGATTGTCACGTTGAAATTGAAATGAAAATGTGTAAGTAGATTAATTAGTAATTAATTTCAATTGTGTGTATACTAGGTTTTACTAATAGCTATTGATGAGTGGTTTCTGACGACAAATCGCACTATCATCCCCTAACTCCTAATCTTCAAGGAGTGCTGTAGTTTCTGTCATCACCTCAAAAGTGCGAGATGATAACTACCATACGCAAAAACTTGACTAACTAAAAAAAGGGCTAAAATACATTATAGGTGCCTATAATATTTGAGAGTATCCCTCAATTTCCCTGAGATTTTATCATCAGGTCGTGACTCGGTAACTATGGAACTACTTCGGCAGTACACCCTTTTGAACAAGAAAAAAATTTCGAATACGGTCCAAATTGACGTATTTATAACTGAACATACATATACGAAAATATAACCTCCTTTTTTTTTTAAGTCAGTTAATAATCGTTTATAGCCAGCGTACTTCTCACGCGATTCCAATAAGCCCAAACGCGGCTAGGATACCTACATTGTTTTATTACGGAGTTCCGGTGTCTACCTTCTGGCTCCATCATCAGATCAGTTCCATGCTACCATTTTCATCAGAATCATTTATTTAAATTCACTCTGTTATAATTAACTATATTAATCGAAATAACTTATCGCCACTCGTGAATCTATCATGGAGGAGTTCCGGCGGCCATCTGTGGTCTTCTTCATCAGTTTCGCGTCATTCCACGAATTTATGTCAACGGCTGTTATTCTTGAACATTTATATATTCTGTTTTACATGTATTAAGTCGTATATAAACTGATATGCCAATGTTAAGATTCCATATTACATAATAATGTATATTTTCTTTTTTTAAGGTTCCAAATTATATACCAAGATTATACGCAATTGATGTGACTATTTATTTTTTTGTAACATATTCGAGGGGCAAGCGAGCGAGTCAGAAAGAAGATGGTCACCGTCGTCCGTGGACACTCCTAACCTCAAAGGAGCCACCAGTGCGTTGCCGGTATCTTGGGAGGGTACAGGATATCTGATAGAGAGTATCGCGTTGATGAAGCGTGAAGGGGAGAGTGAGCCACCGGAACAATGCATTTTCAACATAAATCATCTGGTTAATTATATGTATGAAATATATAAATGTATTCTGGTAAATGCGATTATGCGTCTTTAGCAAAATATTCATAATATCTACTTTTTAGACTGACTTTGACAAGCGCATATATTTTAACAAAGATAACTTAATCACGTTCTTAGAAATTAATTAAGCAAATCCCTAAAAACAACTAACGAGCGGATTCGTGCGGAATACCTCGGGCCGCAGAGAAGTTAAACTTCTTAGAAACTATACATTTAAAGATTATAGTTTCTTTGAAAAACTTGATCTAGAGCAGATGATTATGACCGCTTGCAGGGAAATATATGACCGTATCCAGAATATAATAAATATTGACTCTAGTAACAAATAGTTACTCTGTCATGAAATATTTTAATCTCCCATATTGTCGTAATATTATTATAGGCAATACCGGCCAAGTACCGGAGTCACGCGTTTCAAATACATATCCTTCACTTTAACTAAAAAGCAGGAAACAAAGTGTATCTCTTATTCGTTTACTTACGAAAGGCTAGCTTTTCAGCCCGAACGACACGAGGTCGGTAGCCTAGGTGGCGGTCGAAGAGCAGTCGGCTTACTAAATGTGCGGCTCGTGTGAATTAGCGAGCAGAACTACTCTGGGAGATGTCAACCGTTGTCTCACGATACCATGACCGTAAGTCCGTGTACTTCGTAACTCCATGATAATAATACTGTTCACCTTCAAATGTATAAATAAATGTCGCCATACGTTGTTATATCATACATTTTTTTCAAGACTACGCAAAAAAAGGATTATCTTGTTAAGGAAAGGCTATTTTTCGGGGTTTACGTATGTGTGTGCGTGCGACTTTCACTTTGTTCTACAACGACTCCTAAATTCCCGGATAGATTCACATGTGTGCGATATCACCGCAACACACACGCACGCACTTACGCACTCACGCATGCGTGCCCAGTCAGCTTCCTAGCTTAAAACTTCCTGACATGTCGAAACATCGACATCTGATGAAAATGCGATCTTAGAAAGATGGGATGAAGACAATATTTTTTCGATATCTACGAAACTTCTCAATACTGTTAGAGGTGATTTGAAAATATACGGCTGGCTGCGGTACGCGAATCGAGAGCATACCTGCTTGGAAAAAAAAATAAGATTACGCGAATGGTCATTACCTTGCAATCAATGATTGGATTCCACAAACTAGTCTATATTACTGGAAGTAATGTAAAGATTCTTCTAATAATTAGCGCGTCTACTATGAGAAAGTTGTAGTACTAGATGCTTGTGTTTCTTATCGTCTTGCAAGTAGATATTTAACAGCTCAGCTGATGTCAAACATCATTGAAGTTAGTTACGATTTGGATAATTTGGCATGCAAGTCCTGTCCTTAATAAGTATGAAATAAAAAATAACTAAAACAGTAAAAAAAATAAATAAGGAACACGACTGTCTAAATAAACATTAGTATATAATTATGAAAATGGACTAAAATTAAAATGAGAAATTACTAGATAACAAAACAAGTTATATGAGACACGATAAATATTGTGGAAGTCCTTTACAGTTGTCGTACACTTTGACCATGAATCCAAAATAAAAGAGGAGGTAATAAGTACGCGTATGCATACATTGTATTCTGTTGAACTATTTAAAAACTTTCAAGTTAAAAAACGCATCAATGGTATACGAAAAGTTATTAGAGTCGGGGGACAACTGGCGTAATCTCGTTTGGATAACGCGACTTTTATATTTTCATTATTTGTTTTTTTTTATGGCACTCTATTTATCTATTTTTTTTATAATACAGTCAGGCTAAGCTCTTCAGTGTCTCGAAAAGTCTGACATTGCAAATGACAAAGACGCAAAACTACGCATGCAAATGCAAAGTAGTGCTGGTACTAATTCGCCGCAATACTACCGTCGACGGTAGCTGTTTGCCAAAAAATCAGTGCTATATTGGTATATCCATAGCTGCCATATCTGACAGTCTGTTCTAGTTTGTCTATGTAATAAGTAAGTCTATGTTTGCAAAGTACCGTGATAGAATACTGTGTAAATTTAATTATAAAATCTAAGATTCTGAGTAAATCCAATTATTTGCACTAGATTGATACTTCATTTATTATTATTTTATTTCGAATAATAGCAACCTTTTCTACTTTTCATTCAGCGCCCCTTCTATAGAAAAGAAGTGCTGGAAGACTACGAATCTTCACTTTGTTGATATATCGTCATTTAGTATCAAAATAGAAATGTTGAAAGTGCAATGAACATAAAAGGAATTACCTCAATATCGAATTGTACAATAACAAAATATGGATAAAAAGACTTATTCTAGACTGAATGAACAACTTAAAGTTTTTTCACTTTTAACAATTATGGGATACTATCGACTGGTCCCGGCTTCGCATGGATAGTGATAATTATCTACAGCCAGATGACTACTGGTGGATGAATGGGAGCGGTCATGTAACGATATTTTAGCAGATTTATATAGATATAGTGCCTTGCTACACCCATATTAATTTTTAGGGAACATATGCCAATTTCGATTTATTGTGATAGAGCAATGCTAAGGTCAACTTGATTGCAGCACGTAAAGTGCGATACCACACTCTCACAGAACAGAATCGTGATGTAACAGTTCCCGTTGTCATTTCGTTCAGTGAGCGAGAGTTCCGGTGATCCACTCCTTTCCCATCACCCCGTTATCGCATCCACCCTTACCCTCCCCTTCTCGATCAATCCAATCCTTCCTCGATCAGATATCGTACTCCCACCTAAGAGGCCGGAAACGCAACTGGTGACGAACGGAGTAGCGAGTGTCCATAGACCATTTATATTCTGGTGGCTTGCGTGCTCGTTTCTCTAAATAAGGCAAAAAAATATCTGTTGATCCAATCGCTAACAAACTTCACGGGATCACTTGCCGGGATGATCTAAAGAATTCCTGAAAATTTCATTAAAATTGGTCCATTCGTTTTGGAGTCCATACGTAACCTACATTTACACACATTGACTTTTATATATATATAGAGCTAATTATAGTTTTATATTTTCAGTCACGATGCTTTAAACCTTCAGTGATTGTCGCAGCGCTGCATGGTGTCGCCATGCCATTTATTTTTTACCGGCAAAAGCTCGGGAAGTTCATATACATAATGTTACCGGCGTTTTATAACTCGCATCAATCAATCCGAGATTTTGGACGGTGCTTAAAATATTTTATACAAATTATTCGATTGCTTCATGTATTTTCGAAAGGTTCCTTTTGACAGAGACGCCTTATTGCCGCAATCTACATGACGGCGATTTGAATTTTCTTAAAACGGTATGACAAAAAAAAACCATTTGTCCGTCTGCGCTTCTGACCAGTAATAATTCAACGGCCGTTGAACCTCTCAGAAGGTTGTACGCATTACAGACGTCCTCGACATTTGAATCTGGACTCTTATGGGGAAAGTAACTTATCGAGAAGTATGTTTGTGAGGATGCGATTGTCTGTGAAGTGTCTTTGTATACAAGTTATTTCCATAAAAAAAAAAAAATAGTGCGTTGCTTCAGTCGAGCTTGAGAAAGGTACAGAAGAGCGAAAAACCGTTAAGCGATTTTTGTAGTTTTACAGATAAAAGCGCTGTACAATATTCGCCTAATGTGGGTGCAATGTCTATGAATATGGCTGTAAATTATGTTTCGGAATAGGATAGTTAAGACATTTTTTGTACAAAAAAAACAGCCATAATGTTTTTCTATTAATACAGGAAAAACGGTATTTAGAAATCGCGGGCAAACAATCACTGGTAAATTTTAATTAACGCCCAGCGCAACGGGCGGGTAACAGCTGGTTTCCCGTATTCTCATTAGGTAGAATTTTTAGAACAGTCCGTTATTAGAATAGAATATTTTATAAAATAATAAATCATTTTAAGAACTTTTTTTATTACTGTAAATAGCTAAATACATTTATTTCGTTGGTAAAACAAAAATTAAAAGGTGAAGTTTAAAGGTATTAAAAGAATGTGATAATCATACTAATATTATAAATGTGAATGTAAGTTTGTTTGTTACGCTTTCACGCCAAAACTACTTAACCGGTTATCATGAAACTTTGTACATATACTCTTGAAGGTATTCGAAGTAACATAGGATACTTTTTATTAAAAAAAAATATCATATAATTTCGTACCTATCTATCCTTACAAACTATAGCATTTATGATACCTAAGTATTTTTTATGATGATCTTACTAATATGTACTAATATTAGTAAGATCATCATAAAAAATACTTAGTTCCAATTTACATACATTACACAATATAATTGTTCGAACATTTATAACTGGAGAATAGCTGGACCGATTTTCATTTTTAATTTGTTGGATTTGTCTCCGTCCCAAATAGCAAAATAATATAAAAACATTGAAAAATTGACAAAAAAATAAAACGCTTTCTATCATCATTATCACAATTTTCCATCACCACGCGGGTGAAACCGCGGGGCGCAGCTAGTTAATCATAAAGCTACCACAGAAAAATCATAGAATATCAAATTTTTGAGAAAAAGCGATAAATAATTATTTATTTATAATATTATACATCTACTAAATTTATAAACGAAATATTGTGAAGATATAGAAATGAATGTTTGTTACGCTTTAACGCAAAAACTACTTTATGAATTTTGATGAAACTTCACTGTATTATAGCTTATACATGAGAATAAGCTATAGATTATAATTTATAAAAATACTAGTTTTGCTTTTGAACGTAGCAAAGACAGAATCGAATATTGTAACAGGAATAGGAATTAAAAGCGAAAGGGAACACGAACAGAATCGAAAACGGAACCAAATCGGGATCATGGTCGCCAGCGTGATCGGTCGATATAAAAAATGAAACAAGCCATTCTATGTCCACACGGTCGGAGCCGCGAGCCAAACCTAGTAAATTATAATTTTGCTTTTTTAACTCATCATGAAACTGATTGTAAACAGTTCGTAGGAAAACGATTAGACGCGGACAGGAAAGCGCATGAGTCACAGGGCGCTTACGACGGCCCAGTGGGCGAAACCACAGAAGGATTTTTTCTTTTAAAAACTTTATTACATGCGATCTGAAGTAACCAAATCCTTGTCGAATCTCTTTAAATATATTTTTTATAGTAAATATTTTACTTTACCATTTCGGAATAGTTTTCTTCGACGTTTCCATATATGCATGGCTTCCAGTTAAATATTTTTTTCTATCTGGGAAAAGGGCTGTGAAAAGCATAACAGTACTGTCTATTTTGTTGCTTTTATTGATGCTGCGATAAGTTTTTATCACTTTAGTTCTAAGAGACACTTTCAGGCGAATTTTCGCTTCAGTTTGAAGGCCTTGGTTCTCGAGCCCTTCAGCTTTCTTCTTTAAGCTTTCTCAGCTCGAGTTGGTAGCTGATAACTAGCGTTGTCACTGGCTTAACGTGTTCTCCGAGACTGTCGTTTGTGTATCAGTGGTATAATTTCATTTGAGTTAAAATTTATCGGTTAGAATTTATAGTTTCAAAGAAATGTTCTTTATCACACTGCAACCACGGCTTTTATGATATTTTTCAACGAAAAATTGATCGTAAAGATATCTTATTGAATACAATTTATCAAACTCATGTTTGACGCAGTCAAGAGATTAGAATTTTTCTTATACGTGAGATACCAGGTGCTTCGTATCTAATGATTTTCCCGTAAGACTCAAAATAAATGAATCCACAGTGAGTGATCAAGACCGCCTTCTATGAAGGTAACAAATTCGAAGCTCAAGCCTGTACCATCTTTATGTATAATTTCTGTTATAGTATACAGTACTAAGGATACATTATGCACTTCAGTACATGGGTTCCCTAAGATTCCAACTGCCGACATACGCCACGCCACCTGTCGTCTAAGAAGAGGAACATCTTAGCGGCGTCCTCGCCATATGAGTATACTTATACCTCTCGAGATGTGCATAATATTTACAGCTTTAGTCCGATTGTTTGCGACGGAACATTTTTACAAAATCGTAAAATATAAAATGGCGAAAAAACCATTAATAACATAATTAACATAATATGCGAGGAAATACAAAAAAAAAAAATTAAACATGAATCTTAATAAAACAGTTGCATAAGAAACATACTGATTATAATTTTGCATACAAAATAATTATTCTTATTGGTTATCGAGCTAAAAAACAACATCAATTTTCGTCTTCGTTGCTCATTCACTGAGCTCGAACGCGATATGCCCACGTGATAATATCAAAGCAGGGGCGTTGCTATCTAGCTATCGCTGCAGCGGCCGTAGCTACGACCAGCATACACGACCCCTTCGCTACGAAGGTCGTCTCCCGACAGATAATCCTCATGGACTGCGTACCATTCTCTTGGCAGGAATTGTATGCTATATGCGCTTCTAATACTGTTAGAGTTTAGGAAAAAAAATTGTTGATGCGTAGACACTAGGAAACGTATTCTACAATTTTACTCTCTTATTGGACTGACGCGTGACCATTGTCTGGAGAGTTTTTTTTTTATTTAAATCCAAAAAAAAAATCATTAAATGTTATGATAATGTGTTAATAAACATTAAGTGTCGGTACGCAATATTAGTCCATGACAAGATAGAATCTGTGAGCTCACGTACTGTTTTCATTTCTAAGCAGTTTGATTATTGTCTATGCTAGACTTGCGGTGATTTAGCCATCTGGAAGGAATAAATGGAAGAAGACTGCCAAAACAAATCTACAGAGCGAATGTGTGTAGTGGAAAAGCTCGCCCTAGAAAATTCTATACAGACCAAGTTGGTCGCGTATTAAAAAATGGGCGAATTTTAAACAGCCGAAATCGACGAGCCTACACGAAAAGGTTGACGTACATCATTGATGCAAGGGAGATATGCAGGAGTATGATAATTTTAGACTGTCGCTTCCTTTCCACGTACAACTTATTGTCAGTGTCCGTCATTTTGTTTATCATTATTAAAGTAAATTCAACACTTACAAGACCGAATCGATCGATAAAATAAACGTCATTAAAAAAAAAATAAGTGACTGCTCCATTTTATGTTATGCTTTTTCAAATGTTAATTGTATATTAGCGACTCAATGTAAAAAAAAATGTAAATATAAATCACTTACTATCAAGGTTTACTATTGATTCGATCGAAACATAATATATTTAGGCAAGTGCAAACCGATGTACTAGTAACACGTGGATACTAACTTCTGCCGATACGACAGCTATACTGATGGAATAATAAATATAGAAAATAAATAAACATTATTTATAGTGAAAAAGTGGGCGCTTCAAGAACGGACAAACATGTAGCACCCCACGCTTTTCACAATAATAATATTTATTGTTGGTTCATTAATTGATTTCTATATTCAAATTATTTTCTACTTTTTAGTTTATTCCACTATAAAAGCGTGTTTTTTAGTTTTTTTAAACTATATTTATTTTCCACTTTTTAGCGTTCGATAATAAAATTTGAGGAGTCAAATTTCAAAATGAGACTGAAGCAGGTAGTATAGAGAATCTCCAACAGAGGGCGGACAGTAGTAGATTTGTTTTGAACTAAAGAGAAAATTTGCAGTGATAAATTCTAAAAACAATTCAGACTTTAACGTTTTTATTTGAAATTGAATTTAATATTCATTCAAATTGAATTTAATATTAATTCAATTAGAATGTTTTTTTGATTGAATGATTTTATTCTAAATTTATTTCTTAATTATCATGTATGTCCAGCATCTTATTTATTATAGCCTTTGATTGTCGGAAATACTTAAGTATTTATTATTTTACCACATTTAGGAGGATTTATAGAAGGACAAGTTTGGAGTCAGCAGCCGCCAAAGGAGAGTTACAAACATACATACATACATACATACAAACATACAGGTGAAGTTAATATAAAGCGTGTAAAAAGGTATAGACGATGCCGATTTTGATAACTTTAAGGACAGTGCAAGCTTCAAAATGTGTGAAAAGCTGTCGGTGCTGGAAAGGAAATACAGAAACAGACGACGTTAATTACTCATATGATATTTAACGGGAATGTTAACTAACGAGATGTTGAAAATCGTAATTTAACAAAATATCAGTTCTATTTTGAAAATTGTAATTTAATAATAAATTAATTATTTTTTTGAAATATATGAAGAAAATATTTTTTGAAAATAGTAAGTAAATAAAACATCAATTTAATAATAAAATTCAGATCGGAAATTGATAATTTTTCACATTTATGAGATTTTTATACGGGAAACATCCTCAAATTATTTGATAAAAGCCGATTTCGAAGCCTGTTTGGACGAGAATTGTCATTGAGATAGCCTTTCAGATGCGATTGAACTCATTTGAAAATGAAAATACTGTTGTGCCGTTTTTGTACAAATTGGGATATAATGAACGAACCAAGCGCGGGGATGGTCAGTTTACACAATGAATGGTTATAGCTTGGAATCCAAAATGTGTGGGTGTATCGGCGAACTCATATTGCCGACTCCTACTTATCGAATAACGGACGATATATCGGTGTCGGGTGCATGACTGGTATGTACATACATGCTTTCAGTTAAAACGAGTAAAAGTGCATGCCGGCTGCACTGCAGCTGCAAGCTTCGGCATTGCGACCTGCCGCCGATGACAACATTCACCGTCAATGCAACGTCCTCGTGGTAACGTTTCACATGCAGTGAGTGCATCCACGCACTGCCAGGCTTTGTAGAATTATTCAAATACTTGTATAGTGATATCATATATAATTATATATGGATGGATCTTTTTCTAATTATAATGAGGAATCAGTAAGCCCGTAAAGTATGTATGTATTTCATTGTATGCAAGGGTAGGTTATTCGAGATCATTTTACTTGCAGCACAAAGCAACATAACTTTAGTGTCGTTCGGTAGAATTACATTAACCGAATAAATTAAGCAAAAGCAGCATATTTATTACAGCTAAAAAAAAAAAATACTGCGATACAGTACAAATATATATTGTTTTTGCGTGTTTTTCAAAAGAAAAATAAAATCATTTATGGCAATTATTATTAAGGCAATTATCTTATGAATATTCCAGCGTGCAAATTTTTAATTTCATAAAGGAAATAGCGAGATCAGTATTTCAGTGTCTTTTTTGCTTTTCTCCATATAAATGAAAACTTCTAAATTAACTCATTTTAAATATGTTTCATAATACCCCATACATTATATTTCAGTGTAGCACTTATTGTCGTATAAAAAAACCAAAAAAAGTGGTGCGATGTTCGACACATAAATTGTTATAAAATATTTTATGCGTCCCCTACTCTGAATATTTAAGCGTCAAAATTAAGACATAATTCAATAAAATATAGAAAATATTTAGAGATTCTACCTTTGAAAAGCTTTATTTCTTAAATTTTTTCTGTCGAATGAAGATTAACGTATCACGTATTGCTCTTTTTAAATATTGAATTTACTTTAAAAAACTATTTTTTTTAATATCAAAGTCGTGGTTAATGTATTTGACGATAAATAATTACTTGTTCTGAGGCGGTAATTTTGTGAACAGAACCGTTTTCACCTTTTCAATTTTCGTCATGTCTGAGATTGGGTTTATTCAACATAATATCATCAAACTGTATGCGAAAATGTCAGTCACGATGAGAAAAAAAAAATGGTTGTTGTATCTATGCCGAGGTAGACGCGAGCGATTGCCAGCCATTTACAAGAAAGGAATACTGGCATGTAATAATTTTTCTAATATTTAATCCGATAAGCATCCTTTTTTTTTGTCTATGATTTATACTTGAGAAATGATCGTTGAATGTTAAGCGTTAAGAATTTATATTGTTTTTTAGTGAATCGACAAATTAAGGTTTGTTACTTTTAGACATATTATCATTACGCGATTTACATATAGTTAAATGTCTTTCAACTTATACATGTGTGTATGGGTGTGAAAAAATATACAAAATTAAATTTAATTAGTTTCGTATATCTTATATTTAATTTTTGTAGCCTAATCTAAGTCCGTAGTGTTTATTGCAACCAATCTATTAATGTTATTAAAAAAAATGGCTGTTAATGAGCGCCTTCTATTTATTTATTCGTTTCATAATTTAATATATAGTTTAAATCAATAGATGTTATTGATTAATACGTTTCAACTGCACTTTATCATTATTACATAACTCACTTTTTTTTCTTAAAAGCGTTTCACTAGCAATGATAATCATGGATTAAATCGAAAAAGAAATCGATTTCTCTGGTATATTTAAAAAAAAAACTGAAAATCCGATTTCTTTTTTATTGCTATGTTGGTCTTCAAATTTTGTAGCCATAGACGCAACTCTCGCGGGCTTAAGCCCAAATTCGCCGCTGGTCATTGTATAGTAGCTTGCTACATACAGCTCAAGAATAAGTAGCGAGGCCTCTCGCGGTTTCGTCGCCCGACACGTTGGCGGTGCGTATAATTAGGCGCGATGGTGGCGCTAACTCACTTAGCGCTGGACCAATTTGATTTGATCACGTGTGATGCCATGGTGCTGAACTATTGCGTTCCCGGCGAACGCGTTATAGATATGTATGGAAACTAGAGAACGAATTATTTTTTCGTTCATTCGTTTTCTAGTCTCTATAAATATTATAGATATTTATGGAGACTAGAGAACGAACGGTTTTTGTGCGTGTTATCACTGTTGCGAACTGAGCTCACAAGCTTAATAGTTATAAGAATATTCGAGTGTAGTACACTATAAAACATAAACAAGCTCCCATCCCGTCCGCCGCTATCCCACCAACGCCCATCCTTATACTTTAAAGGCATTTTTTTTTTTTTTGGGTTTGATTAATCCAGAGTGCAATAAATATTGTTCGTTTATGTTAGGTTTGACATGTTTACGTCTTGTTTTTTTCATAAAAAAATATGACTGGTTAACATTTAAGAACGTTGGAGATCATCAGTCGAAGCATATACATATATATCGAAATTTAAATGTTGACGAGTCAGTTTTATTTCTGCGATCAACTCGTTCACAAGCTAAGTGCGAACAACTAAAAATGTTAAATTAGTGCCGTACTGAAATATTGTATCTCAGTGTTGCTTTATATCTATCTTATGCTAATTATATCTATCTTACGCATATATATAATAACATATATCTTATGCATATCCAGAGAGTTTGTTTTACGTGCTGTCTCAATCCTTTAACCTCCAATATTAATGTTATTTCGTAACGATCATTGCTAGTGAAAATCAAATGGTTCAGCGCAATATATTTCGTTGCTAATCAGAAAATTATTAAATTAAATTTATTGAATATAAGTCACAACGTTGTTTACATATAAACAAATACTTCGGGATTGTTTGGATTCTAGTTTTTGTTTCATAAAGGTCTTTTTTAACTGTAACAACGGGGATAATAAATGATAAAAAAATATATGTAATTTTGTGTCATTTTTAGCAAATTGGTTAGTTCGTAATGTATAAAGATACTAATAGGAAGATGTTGCCACCTATAGCTAATAACAAATGATGTCTACGTTAATGTTGTTCGAAATTTGAAATCTTGTTTTGAATCGTATCTATACCTACTATTCAATTCACTAAAAGTCGTGCTAAAGTCGAAGACTCTTCGACAATACGTCGCCCAACACCGTTGGAACCTACGCCGGCATTATCGTTTCTGTATTGTACCGAATATAAATGTTCGTGTCGGATAACGCTTATCGCGGCGTATGTATCTCGTAGACCGTAATTTTTACTTCTGTTGACGTAGACATAAAAGCAGCAGATTTAGCAAATCCCGTCGGAAGTCCTGGTCGACGACTCACGCCCGGCGCGCCCCGCGGCCGTCGTCGCCCGCCGCACCCCGGCCTTCGCTCTCCGACATCGGGGATCGACACTCCTTGCGGATCCGTGCACAGCTGAACGTATGCCAAAATAGGTCTACGGCGTAAGGTCGATCGAGCATTATCGCACGCGCGGCAGCGGTCGAGTTACGTCCTGCTGACCTGACGTCGAAGAGCGTTCAGGGTGTAATAAGCGGCACGACATCGCTGCGGCGTCGTGAGGCGTGTTGCGTGCGGGCGCGGGCGCGGCCGGCGGCGGGGGCGGGCGCTGGCGGCGGTCGCCGAGCACCAGCTTTCGGTCCGCTGTCGACCGCCGCCGCGCTACGCTATAGTTAACTACGCATTGCGTATCTTATTTACAGCCGGTGACGACTTTACGGCGACGGGGAACAAATTCGCTCGTCGAAACGTGCTACCTCGCATCGTTCTTCTAATCGACAATGCCTCTGTCTTTGATACAAAAACTTTAGATACGCGATCCGATCTAGAATTTTGTCGTTAAGGAAGATTCTGTAGATTCGTGTTGTTATTTAGATAGTGTAAAAAGTACAATATCCAACGTTGACAACGTACGACGTAGATACATCGATTAAACACGAGGACGGTCGCTAGCGGCGGTCGTCCGCGACGGTCCCACAGCTCACTGTGGGTACGTGTTAACAAGGCGACGACGGAGTGAGGAACGACCAGGCGAGAAGTCGAGGTCGCGGCGCCCGCGCCGCCGACTCAGCGGCCCACGCGATAAGGCGCACTTCGGCGTGCGGGCCGACCTCATGGGCGCCGGCGAATAATAAATATGTAATGCTGATAATGTCGCAGATGCGTCGCTCGTCAACTATTAGAGATTCTCATTTGGCGAACCGATCGGCTACGACCGTCTCGACGGCCGTGGGCGGCGACGGCGCCGGCCGGGGATGGATGACCGGCCGTCGGTTATTTCTGCCCGACGCAGGACCGCCCGGAAATAGTCGGCTTTCGCCGATCCTGACGCCTCGAAGCTCTCCTGTCGCTATCTCTACATTATAAATAAAACGACACGTGTTCACTCACCTGGGCGAGCGAGGGCGCGGCGCGGTGCGCGGTGTGCGGGGTACGGCGCAGGGGACGCACCGGTGCGGGGGCGGCGCGCACTCGTCGAATACGACGAGGCTCGGATGACGCGCAGCGGCGGACTGGCGGCCAGCAGCGCGTGCCGCCGCCAGCAGCGGCCGCCGCCCGCCGCGCCCCGCGCACCCCGCCACACACCACTCGCCGCTCACGTCTGCTGCATTCCGAACGACGGGAGAGTCGCCAGTTGTGGCAGTTTCCGTCGTCGCCGCCGCCGCCAGCCGCACCCACAACATTACCAGGAGATAATCGTGGTCTAGCAGCACATCATGAGATTTCACAACAACATTACAATAGTATCATATGTGATCATAGCATAATAAATAACTCACACCAGATTCGATTCAAAATTATTTTGCACGTTGTCATGAGTGCAAACTCATACACCACTCGTAGTGACACTTCTCAATGTAATTTCTCATAAAAAGCATTTAATACCTAAATAATCTTTCCCGCCTCCATAAATAACTCCGTAAATATTTGAGACACACTTTTAACATTCTTTTCTTTCATAGTTATTTTTTTTTAACAGTTCTTGAAGAATTTTTCTATGTACCTGCCACCGAATAAATTATCAATGCAAAAACAATATCGGAACAGGTGTTCAATTTCCGTGAAGCTTATCTTCACAAGCTTCGTTTTGTTTATTTCGTTGTTATGTTGTCGAACAGTTTTAAGAGTACCATAGAATTATCTATATTCTCGCATGTACTACAGCTATCTTTATATGTTGATTTTATTCTTCCCCAAACTCTAAATTGATTATGACATGTCTGCATTTCGCACATTCGCAACCAAAATCCAGTGTCTTTATTTAAAACTGCAAACAATTTCGTAGATATCAATTGGCATACCACTTGATTTGAGGTGGGTAGCGAAGTGCGTTATATTGATGATAATTCATGTCTCATGTCCCGTCAACCAGACTTTCTACTGCAAACGCTTAGGCGCAAACGACATACAATCTCCAGTCTAAAAATTTTCCATATAAAATTTAAATTCAATTGAAGTCTGCATCTCTATTTCTACCTTGACTCTGATTTCAATTTTAGCACAACTCTTAATGCAGATGTTACTATTGAGCTTCAATCTGATTCTGATTCAAGGCTTCGCCTGTGTGAACGCATTGCTTCACTTTTTATCGACCGGTGACGCTGTTGACGACGATCCAGATTTTGGTCTCGTTCTCGACCCCGATCCGAGATCCACCTTCGATCCAAATTCGTTCAAATTATCTCATGGGATGCACACATGCTCTTAGACAAAAAACACACATACTTCCGCAAAATTATTTTTTCATGAAATAATCTCACTCGCACTTGTGCTATCAATCCTAGTTCTACTTGTGATTTCAGTTTCGGAGCGATGGTGAGCTATCCTTTCTCGGGCATCGCTATTATAAATAATACAGTTATATGAACAGAGGAACTAGTTCTATGTTTAAACGAGTAAAGCCGTGGGCGAAAACTAGCATAAACTAAAATCAGAAGAGATGAGGTATCTACGTATGAAACAGCGATAACGTAAATCGGACCTGTTCTCAAATTACAAATTCACAAAACATAGGCAGCTGGACAGACAGACTGAGAGGTGATGATCAGTTTTATAATATGCAAAGATATATTATTAGTAGATCAATAGATCACGGTTGACATTGTGATTTCATATTCAATTCCATGCTCAGATTCCAATTTCAACTCCCATCCCGATTTCCATATAAATTTTACTTCCATTTCACATTTCGATCCCGATTCCGATCTTACACTAAATCAAATCTTAACTAGGCGGTATAAAAATGTAAGAGATACGTTGCATAGGTCTGCGCGAGCGAAGCCACATGCGAAAGTTAATGTATATTTAAACCTGGTCAAATAACATATTTTCTTATTAAAAAATGATCATTAGGTAGAGATTGAGATCAGTAATTTTTGAGTTATACATGCATAGTTGAACAGACAGACAGACAGACATGGAGAGGTAGTTTCATAATACGTAAGAAGCAGATAAGATAGCATTTTCCAACGATTAATTTAAGTTGGAATCCAAGCTACCGAATTGTCAGCATCAATTAGCATTTGGAATAGGCGGTAATATTATGTCGAAAACTATATTTTATGACGCATTACATGTGTGATTTCTATTATTTACGAAATAAAGTTACTTTTGATTTGATTTGAGAAAATCCCATCAAAATCTGATCAGTGGTTTTTTCGTGATGCCGTTATAAAGAGACGAGTATTTTAGAAACCATTGTTTTGGATTCAGAAACTTCTAAATAATCCGTTCTAATAAGTATTTCAAGAATATCAGTTTAGGAAATACTTTTTTTCAAAAATATCTGTTTTTAAGTTTCCGAACCAAAATGGCAAACACTTATAATTTCGTCATGTCCGTTCACCCGTCCATAAGTATGTCACAAGTATTCTACTCAAAAACTACAAGATGTATGTTGATGAAATTTGTAGTATCGGTGTCTTGTATAAGCCGATATTTGGTTTGGTAGGGAAATAGCAAAAATAAATATTTATAGGGGCACCATTCCATACACATAACAGAAGCTGAAAAAATTTTTGCAGCATACGTCAATGCGTGGTACATATTTAGACAATTTTTTAAAAAACATATTAAGGTTTGTAAACATTTTTTTGATTAATTGAACATTTTCGGAAATAGTCGTTCCGAGAGTAGCAGTAATTGCGCCTTTCTCTTCTTTATTTTTTTAAACTGTATGTCCCAAAAATATGAAAAAAATAGCCATAATTTTAATTATAAGCACTTTCAACGAAAATTATTTTGAACATGATCGGATATACCGTTTCTGAGTTATAGACGAAAAACTACGCTTCTGGATAAAAGGACGTAAATGCCATGAAGATACGCTCCTTTGCTTGTGCTTTTTAGTGTTTAAGTTTAAGCGTAGTAGTCGACGTCCACACTTGTTTTTCTAGTTATAGCCGATCAAAGTGCTTTTAACTATTCTGTACGGGCAACATTGAAAAAAATATAACAACGTAGTTTTTTCATTTGTAGTGCATTTCTTTTTAGTAACGGCTTCGGAACCTTACATTGAGCATGTTCCGACATGTTCTTGGCCTTTTTTCTTTTTTTTTAATAACTTTCGGCCCGCGGCTCCACCGGTGTGGATATATAATGAATTCGTTCATCTTTAATATCAATCGATCATGCAGACTGTCAACGACGATCCTTGTCTTAGTATCGATTTCGATTCCTATCCCGGCCCTACCCTCCATTTCGGTTCTAGTCTCAATCTAGATCCCAAAGAATCAATCATCCTAAAGGAATGTATTTTCTAACACCGAAAGCACTTTTACTGCCGATGAATTATATTATTACGAAACAATCTCACTTCCGCCTTTGACCTCTGCCCCGATCCTGGTGATGATTCCAATCCCAAATCAGTGTTTATCTTTTCTACCTGCTCTCGAATATTGCTGTTATCAAGAACCAGTCATACAAATAAAAGATCATCGAATCAAATGTGACAAATATTTGCAGTCGTACGCATCGAATTCATGTTCCCTCACTTGCTGTGACTCTTGCTAGTATATGCCTTCAACTGCAAATGTTTATCGTATTTGATTGGATATTTGATTCCATCTTTATAGGTCACTTTTACAAAAACGGGTTTTTCAATTATTTTTTCTGTCACTGTATTATTAACGCTTTAGGTAATGATCGTTAAAATTATCTTTCCAAGCCGAAAATTCCTTATTTTAAGAATTACATTAAATTGCACGTTGATAATTACTTTTTACGTTACTAAGAATTATTATAGAATTACTTAAGAGTTTTATCACAGCTTTATCGGAACTTTTGATAATTGTGGTGTGTATGGTTCCTAATCAACTTAAAATCGTTACAGATTCTAAATGGTCACTAAAAACGAAAAGTAGTTAGAGAAACTTAGAGACGATTTTCAAGGATTTGTTCAATGAACTTGACCTAGTGCGTAGTCGTCGAGTTGAATTTCAATTACTGTTATGTTTTTAACGACACTCACACGATTAAGACAAATTGATTGACTTAAGAATCACCAAAATCGGTCCATGTATTTGGTCTTTAGAGCGCTAAAAAAATACCATACATACATACATATGTAGACTGCTAAACACATTACCCTCCTTTGGATTGCGCAGTCACATTATAAAATTGTATACTTTGTAAAGTATATCTGCATAGTTTCGTTGCATTTTGAAAACACTACAGAAACCAATTGTAATTTTTGTTTTACGTAACATAAAATAAAAAAGTGAAAAATAAATATAGTGTAAAAAAACTAAAAAACACGCTTTTATAGCACATTAAACTAAATGTTTTTAGTTTTTCACTTTTTAGTTTAATGTGCTTTAAAAGCGTGTTTTTTAGTTTTTTAAAACTATATTTATTTTTCACTTTTTACTTCGGTTGATTGGTAAATAATTGTAATTTTTAATAATACAACAATAGTTGAATTATTAATAATGCTTATTACTGTTACTAAATTCTATTACAAAACAGTAGTAGAATTTAGTAACAGTAATATGCCACTTGCTCTAACGCAGACGATACGTGACGAAATTATTCGATCCTGGCGATCTTGATCAGGATAAGAGGATAAACTTATCAAATTATTGTATTGTCACTGCTCCTTGATATGTACGCAAAGTTTCAAATTAATCAGACTTCTTGAAATTGGTGAAAATTAAGCTCAAAGATTCCATTACATACATAGATACATACAACCCAAGCTTATATTTATCCTGGCGGTCCTAATAAGGATAATGGGATACTGTTATCAAATTATTGCATTGTCATTGGTCCTTGATACGTATGCAAAGTTTCAAATTAATGAGACTTCTTGAAATTGGTGAAAATTAAGCTCAAAGATTCCGTGACATAAATACATACATAGATAGAACCTAAGCTTATAAAAGCGTGTTAATATATTTTTCACGGAAATAACTCATGGCTTACACGCACCACCCGTGGATGAAAGCTATTTCTTAGTTGTATTCAAACAAACAATTGGCCTTTCCGGGGTTATAATAATTTTTAAAACAGACTCAACAGTCTATTTGAAATTTTCTCTGAAACCTGTAAAAATAAACTCACAAAGAGAGCTATTAGTGTAGTTTATTGGTGCATTTGGAGTGTTTTACGATATCTCCGAGGAATTCGATTGTATGAATCACAAAACGGTAAACGAAACTACGTCAATATGAGATGACAGATCAGGTTTTGATCTTCTGGAATCTTATTTGGACAATCCATACCAGAAGGTAGTTGCCAGTGGCATCAGTTCACCTGAATTATGGTTCACATGGGACCATCATAGGCATCGAGTCTTGGGTCGCTTTTGTTTTTAATCTATATTAACGCTTTATCTAACTTTATTAGGGTTTTTCAGAAGATAGTACAGTTTGCAAGTAATACCTCATCGTTGCTCAAATTAAACAAATCCAATTGGCCAATAATGACGATGTAAATATTAATATGCACAAATTATGAAATGGTTTACTGCAAACAACTTATCTCCTAATCGCAAGAAAACAAAAAGTGCGTATAAAATTCTCTATGTCGAATGTAAAATATGGCTCCCGTACTACATTAGTACGAAACCGGGAATTAGAGTTTGTTGACAGTACTGTATTCTTGACCATTACTCTAGACAACAAGTTTCAATGGGTTCCTCACATCAGCAAGTCTTCGAAAGTTAAAAAAATATGAAATAATCAAATATTGAAATCATTGAATTTGTTTATTTGCCCAATGATACCCAATGACACATTTTTTGGCATTTTTTCTATGAGGATATGACGCGATGATTTATAAAATTTTCGTATTGCAGACTCACTTCTCTAGCTTTTCGATGCATCTTTTGTATCTAAAGGATACAAAAGGACTTTGAGTATAATTTAGGGCTATCTTTAAGAATATTGGTATTAACTGCTCATTTGATATACGAAAATGTAAGGTATACTCATAAAAGATTGAATTGTATATAATTTAATTTGCTTTTTGCCCGTCCTGTTTGGAGAAAAACTATCTACGAATTAATTGTAAATCCTCAAATATATTCTAGATTTCAGATATATGAAATGAACATGTTTAGAACTTATATGAGAGCAAAAGTACACAGATCCGTAGAAAAACCTTTTTTTATTGTTATCATTTTTCTTATTGATGTTATTGTTACTGTTATTATTGATGGTCACATAAATCTCTTTTTGTTCCCAGCATATCAAGAATGAATGTCAAAACGCCTGTCTGTTTATTTTCACAATATCTAGATACCTTTGATTTTGCTTTCTACGGTTTTATTTATATTTTCATTTCTATCCCTTTGATTTCGTAAACCTTAGAATTATAAATGAACACGATACTCTATTCGTACATCACTAATATATTCTATAATGAGGGTATCGATTGCTGTGTGAAAAGCTACCTCGTTCTTTCATACCTTCCAGCATTGTATAACGTCCGGACTTCGGTCCATTTATAATCGATTTAAATGACACTACCAATTTACCGTTTAGTTGTATTTTCATTTCTGTAAATGTATACTTTTCGCTTTGAAATTTTTCCAATCACCCCCACCATTGCTATATATTTTTTCTTTTATTTCAGGTGACGGCATTTTTATTATAGTTTTTCTGATTAATCCCTCTAACTTTATAATTTTTACGGTTCCGAGCCAAAGTGCAAAAACGGAACCCTTATAGTCTCGCATATCCGTCCGTCCGTCCGTCCGTATGTCACACACATTTTATTCAAAAACTACAAGACGTATATTGATAAAATTTATAGTGTACGTGCGTTATATAAGTCGCTACATATTTTTATGGTTAAATAACAAAAATAAATGTTTCTAAGGGGGGCACACCATACATGTAACACAAGCAGATTTATTTTGCTTTAAGCAAACATCAACAACGTGTAGTATATATTTTGACAGTTCTTTTAAAAACACTTTAACATTTCTAGGTAATTTTTCTGATTACGAGAATTATTTCGGAAATAATCGCTCTGAAATTTGCAAAAATTGTGTCCTTCTCTTCTTTATTTTTTAAACTGTATGTCCCAAAAATATGAAAAAAAAAACAAAGGTAACGCTTAATAAAGACTTTCAAAGAAAATTATTTTGAATATGACCGGATATACAATTTTTGATTTATTGCAAAAAAACTATGCTTCTCAACAAAAGGACGTAAGTGCCATCAATATACACTCTTTTGCTGCTACACTTTAGTTTATATTAGTTTAATAGTAATTCTGTGCAGGAAATATGGGAAAGTGTAACAACCTACTTTTTTCATACGTAAAGCATTTTTTTTTGTAATAATGGCTTCGGAACCCTATAATGAGAACGTTCCGAGATGATCTTGGCCAGTTTTTTTTAATTTTATGATATGTGTTGACAACAAGCCAGTCGAGTCAATTTTTTTTTGTTAATACTTTTGTTAACTTGCACGCACTTGGTGTATATTTGTTAGGAAGCTGTGGAGGCATGTGTGGATATGTGTGTACGTACGTTGTGATTGTAACTCTAATGAAAATATAGGTGCAGGCTTTTTCAACGTTACAAATTATCAGAATTATTTACATAGGAATCTCAAGCTCTTATCACAGCTACAAACTTGGAATTTTATTCAAATTTTTAAACTTAATTTTTCCGCAATTATTACAGTTATATGTCAATAGCTACAGTATCCTCACGTATCTAACATAATATTACGATATTATGAAGATTTTAAACAAGGACGATTTTTGTTTTCCCATCGATTTTGCTATTTAATTTAGAACATAAAAAAATGAGGTAGGGGCATTATCTAATATCGTATTATATTTTACAAATCATTAACGCTATTTCCCCACAGTGTACTTTTACAAAAATATTGTTTCTATTTTAAGTTTTCAAATTCTTCAATATAAGAATAATCCAATCCAATTTTCATTTGAATCCCGCAATGAGAATATTAAACGTTCTATTTCTTTTTACGAACGTCGCATAAGACGGCTAAAGAATTGTTACTAATTTATCTCAACACTAACTGATAATGAAGATGTAACTGTCATCAATCTCATCAATATAAAAGACAGAAATGTAAGTTTTGAAATATATTGCGGTCAATACTTAACTATATCTGTTATGATTAGATTCACTGATCTAATCAAATAGCTTGTCTAAGCTTTTCGTCCATTGATGTGTATAAAGCTTTTTTTTTTCTAATATCAAGCGTCTATGTAAAATATCGTTTCGGTCAAGTTAGTCACATAGTCAGATCCAGTAATTATTGGATTACTTTAAATAGTTTTGTCTTATAATTATTATTGATATTTTATATATAGAGTATAAGTACAACGCATGAAACTCTGTATCTCTGAATTTGAATGATGCAATACGCAGGTGTAACGCTTCCCGACCCTTCCTCCTTCTTCCCCGCGTGCTTATTTTACGCCATGCGACGCTTTTATGACTAACTTCGTAGCGGCAGAGTTTCGTGCGTTGTACTGTATAATAATTATGATTTGCCTTTTGGGATAATTCTGATGTCGATTCTCAAATTTTTTCTCGCGGCGTTTTATATAACAGTTTCTCGTCTTTCTAAGCCTTAGTTTTCAGCGAAAACGATGTCTTTAAACATAAGATTGTGTATAGGCCATAGAAAGGATTCGTATAAATATTAATTGTAACCTTTTGTTAATGATGCTGTCTCAAAAATTATTTTCTCGAAGCTATTTTTTTCAAATTACAATAAAGTACGTTAAATTACTTTGAAATTATTTTTGAGACTGGAAATGTTTGAATCTTACAATGTCTGAAATGCATTTATTTCCATTGCATTAAGTTTATGTATGTGCTCTCGGCGTCGGTAACGTAGATTGTGCTATTCTGCGCTCGAGCGAAGTTGAAACTTTTAAAGTAAAATAAGATATTTACCTTCTCCTCTAGTTTTGCTATCACCGTAAAATATTCATAATATATTGGTATGCGTGCAAGTCAAATAACACCTATTTAGTTATTATGTCCTAAGCATACACGAAGAAAATAGACGTACCAAGTATTGCTAAGTAGTGAACGACGTACAGTCCAACGCAATGTAATGCGCAGGTTTGACACTCCCCGAGTCTTCCTTCTTCTCCCCCGCGTGCTTATTTTACGCCATGCGACGCTTTCGTGACTAATCTCACAGCGGCAGAGTTTCGTGCGTTGTACTGCACACCAAAATAAGTTTGCTTTCTATAAATATAGAAGCCATAAACGCACATTCATATTTAAGTATGTTTACCGATTATCATTTTGTCATCAATTTCGCCTGCTTTCCGATGATGTTGTGATAAATATTAATTTGTATTTTTCATGAACTCAGTTTCAGAAAGCAGTAACAGTTGTCAAAATTTTGTTAAAATAATGGATTTCTCTTTTGTTTATTTCTCATTTATCCACTCTAACATATTTTACTAGCTGGTCCGTGACTTGCCCGTGTAATTAATGCTCGCACCTGCATGGATGTCAATTTTTTTTTCCTTTTGTATCGATCGGTGCCTAATTCAATTCCGGTCTTGTTTTCGATTCCGACCCCAGTCACACTTTTGACTCTGGACCTGTCCCCACACCCGTTTTCGACTCTAGACCCGTTTTCAATTTCGTTTCCGGTCGGGCTTTCGATTCTGATCGACTCTAGCCCCGTTCACGATTCTGCTCTCCGTCCCGTCTTCAATTCTGACTCCGCTACCAATCACAGTTCCGGTTTCAACGAAAACGGGCATTAGTATCAAAATAGAATAGTGTAGCTTTCTATGAGTAAATGAATTTTTAGAATCGGTTCAATAATGTAAAAACATGGTGGAAGCCGGGGACAAACCCTAGTAAGCATAATATACAAAATATGAAACATCCCGCTCAAAATTTTAAATTTTAATTTCATCTTTACACTCATTTTCGATCCGTTTTTTGTAGGAAACGACGACGCCGTGTCCATCATGAATCCGATTCCGCTCGTAGTCCCTGATTTCGTCTCAATCTACTCCCAATTCGGGTTTTGCTCCCAATCTTGATTGCGGTTCCACTTTTGATTTGGAAAATACGATAATTTATTAACTATCCCATTTTTGAGGGCTTTTGTACGCAGGTACTCTAAAGATTACCGAGATGAAAAATACCCTAATTCTATCCCAGTAAGCTTTTCTGCGCTCCATTGAAAGTCGCATCTTGATCTGTTCAGCCGATCCGAAGTTACTCTGGATAAACAAACAGACAGACAAATACCAAGGGTTATTTTGTTTCATACAAGCCTTATCCTGACAATAACGAACGCAACAAAAAAAAAGAAATTATCCAATTCGGTGCAGTTGTTCGGAAAGGATGAGCGTACACCCAAATTTCGACGTTTCGATTTTATTTAAACGCCGCCGTGCAATTTTAAACACATGATTTTTTTTTAATAATGTATTTTTTTTTAAATTGCCAGCTTACACACGCGTAAGGTGCCATGTATTGATTGCAGTTGGCTCGCGGTGATGGTGTCGTGTTATCAAATGATGCCAAGCGTGGATCCACAGTTGTGGGCACGATGGGCATGCCCACGATCTTAACAGACTTGTGACGTCACACTTTCACTGTCTATTGAGATCTATAGGCCGATGATATTATATCCCATGCCTTAATAGAAAAAAAAGTGTGTGTGTGTATTAGTGTACACACGTAAGAAGTGAAACTTCTTTATGACATCATTTTTCGAAAAATTATTTACTATTTACAACTTCACAGAAATTGGTTGAATAAAGCTAAATTAGATAAAGTTTATGCAAAAGGCTTTTATTATCATAGACATGGATACAAATAACTTTATAAAATTTTTTTCGCTAATCACTTAATTGAAATATTATTTTTCACGTCACTACTGAGTTTCAGAAATAGAAATGTTCAGAGTTTCATGTAGGAGACTTGGTAATGGTATATGTACCTAAAAGGGTGATAAGTAAAACTTTTCAATTAATGCGATGTTATAAAGGGCCATATAGAATTGTAGGAAAATTATCGAACGCTACATATAAAATCGAGTCCTCAATGAAAGAATGTGAGATATAGTTCATGTATGTCGGTTGAAAAGGTTTCAACTTAGATAATAGGAAAATGTAATTTAAACAAACTGTAAATAGATCTAGGGTGTTGACAGAAAGTATATGTGACAGGTGGCCTTAGTAACAATTATGTTTATGCCACGATGACATTAATAACATTGAATAAATATGGCGCGTAACGGAAAAATGTTACCCAGAAATAAAGATGGCGCGTAACAGATAAAGATGGCGCGTAAAAGAAAAACGTTACATTGCTATAAAATTTCTCCCATACGCCGGTAAAGAAGTTTCACTTCAAAAACAACAATGAATCGTGCGTGATTCGGAATGCAACAAAGTATTTAGTCATAGACGATATGCTGATTTTGACACATTTTCAGTTGACAGTTGACACAGTTGTCACATTTTTGACAACATATCTGTTTCTTTTTGGTATATGAATACTTGTATTAAAAAAAGAGATGACTATTAAGTGCCTGCAATTCGTTAGATGCACAGACATCTGTTAATTTAAAGTAGGTGTATGTTACACGCTTGTACATTGCCGTCAAAACTTCCGAGCCGCCTTTCTTTTTGGTGGCTTAGCGCTGACGTTAGTAGTTTGTACTGTTATAAACATAGGTAACCTAACTTTTATCGAAAAAAAGTTTACTCTATAAAGTTTTTTGTTATTGTCAGTCAGGATAAATTGCTTTGTTGTTTTTTTTTTCGAAAAATATAAAGTGTCGAGCAAAATCGGCAGCAGAGTACATTCGGAAATCAATTTATGTACCTCTCTTGGGAGTTTTTCTACCCATTCCAAGTGTTAGTGTCAGGGACTGGAATATCGATACGGAGATAGTGAAAAAAAATGGTCAAGATATACCGGCTAGTTATTATCGATAGTGAATGAACTGTTATAAATGAATACACACTCTGGTTGGCTAAATGGAAAACAAATACCAACTACCAAAAACGGTAGTACATCTCATTGAAGCATGCGACCAGAACTTGTGCTCTAATAAAAAAAAAAATTTAAATATTGCCAACTCTTCCTATCAACGTAGCTACCGCAGAGAGTTCGTTTTCTACTCTTCGCAGAGTAAAATCTTGGTTACGTGTCTCATTGACACAAGAAAAACTTTCTGGGCTAGGTCTCCTAAATATACATGTATATAAAATGTATACTAGCGTTCAATTTAATTTGATATCCTTTGAAGTTGCGAAAATTTCATGAGAATAGGTTCAGTAGTTTAAAGTTCAAATATGACATTCCGATAAACAGACAAACACACCTTTACTTTTGTAATTTTCATGAGCGAACGAAATTAACATTTTACAGGTTTATTAATTTACTAGTGTTTGCTCCACGGCTTTGCCCACGTGGCACTACACACTGTACAAAGTCTTGATCATATATTTTGTAAACATCTCCTATGTAGAAATCGATCATGAGCGAGTTCACACTTCAACTCCCACTTGGCCGATTTTCGGGTTACGTGACTAGAACCTTTTTTGAGGGCTAGATCCGTGCTTGAATGACGCTGGCAACAACAATGTATAATTATTATATTGAAAAAACATTTGGAAATAAGATATCAGTTGACATTGTTATACTTGAATAATCTGCATTTTATTTACTTCAATCTCATTTTTTAATGTTTTTATAATATTTTTCAGTTCTTTTTCAAAATTATTAATTTTGCGATCTATCTCGAACAAGGGCGTATTCAGTCTTATAGTCAGTCGTGGTTCAGTCAGGGGAGGCTCACAGCTTAGGGGCGGATCTAGAGGGAATCACAATCCCCATAACCCTTTCCTGGAGCCGCCCTTGATCTTGAAATTTTGTAACTATGGCTACACAATCAGATGATTTTCTTTTCTCTCTCTACCGTTCAAGTTCTTATATGTGCTTACTGCAAAGTTTCTCTATACTCACAAAATACTAAAATGAACGTCATCAGATTTAAAATTCATTATTACTGCATTTCCCTCTCAAAGCCGGTTTCCGATGTCTTCTCCGAAATAAATCTTTGATTGCATGATATATATATGTATAAATATGACTTTATCGATAATAAGCATTTGTCAACAATCTTTATTTCATAGGATCTGAAGCAGCTTACTTTTACTTCTTAAATTCTAAAGATACTAGCAGATATATAATGCGGACGGCGGCGCACCGTTATTCTTGTTGCGATAGTCGATGCATTTTATTTACGCCATTCTTGCTGCAGCAAATTTTTTCATAGTACAATGTAATTTGGTGTCGCTCTCCCTTCTAGGAGCCAATATGTTGCTGTTCTTTGTTTTCGTGTTAGATACCTGTCTTCTAGATGTCTTTGCTGGTATCTTTCCACTTCCACATTCAAGGTGTATGTAGTTATTTCCTCGTTGCTAAGCACTGATCATGTACCTCGATATGGCTCTCTTGTTCTAACGCACCCTTTATTCCAACATTTAATTTGGATTTTAATGGCTTGTTCAATCCATCCTATACGTTTATAATAATTGTCTTTTCCTTTAATTGCGTTTTCGCTGTTAGTTGCATGAAAAATTATGATTTCATTAGACTATATATATGCATGTGTTTGTAAATACATATAAATATATACATATAAATATTTGTATATATGCTAATGTGTGCTTGTATTGCTCTTAAGCTACTTCTCATTAGTGAAAATTAATTAAATAAGGTGTCATTAGAAACTTACCGATCATCCGCTAGTTAAAAGTCATGTGCAATCACTCTAAATTCAATATATATATATGTGTATATATGTATATAGGTGCCATCCTGGATATTATATCAAAGTACTTAATTAACACACTTCAATATATATGTTCTTTGTATGAATTAGATAATTACGTATAGTTTACAAAATCTCATCTGATATATTCATTTATCAGTAGATTTCTTACCCGACTACGAAGGATTATGATTTTAGCAGAATATGTATGTACATATACCCAGAAAAGTCTGCAGCCATCCATTTCAAGCATATCCTCAATAGGAGTGGATTCTCAGTCGCTCAGAACCACCTCCGCTACCCTTTTCCCATGACAAATGCGCCCGTTCCATGGCAATTGAACTAAAATTACCTAGATATCACGCTCGATAGATATCTCTATTTTCGAAACCATGTCGAGCACCTCAAGAAAACGGCAATTTTCTATTGAACACTCCTCAACGGTAAATTGGGTAGAAAAAGTAAACTTCCATTGTGCAATAAGCGTACCATATACAATGTACATAACGTCGGAAATGACATACGCGCCTTTTGACTTTGCTCACGCCGTCCATACTGCACTATTTCTGTTGTGCACAAATTCTGCCGAACTGTCTCGGACAGCCATTGGTGCAACAGGAATTCAGTACTTCATAGGGATCTAGAACTCCCTAAGATCTTAAATTATTATGAGAGATGCATCCGAGCGCTTCTTCACTGTCGCGAAATCCCATACTAACTAACGCACTTCTTTCTTCAACAATCTCTTACGAGGCACCGCCCCCTTATCATATCATCTGTGGGCTACGAAATGATATTAATTCGAAGTTGAAGTCAAATGCGAAGTCGAAAGGCTTATTGAAGTAAACGAATTCAGTACTAAAACAGTAGAAATATGACATCCTCTATCACTCGCCAGGAGGCTCCCGCGCCTGAACACATAGATACGACCCGTGTTGGTGTGCCGAGGTGATTCAATTAAGGAATCGCCCATAGGGCAAGTTACGCGCCGTGGATGCCTACGTCTGTGCGTTGTCCGTTCAGTGATGCTGTCACAGCCCTCGAGCTGATAACATAGTCTATACTTTAGAAGATTCCAACTCCACACTCCTCGCGCACACAAGCGTGTGGGCGTGCGTTATGCGTTTTTACCTCCTCCTCATCGCAAAACAGGGAAACAAGTATAGATATATATGTTCATTTGATTAAAAGCTAAAACTTCCTATCATATTTGAATAAATAAGGTGTCTTTAGCTGCGTCTTAAAATTATGAACCTTATGTTCTCATATTAAGGCAATTCTATACATAAAAATAAAAACAGGTCAAGTGCATGTAGGGCCACGCGTAGTGTAGGGTTCCGTAGTTGCCCGTCATAACATGTGGACTTAGATGGGGGGTTTTTTGTATGATACTATGAATCTATCAACAATAATTGACTTCACGGTTTAACGACTAATAATGTCTATTCGAAACGGGTCCTTCATGGGACGGGTGTTAAAGATGTTATGATTTTATGTTTTCATAATATTAATTGGATCATAAACTTATATTTACTACCTACCTGTTTTACACAACCAATCACGTTGTCTAACCAATTTTCAATGGAATTTACACGGAATTTTACTTCTTGCTTCTCCAAGTACATTTTACAAGTTGGTCGGCTATCACTCGTCAACTTGTGAAGCTTACTAAGCTGTGATAATTTTCTCTATCAGTTTGTTATATGTATTATTACCGTGAATACTTTCACATATCCAAGAACAATCATTTAGCTCGGGGGACATTTGATTCTAACAAAAATTAGCACTTTATAGCTTAATATATCGCAAACAGATTGATAAATCGAAAAATTATTTTCACAGACATTCACATTCACACATTTTTCGAAGCACCTTGCAGCTAACAAAAGCAGAGTTTTGCAAAATTCATTTTTCGTATATAATATAAATAATTCCTATTATGAAAAAAAAATGTCAATTAATTTTAATCGGAGTTAGCTATTTATTGGTTTCCATGAAACAAGCCTATATCATTGAAACTGTTAAAGATAAACATTTCTATAATGTCTGAGGAAGTTTCATTACAACTGTTCCAAACAAAGAATGATTTTTTTTTATACTTGTTTTAATTTATACAGGATGGAATCGATCATGCAGCTTTTCGCAAATATTCATAATCTCCTTTTTTTAAGAACAAATTTGAAATTATACTTACAAATAATATAAAACAATATAGACACAACCCTACTAAATGTTCCACCAGACTGAAATGCGAGCGCCTCACGCCGCGCGTCATAGGCACCAGTCCTCTGGTGGCGGCATCTAGACATTTACTAACAAATGACACTTATGTTGTCAATGATCTAAAGGTCGCCGAAGGTATTATTGCATTATTCTCTGATTTTTCACATATGTTCTACCCGCCTATAAACAGACAAGGCAAATTATCGTGTAAACGATACACAGCACTCAATATTACTTGGGTCCTCGATGGTTGTTGACTGTTAAGGTAAGTTTCACTATAAAGTCTTAGGGCTTAAACAATCTCACCAATGCAAACTCTCCAGAAATAAGTCATGTTTGCATGTTCGATTGCAAAGAAAGTCATTGTTATTAAATACTAAAATATTAATTACGCACAATCTTAGTTTCAAAAACTCAATATCGTAAACATAATACTTATACTAACAAAATATCTAGTTTGTTTGTATCTACTTATATATCTACGGTGTTGAATTTCGTGAAGTTCCACGACAAGACAGGCGCGCACGCGTCCGTCCACTGCATGCGTCTGGGTCACGCGAGCGACTGCAGCCCGCAAAGTGAACTGTGGCGGGGGCCGGGGGGCGGGGGTCGGAAGGCGCCGCATCACACACGTGTTTTTTTTCACAGAATTGTCGTTGCAAATTTTTTATGTATATATTGCAAGTTATCTCAGAAACGGTTATTTCAATATAGACTATGGTTTCTTTGGCAAAGTTGTTCTAAAAAAGAAGGAGATTATGATTATTTGCGGAAAGATGCATAATCGATTCCTTACGGTATTGGCTTTACTTTACAACAACATGGTGGTTATGACTTGCATAATGGTTTAAACAAAAAAAAAATCACCTATATTGAGTTTAGATTAAAATGAGAACTTTTTAATTTAGAGATTCCTCTATATGTAATATCTTATCGTGTTTAAAAAAGATATTACTTTGTGACAGTTTAAAAAACTTATGTATGCAACTGAATCTGTCAATTTCATTTATTTTTTATAAGTTGAAATTTATTTATGATTTCATAGTACACCAAGTATTAAATAAAAACAAAATTAAAAAAAAAACTAAACCCCGACTATGGAATTAATAATTAAAAAATATAAACAAGGTAGGTGTTTCAATGAGAGGTAATTATAACAGATTTGTGAAGCCGTATGTGATGTTTAGTTTAAGAATTTAAACGAAAAATATCAAAATTAAAGTCTGACGCCTCATAAATTAATACTACCTACGATTTCGCACTTCGGTAAACATTACCTTTCAATAAAAACCTACTTTTTTATGTTTTTGGTTGTTTATTAGTAAGTAAAATATTTAGTTAAAAAACCAAAACCCGTTTAGTAATACGGGTTTTGGTTCTATAACTTCAACTGTTTTTCTTTCTCATCCTTTTTAAAAAAAATTAATATGGTGAATACACTAACAATTGTTCGCGTCTTGTTTTGGAAAAAGTTCGTGAAATATGACCTTGCAGTAGGATTCTCCTTCATCATGACAACGCCTCACTACATACCGCTAGATAAACAACTAACAATTCGGAGATGTCAGGTATAGAAATACTGGCTCATCCATACAGCTCCGATCTCGTGTAATGAGATTTTTATTTATTTCGTAAAATAAAAATAAAGACTCGTGAAAGTGGTTTACGAATGCCGAGAAAATTGTGGCTGCAATATGAAAAGGCCGTCTAGAGTAGGATCCGAGTGCCATTGTAAGGCAACATATACTTGTCCTTTTTGGTTATTCAAGTTTTTGCATTTGGTAATTATCATCTCATGCTGCTAAGCTGATGATGTATGCCACAGCACTCCTTAACGGTTGGAAGTTAGGGGATAATACTGCAATTTGTCGCTAGAAACTATTCTTCAATGGTTATTAGTAAACATAGAATAAATTGAATTAAAATTAATTGCTTATAAGTCTATCCGCATATTTTCATTCATTCATACAATTTAAATGTGACAATCTTGGCAAGAACATACCAGAAATATTTAACGATAACAGTAGAAATAAGGTGAATTCATTCAATGAGAAAGAGAATGAAAATGTGGTCTGTATGAATTGTAGAACTTTTATATTATAAAGAAAAAAATATTTATGTAGTTTGTATAAAAATCATTTAGCAGTTGCACTACAACTAAGAATGTAATGATCGGAATTGCTTTTCGACTTGCTCCATACAAAAGTAAAGGACATGCTCTTAATCCACTGCGACGTACTTAAAAATATTACACAGTTATACTTACGCGATAAGTAAATAATGTAAAATAATTTAAAAAAGAAATAAATAAAAACCACCTACAAAAATCTATTTCAATAATTTTTACATAGACTTCAAAACAACTAATTAGTTGTTTTCGGAGTCGGTTCCGGTCGCTTTTTTTTTTTTTGCAATATATCTACTTTTTAATAACAAAAACGGTGAAAAAATCCTATCTGTTCATTATCTGTTCATTATTGTTCAAAAAAGCGTTTTAATAACCATAACATTTTTTTATTAACATTAACATAAACCTAAATAGATAATTATTTATATAAAATAGATGAGACAATTACGATTATATAGTTTTTGCGGATTTTTCTATTACGTAAAAAAAACCATTACATAAATAATTTTCTTGGTCAAATACGTTAGTTACCCTAAAATAATTGATTGTCACAATATTTGTTTTGGCACTATTTACTTGAGTTTTATGCTTACAAATTGAATCTTTGCCAAATAGATTTTGGTCACTTATATTCCTTAAATAAAATGTGAACGAAAAACAAATATTATGAATTATTATTTTTCCGTTATATTTTAGTTATCGACATAAACAATCATGATATTGTTTAAAAGTGGTATTGTTGAAAGTCGATTTGATTGCAGTTTAATTTATAATTGCCCTAACCCGATAAATGTTTTACAGTGGTACTACGAGAAATCGCACGTTACCAAGCCGTAAAATATTTAGTATGTTTATCTGAAATTTATGACGAAGTTGTAATTTTGATTGTAAAACAGTTAGGCCCACGTTAGGGCAAAAATTGTGATGAACGAATTTATAGCTAATGTTATGGCGTGCTACTTCAAAGTTTTTCCAAAAGCCCCTACAAATTAAGCTACTGTAAATATAGGAGTGTATAAATCAACAATAAAAATCCTTAAAACAATCGCTACATCTCAAGTAGTTTCCAAGGCTCTTGGTTAGGGACCTTAGATGTGAACATATGAGACTAATTTTTTTAAGAAGGATGTATTATATAATCGAATAAATATTTCTTTTTTAATGAAAACCGCCCTCAACTAATTAGTTGTTTTTGGAGTCGGCTTGGAATAGGAGTTATTCTAATTCACCCTATTTCTACGGTTATCGCTAATGAATTCCATGATCAAGCTCAGCAGCATGAGATAATAACTACTAGACGCAAAAACTTGAATAACTAAAAAGAAACTGGCCAAAAGCATGTCAGACCATGCTCATTATAAGATTCCGAAGCCATTATTACAATGAAATGCAATACAGGTAAAAAAATACGTTGTTAGACTTTTTTCATGTTTCCTGCACAGAAAAGTTACAAGCACTTTAGCCGTTTATAAGTAAAAAACAAGTAGGCATGTCGACTATTACTATTAAACTAGAGCAGTGTTTTTCAATCTTTTTGATTTCGCGACCCCTTTACAGGTTGAAATATTCTGGCGACCCCCTGTGTCATAAAAAGCCAAAAAAATAATTTAATTAAATGACTACATATGTTAGGTAATTATTTTTTTTTTGTATTTTGGTACATTTATCTATTTATTCACAAACTGTCACGTCGTCACACCGGATTGTCGTTGCGGCGCCAGTAAGCGCCCCGTGCGAGAAAAATAATTTGGCTGTATTAATACCTTTTTAAAAAGTATATTTCGTACAAAGCGTTTACATAGCACTGTCTTATTAGGTCGAGAGTTAAACATCAAGAGCGTGGAGCGGGGTGCGCGCCGTCCTTATATAGGCTACGGTTCCTTTGTCTGGAACATAGGCGTCTGCGGGGCATGTGAGGCTGACGGGGGACGGGGATGTCCTACGTGGCCGGTCATCCAGCGGGCGTCGTTGAATGCCTCTTTGTTTGGTTCGCCCGGGCACCTTGGAGCGTCTTTGCAGAGGTCGCTGGGACGTACTTCCTTTGTTCTAGACGTTTTGCACACGGCGGTGTTTACATCGTGGAAGGTCGCAGGGATGTACTCTGTATCTATGATTCAGGTTCAGGATTATTCGTGAAAAATATAGAATATGGGATTTGAGTATTTCTCTCTCGCGCCCTCCGTAATGCTCGTTTGTTTCAACTCTCATCTCTCACTCGGTTAAGCGCACCGAGGACTGCCGAGGAGTACGGACGTCATTCTTTTGTTTTTTCGCTTACTCCACGCATTTCGATAATTGATAAATTTCTGAAAAGAAGAAAAGAAGAAGCCTTCAACATCTGGCACGCGTGTCAATAGCGATGGTGGTGAATCAAACCGGAAAAAAAATAGACCTTATGATAACAGTTATTTGAAATACGGGTTCACAGTTATAAATAATAAACCTCAATGTGTAATTTGCGGCGATGTTTTATCACGTGACAAACCCATAAGCTTTGAAGCTTATGCGGCGTCTCATAACCAAGCATCAAAAAGAAGCTGATAAACTGTTGGATTTCTTTGAACGAAAGTAGAAAGCTATTAGTCCGCAGTAAAATACAATAATTCAGGAGAGTTATAAAATAATGTTTTCCTAGTCTTCACGAAGTGTTGTCAAGACTCTTAATGCATGTAAGCGATAAGCTTAAAGCGAATCTATTCTAATTATTACTATTTTTACTGTTGATGTTTTATGATGTTTATTTTTTTGTTGTTTGCATACAACTTTTGATTATACTTAATTTCGGTGTGCAAAGGTTCCGCGTCCTTAATTTTTATTGACTATTCACTTTTATATTGTTTGGTTTATTTTCAGGCATCCAGTATCAACGAGTCAGCATTATTAGCTAGCTACAAAGTAGCATATCGAATTGTTAAAACACATACAATTGCCGAAAATCTTATTTTACCGGCAGCATTGATATGGGTGAAATTATGATCAGTAAGCAGGAGGCAAATAAATTAAAAAATATACCACTTTCTGACAATACTATTTCACGCACAATAAAGATATGGCCAAGTATGTTCAAAAACAAGTAGTACAAAAATTAAAGAAAAGTGAATATTTTGCTTTGCAGTTTGACGAATCTACAGATGTTTTTAACTATGCACAATTAGTAGTATTTGTGCACTTTGAAGCAGATAACAGTGTCAGGAAAGAAATTTTATTTTATAAAGAAGCACTTCCTGTAATATTCCTTCCTTATTCATATCACTTCCTACGATATTGATTGGAAAAAATGTATAGCTATTTGTAGCGATGTCGCTAAAGCTATGACTGGCAAAAAGAGCGGACTTATTGCAAAGTTAAAATCGAAACATATCCTGGACACACTGTTTTCTACATCGACAGGCTCTAGCTGCTAAGATAGTACTTTCTGATTTAAATGACGTGCTCAAGGAGGTAATAAAAATTGTGAATTTTATCAAAGGTAAAGCTTTGCAAACCCGGCTATTCAGAATCATATGGGCTCGCTTCATCAAAATCTCCTTTATGACAAAGAGGTCAGGTAGCTATCCAAGGGAAAGGTATTGACAAGAGTTCTGGAACTGAGTGCTAAATTGTTAAAGTTCTTACAAAATGCAAAATCTGAATATGCTTCTCGTTTTCCTGACCCTATTTGGCTCTTGAAATTAGCATTTTCGGCAGATATTTTTAGCCACCGTAACAATTTGAACAAGGACCTTCAAGGAAGAGAAGAAAATATTTTAACAGCGAAAGATAAAGTAAAAGCATTTCACGCAAAACTTTGTTTGTGGTCAACCTTTCTGCAAAACAAAATGTTCGAATCTTTTCCATATGTTCAGAAGATTATTGAAGACAATGCAACGGACCAATTCCTTCCTTGCATGGTACAGCGCTTGCATAATTTATAAGAGATACTTTTGGCATATTTTCCAGACTTACACTCTAAAGCTGACAATGGGCGTAAATGGATTTTAAACCCTTTTTTGAACAAATCAATAGATCTGGCTGATGTCACCACAAAAATGAAAGACTATTTTCTAGATTTAGCCGCTGCTGGCATGCCTAAAATGGAATTTTATTCACAAAGTGTCGACGTATTTTGGATAAAAAGAAAACACGAATATCCAGAGCTGGCAAGGGAAGCTCTTAAATTATTAGTGCCATTCGCCACTTCATACTTATGTGAACGGACATTTTCTTTAATGGTAGACATTAAAACTGAAAAGAGGAATAGACTGCCATTAGAACACGATGTGATTATTAACGTTTCAAAAATAGCACCACAATTTGATAAACTTTTGAAAAATAAACAAGCATATCCAAACACAAACAACAATTTCACTAAAATTGTGTTTTTGTTGTGTAAGAACTTCGACTTTCTCTTTCAGCCGGCGACCCCCGAGTAAGCCTAAGAGACCCCTAAGGGGGTCGCGACCCACAGATTGAAAAACACTGAACTAGAGTAAGCAAAAGTGCTTCAGTATAAGGGCGTATCTTCATGGCACTATACCCTTTTGTTGAGAAGCGCAGTTTCTCGGCAATAACTTAAACACAGTATATCTGATCTTGTTCAAAATAATTTTCGTTAAAAGTATTTATTAAGCGCTATGTTCTTTATTTTTTCATGTTTTTGGAGACACGGTTTAGTAAATATAGGGGCGGACCCAATTTATGCTACTTTTGGAGCGATTATTTCCGAAATTATTCAGGTAATCAGAAAAATTGCGTAGAAACATTAAAATGTCTTTTAAAAGAACTGTCGAAATATGTGCCACTGGTTGATGTTTGGCGAAAAAAAATTCTTTTCAGTTTCTGTTACATGTATAGTGTCCCCTTAGAAATATTTATTTTTGTTATTTAACCACCAAATGAAGTAGCGACTTATACAAGACACCTACGCTATAAATTGCATCAATATACGTTTTGTAGTTTTTGAATAAAATGCTTGTAACATATGGACGGACGGATAGACGGACATGACAAAATTATAAGGTTTCCATTTTTGCCATTTTGGCACATATATATACATATAATATTATATGCAAACACATAATACTAGCTTTCCGCCCGCGGCTACGCCCGTGTAGGAAAGAGTGAGTTGTAAAAAAAAAATCTGCAGAACGGTTGACCTTGCAACCCATCCCTGAAACTTCTTATTACTTTCGAGTTCAAAAAAGAGCAGTAAATAATTGAGCCTATCACACTCAAAAGATCGAATTTAGCGGTTTTTCAAGCTCCTTAAGTTCAAAAATTTATTTCTAATATCTTCTGAGCTCTTCGATTTCAAATATATGTATATATTACAAAAAAAATCTTATTTTTCTTCTTTTTTGAGAGCCTTTTGGTGAATTCCTTTTTGCCAGCTCTCTTGCGGTGAACGCAGAACTGTGTTTTTGGCTCTCAACAGTTTGAGAGCATCCGTGTGCAGCTTTCGACGATTCGAAGTCGTCGTTTGCGAGCTGTTCCCGTCCACTGTCTTGATGTGATTGGTGAGAACCTCTATAGTTGCCTCAATTTCGTCAATAGTTGTGTATCATCGGACATGTTATTTAATTTAGAAGTGTCAGTTTCCGCACCCACGATAAACACTTTGTTCCGATCTGTTATTGTTATGTATGTGTTTGGATATCCGTCGGCGAAAGGATCCATCCGCAGTAGGAAGGGACGGTGATCTGAATCGAGGCAGTGAATCGGCAAGAACGGGATCGGTATCATAATCGACATTGAACTCTAATAGAGTAATTTCTGCAAAACGTTACTGAAAAATTCACATTTTTTTTGGTGGTTGTATACATTCTTTTATTCATTTTCATTGCAAAGATACTTAATTAACATGCATAATTATACTAGCATTAACTAATGAGCTCAGGAGAATTTGTTGAAATAAAAATTTACCATTACATTATATTAGAGAAGTAATTTTATAGCAATTCGTAGTAGTATTCGCAATATTTATTTTGTGATTGTAGTTAATATAAATTTTTGGTAGCACTGGCCAATAATGTTTTTGACTAACGATAATGAGTTGTAATATCATCAGTACGCGGTAACTACTCATCAACCACATGTTTCTTACAGGTGACTTAACTCGACTTTTGTGGTATGCCCACGGTGCGCCTGTTGAAATACGTGCTGGATGTTTGTGGCGCGCGTAACCACATGTATGTTCTTGCTTGTACAATGGCCTGTCCTTTACGAGTGTGCTAACCAAAACAAGCTAACAACATTATTGAATGTGTAGTTAGTTGCTTTTTGTGTCTTTGGAATAGACGTGATAAGCAACATCATTACATCAGAAAAGTTTGGCCATTAAGGAGAACTTGCTTCACTCACTGTAGGATTAAAAAACATACCTACATTATCCGCCGTTAATGCAACAACAAAGCACTATTGTTACCACCTTTGGCATCTAATATTAGTAATAACAAAGAATATTGTAAAATCTCTTAATAGCCAAACTGATATTTTAAATTGCTTAACGAAATGTTCCTTGAAATGACACATGCAAAATTAAACAAAAGAAAAAAAGGAACAAAAAAAACGGGAAACACACGTTCAAATTTCAAGTTAATGAGTTTTTACCATTTTTTTCGGAAATGTGAAACCTGAAAATAATAAAAAAGTTTCCAAACAATATAGTTCAAACTTTGCACCCTATTGGCTGTAAAATGTATCTAAAAATATATACTTTGGACTGACATTTAAATTTTTTACCTGAAAATATGATAGACGTTAGCGTTTAGAACGGTCAGCATTTCTACCAGAACATTCAACGGGTATGGAATCACGATATTAAGGAAAGTGCAGTCCTGCCATGCTAGCAGTTACTAAAAAGAGAAGTTGTAGATCTGAAATATAAAATAAAAATCACTTCAACTATATACTTTAAAAAAAATTAAGTAGATTTTATTAATATGGATAAATTCTTTAAATGTGTTATAAATATTTTTTTTTCATATCCACAAAAAACTCGAGTTAAGACATAAAGTTACAGCCATTGTGAATGTTTTTTGATGTTCTATTAAAATCAGTTGATGTCATTTTATAAACATACTAAATTTGGTTTTTGTTGATTAGCGTCATTAATTTCGAATATGCAAAAAAAAAAAAGAAATTTCAAGTTTCATTATTTCAAATTCAAGGCGGCATATAAATATAACGTGAAGTTCTCAATAATTTTATATCCTATTTTATAAGAAATCAAAAGAAAATCGTGAACGATCATCATAACAAAATGTAAGAAATTCCAAAGCTTTAAAGATGTCTGGAAATTTCCAAATTTAACTTTGATTCGCTTAAAAAGGTTACTATACTTATTAGTGCAGATCCACATCAATTTTCGAAATACAAATTCATTTCATTTCAACAATTTCAAAACATATATATATATATATATATATATATATATATATATATATATATATATATATATATATATATATATAAATACGAGGACTGCTATTCATGTGTCCGGAATATCAAAAAGAAACAAACTTCTATCATTTAATATGGTTTTATTGCTTTTCAAAATATTCCCCATGACGATTGATGCACTTTTGCATTTGCTAAAACCAATTTTTATAGCACTTTTCCATTCTGATTGAGGTATTTCCAAAACGTGCATTTTGAACGCATCAACGGTCTCTTCGCGTCTCGAAAATCATTGACCACGTGGGTAATTTCTTTTTCACGCTTGGGAATAAATAGAAATCGTTGGGTGTCAAATCGAGGCTGTCCAGCGGATGACCCGTCAATTCGATCTTACGACTTTCCAAAAACCGAGTTCTTTTAGCCGACATATGACAGCTAGCATTGTCATGATGAAGAATGATTCTGCGTTTTCAGTTGCTCTTTTTTATTTCTTCAAAGACTTCTGGCAAACAAATGGTCGTATACTACTCAGAATTAACCGTTTTACAATTATCTAGTTGCAGTGTAACCACATGCCCATTAATACCAAAAAAAACAAGCAACCATTTGTTTCAAAGTACTTTTGGTACAAATTACTTTTGTTGGGATTGGCTCATCTTGGAACACCCACACCGCTGACTGTTGTTTAGTTTCAATATCATACGCATAGATACAAGATTCATCATCTGAGTAGATATTATAAACAACACTTTGACGCAACATTATTGTATTTTTTTGTATCAATCGACACGATCCTGTTTTTGATTATTCCTCAAGTTGTGAGGAATCTAACATAAACAAATTTTTTACAGCTTTTTCGTGTTATGTCTTATGTATGCTCGTTATACTTATCCCGAAGGATTATCTCGCAATATGTAACATGACGATCTTGCATTATTAGTTCCCGCACAGCGTCGATATTTTGTGGTACCAACAACTGTTAAGCTGTCTTTAATTCGTCCGTGAGCATAGACTGCCTACGATAAAATTCATTATAGGCAGTAATACACAGTGGTTTTTGATGGTGCTTCTTACCCAAAAGTCGAAATGAGCTGATAGATGCATTGTTTTTGAGTTAGCCCACGCCCAAAATCTTAATAAATCATTGCGTAAAAATTTTCACGAATCAAATCCATGGTGAAATCTGGTATTTTTATTAATTTGATGCGAAGTAGCATCCTACAGGTATCTAACCACGCTCTTTATTCTTCACCTTCACAGTTTGATAGCGGACAGTGCTTGTGACACTAGTAACTTACAGACGTATATACATAATATTTTAAGCGAAATAATTGCATAAGCACAGTAGAACGTACGAAACTGCCGCTATGAAGTTAGTGACGAAAGCATCGCAATGGAGTAAAATAGGCACGCGAGGGAGAAGAAGGAAGGGTTCGGGGAGTGTTAAACCTACGCATTACATCATTCGCTGCCAATTCAGAGCGGCAGTTTCATGCGTTGTATAACTATTCCTTTCGTTTGTTGCTTTCACTGTGATGATTAATATAATGGCATTGCCATATTATGATGGATTAGTGTCACTGTGAACGTGTTCGTGCAGATATCGTTTTGAGGGGCTATATTTTTCACAGGAAGACTTTATATTAGGTATGGAGAGTTGTGACTCTCTTATCTTCTTTTAGATGGGCATCCTTTTTATTGTGTTAGATACAAAATGTAATTATATGTATAGAATACAGAAAAGCTTACGCTGCAACTTCTATATCAAAAATATTGTATCGGCTCTTCTAACACTTAAGCTTTCAATTAATGTGTAAATTCTTTCACAAAACAAATTCAATTTAAATAGACCGGATAACAAATTCTTTACAAACGTAAAATCAAAAAAGGCAACGATAAAGTACTCTCTTCAATAATTGGTCCCAGTGGATAACGAATGTAAACAACTTCTAAATAACCTGTTCCGTTATCTATCTGTGATTCTCGGCTTTTTCTGCTGCTCTGCCACTAAGTTACAATGTCAGTCACTGTTTGTTTCTTAATGCCCGCGTTTTCAAAATAATAGAAAAAAATTCCTTAAATTTACAATGAATGTAACTATCACAAATTTTTCTAGTCCATTTTCTTTCTTTTGCATTCCTAAAAACTATCTGGGAGATGAAGTTGTGAAATTGGACAACATCAGTAAATTACAATTAAAACAGAATATTAGAACTGAACAATTGCAACATGGACAAGTATATTATTTTGTTTACAGCAAAATTACGAATATTTTTGTCGGAATTCTTAAATTAATTTAAAATCCTTGTTAAATATTACTAATTCTTAAACCTTACTTGTTTTATTTTATTTTTAAATTTTGTGAGACTTGTTTTTTATTCATTTTATTTTAGTATGTTGCAGTTAAGTGGGGTAACAAATGGGTTCGAGGTTTGATTGATATGAAAGAAAACCTTTTGATTTGGTTGATAGATCATGGAATTTATTTTCGTCCATCCGAACGCACAGTGTATTTTGATTTACCAAACGAATATAAAAAATTACCAAGCCGTGTTTTTGAAGCAAGTATTCATGGAGTAATACCTACAGAAAAGGTGACTTATTCTTATTCAATTAAACACAGGTTATCATAATTCGGGTTATTTGTACACACAATACAGTAGCATATATCACAGACCAACTATAACTCGATAGATATCCACTTAGTGTACTCTTAGTAATTTAATTTAAAAATTGATTTTGGAATAATTTTACTCAAAATCATAAAATATACCATATCTTGTTGTGGTAGCATTTAAAGATTAAAGAAGAAGATTGTATTTGGTGTTAATATACATAAAAATGATTGCAGATGTGTACATAAAAGTACCTTAAAATCATTGTTGAGACAAAAACAATTTTGTTTTTTCATTCTTGAGAATAAATATTATTAAACATAGTATAAGAATAAAAATATATTTTAATATAATATAAATCATGTTACAAAATGTAATTTTGCATAAAGATATAGAGAATTATACTTATAAGACACTGCTAAAGACTTTAAAGACCACAAAGAATTGGATTTTATACAAAAAAATATATTCAAACATAAGTTGTATATTTACAATACACGATTTTATATTTTGAACATACTTTGGACATTTTAACAATAACTGTAAATGTTTTGAAGAAATGACATTACTTTGAATTGGATTTTCTTTTGGATTTTTTGAAATCCAAATTGGAAAGAGAAAAACTCTTTGGACTTTTATCGAAGTAAAAAAATGACAAAAATGGAAGGGATAGTTGTATATGCAGGCCAACTGTCAATGCAAAAGGCACAAGTCAAAGAATTATTCATTTATTTGATTTAAAATCAATATGTTTTTATGTATATATTTACAAAAAACAAGTATATATGTATTCTATCAACAATCTGGTACCCATAGTATAAGCCTCATGCTTACATTGGGACTAAGTGGTGCTGTGCATGTCTTAACATAACAAATGTAATATGCCTCTAGTCAACATTTATGTTTCACAATTTATAGTCGTTCAGTTGACTTTGAATAAAAATTGAATATTGGACAAATTTATTACTTGTTTCTATTTCTGGCTTTTGCAGTCGGTGGATGTTTTTATGGAGTCAATCAAAATTGAACTTACCTGTGAATGGAATCTAGGAGCTACAGCTCGAGCTCAAGAGCTTATGAAATCAGCAAAACGAATTTGTTTCAAGCCTGTAGCATTGCTAAATTTGAATCATAATGATGTTGTGAGTATTTAAGTTGCATATAAAAAACAAAGATAGAACTCATAGTAATTGTCATAGCAGGTTTTACCCATCCTGCAGCTGAGACATATTCTTCAATAATTTTTTTATTCAGATTGGGAGCCGTGGGCCATAACCCTCCATAGTAATCCATTGTGAGTTGAGTGTTGGCAATGATCATTATCACCAATTGGATGACAACTTCAATGCGACTGATGGCTTAGCGTGCCCTTCAAAGTACAAAGCGACTACTTTAATTTAAGTTAAAACTCATTAATAAAATTGCCCATGATCAAGAGGCAATCCAAAATATTCATTTCGATTTCTTTCATGTTACAGCTTATATTTGTTTCCAGATCATTGGCGACCTTTACCTTACAATACCAGATAAAGGAACAGTTAATTTAGCTGATAAACTTGCTGAATGGCCTATTTTCTTGGAGAAAAATGCAGAGCTGTACCTAAAAAGTAAAGTTTTTTTTTTTATATCTAAGATTTTTATGTGTTCATCTTATGTTATGGAAAGTTAAGTATTAATATTAGTGAACTTAGGAATTGTGAATTTTTATAAAATTTAAGAAGAATGATGAAACATTTTATTCTGTTCAAAAAAATGCAACCATTGGCAAACGCTATTAAAGAAATATCACTATTGATGTTGATATAACGTAGTACACTGCTGTCAAATATTCATCATTTAAGATACACCAACGTACATAATAAGGAGGGATCAATTCCTTTAATGAAAGAGGATTTTTTATTTATATCCATATCCTGTTTTAACTTCCTCAACCAAAGCATTCCTTATGTGCATAAAGTCAATTTTTTGATTAATGGTGTCCGGCATTGTTAAACTCAGTGTCCAAGGGAGGACCAAGATCGTAAATAGAACCGATACTGAATTGTGAGTGGAATCGAGATTGGAAATGAGAGTGGGTTCGGGTTCGGGAATAGAACTTACAATAAGAACAATCAATATAGAATATAAATGATTTCATTTTATGTTGTTATTAAAATTATTGTTGCTAAACTTTAATTTGTGTCCAACAAAGCGGGTAGGTAATGGCTAGTGTTAATGTAAATTTGTAAATTACAATCGAGTTATGCTCTAACTCTCCTTTGTATTCACATGATGAAATATCACAGCTGTTTGATTAATTTTGTTGTAAAAGCTTAAATGGCTTAAATACTGTTCCTTAGCACAAAAATTAATTATTCAAATCATTGTCTTGTAATGGTTATAATATCAACTGATTTATCTTAGGAAGGAAATCAGTTCGCAGGCAGTGTGCCCACAATGCCCCACTCACATCATTATTTTAATGCTTTTATAATTAATTAGTAAACAGTCATCTCATAAGTGTTGTCTTAAGTCATATAAGCATACACATATTGTTTAGACTAAATTTATTTTTATATTTTATGATATATGTCTTTTTAATGAAATCAATTTTACTATGGTTTTCTTTATTATGTTACACCCCATAAATATTCCCTATTATCAGTTACTATTGTTTTAATATAGTATATTTTATTTTATAGATCTAACAAAATTATATAGAGGCCGAAAACTGCACAGGGCATGTTGCACACAACTTAAACTAGTTGATGAACTACAAATCTTAAAAGCTGATAGCACTCTTTCACAATACAACAAAATGTTGATGGCCACGATAGAATCACATTCTTCATCAGCCTTGTCATCAACTGTTGATGATTCTGATGATAATTCTGACAAAACAGCTATCGGAAATGGTGAACAATTAAAAGTGCCTTCTTTTCAATACATTGACGATGATAGTGGTACAACTGTCACCAGAAATGGTATAAAAGAAGAATTGGTGAAGCTTACTGCTGAAGAGAAACAGCGATATGCTACGATGACCATTGAAATAAATGGAGAGAAGCTTAATGCTCTTTTTGTGCTACAAAATAAAATCAGGGACTTGAACATGTGTGAAAAATATAAGAAATATGAAGGACGTTCTTTTGGCAGAGGTTTTACCAAACGCAGTTAGTGCATAATGTATTTTGAGTACATACAGTGTATGAAGCTAGACTTAGTTTTATTGGTGATGCTATTAATACTCTGTTATTATGAATAAGTACATCAATGTAGTTTCAGTAACTATAATATTTGAAAACTGCCCAATTAATTTATAGTATCTATGTTTTAACTATTAGAACTATTGATAACTAAAGCTGCTATAATTTATTTAAAAAAATGCAACTGTATTAAAATATCAGTTGAATACTTAGGTATAAAAAAGAACATCAGGTTGCACCAAAAGAAAAAAACACAACTTGTAAATGTAAACCATAAGATTTGACAGATTACTGATACATTGTCTATCAAATCTTATATTTACTATTTGCATTCTATTTTTAGTACATTTTTTTGTAAATTTGTTGTTATTATATAAATTTTGTGTTTTTTCAGTATGATTGTTAGTTGAAAATTTATATAATTATAATAATAACAAACCATGTTTATTTTGTATTTGTATATATGGGACTATCAAGTTTAAAAAATGGTCTTTTATATTTATAACATAAAAAAACATGTGCGTTTGATTGTCAATGATATTTGCAAGTTGCAAAATGGAGACATGTACCTTTGTATACACTATTAAGTAGCTTTATGATATCTGTAGAATACAAAAAATAGTATTAAGATCACACCAACGTCTCAAAGAAATTTACCAGGGCCGTAGCACAGTATAGTGTGGCGTTCTTATTGTCCAATGTATGGTACAACGCGTGAAACTGCCGCTGTGAAGTTAATTACGATAGCTTCGCAATGACGTAAAATAGGAACGCGGAGGAGAAGACGGAAGGGTCGGGGAGCGTTGTACCTGCGCATTGCATCATTAACGGACACTTCAGAGAGGTAGAGATTCGTGCGTTGTACTGTATATAGCTCATACAAATATATCTATAAAATTTGCGTTATTCATGAATATTATTAATGAATAATACAAGTAATATTATGCTTGCGGTCAAACAGTGCGTGAATAATTTGCATTGACAAAAGCATTAGTATTATTTTGCTAATACCTAGACATATAAAACTAGGTCACAGATTACAATTAAGTATAGTCATTGTTAGGCATAATTGATCCTTATAAATTAAATTCCAGGGTAATTATTGTATTTTGATTCCATGACGTACATGTATATTAGTAAGATAACACAACTTGGTGGCGTTCAACAGACAAATGTTGCTTGTAGCTTTATGTGTTTGTTTTCCAGTAGATTACTTACCTACTAAAACTATTCATTTGCCTAATAATTTATTCTACTTTAAAATTAAATAATTTGATTTTACTACATCTCTCATGTGTTATAATTTGGAAAACATATTTTACAAAATATAATCTTTCTGGTTTTGCTTTTGTGTTTTGAATGTTTTTATTAATGTGGATCACTATTTGAAGTAGGCATTTTGAATTTTACATATGATGGTATAAAGGACATTTTAATTTAATGAACTCTATATGATGAAGTACCTACTGGGCAACATTGTAATTTACAACAGTGTCAATTGAAAAAGATTACCGTTCTCAATAATTAGTTGAGTTGGTATATCAAACGTGCACCAAGTAAATGTAGTTTTTGACAGAAAATAATTTTATTTTAATGTGCTTTTATAAGCCAAAACATTGGGAACTTTTGTCTGTTGGCAAATTTAATGACCGATAGGGTGTCGTCTCTGTACATTTTTTTAAGCAATACTTTAAATCTATCCTGTGATAAAAAAAAAATATTTTGTTCATGGTTAACTGTAAGATTTGAAACATGTCATTTAAGCTTAGTCCTTTGAAAAAAAAAATACAAATAATTAGGAACTGAAGTATATTTTATTGTTTTCAAAATATTTTCCACCGCTTTTACGTTCGTCCCAAACAATTCTCGAAGCTCTTATTCCATACTTCAACATGGGGTAGACGAAATAGCTAATTTGAAAGTTCCAAATACCGATCGAAGTAATGTTAACCTAAAAGATTCTTTTATAGCATTTTAAGAGGAAAATGAGTAGCCGAGTCATCAGAGAGTGAATGATCACCGCCGACCACGGATACTCTCAACCCCAGAAAAAACACTAGTGCATTGCAGGCTTTTAAGTAGGAATAGGAAATTTCATGGAGCGGAGAGTGGTCACCGGTACTCTCACTATCTGGAAGATACGAAACTGCTGCTTTGCTACTTCACGTCTGTATTCTGGGAGTGTGGTATCTCACCAGTTGTACATACTTAGTTTCATGCTGCAGCCAAATTGGTCACGGCGTAGCTCTACCATATGTTTATTTCGGGGAAGGTAAAAAAAAGAAGAGGAGTCAGTCCTGTACGGCGGCTTTTCAAAAATTGCCACGTATTATCGATATTCCACATAGTATATTGTAATTCGGGCGGTGTGCTGTACTTGCGTTGTCATTGTGAAGGATCATGCATCGTTTTAGGTTGATTTTTGAAACCAGTTGATTCAAGTTGAAACTCTGAAAATTTCTGCCAGACTATGGTGTAGAGACCGTTTACGAAATACCTAGAGGCAGATCTCAGCATTACTGTTTATTCTGGCGTAAAACGGACAAAAATATTGTAATAGTTAACGGAGTCATTCATAAAAAATGGAAAAATTAACTAAAATAAATATTTTTATCTGCGTATATGTCAAAAATAGTGGAAGCAAGACATTCAAGCAGCCACTTAAACATGACTAATGTGATTGTACTCCAGACAAGTTGCACCTCTGACCACGTTATACGTTTATCATTTTTCCATGTAGCAGTACAGCTACTAAGCGAGAGATAATAAAATTTCACTAGCTAATTGACGCTTCCGATCGGATTGTTCCTATATCCTGTGATGCAAGGATGTGGTAGAGTCCTACTGTGACCAAATTAATTGCAGCACAAAAATGAGTCAGTTCGACCTGTGAAAGACCACACTCTCGCGGAATACGGACGTGAAGTAGCAGCTTCCGCTGTTCCAGCAGCCTATTGCTTCTTCAATCATCCCCTTCCCCCCTCCATCACCACACTCTCATCGCCATTAGGCCGCTCCCCCTTCACCGTTCCGTTTACCTTATTCCCATTAGCGTTCGGAATTGGTGATAATGTCGAAAAGAATTCATTAATGACGTATTTCAAGTATAATGTCATTACCTACGAAATGAAGAGCCTTTTGATTTGATTTGTTTATCCAAAAGCATATTCCTAGAAGCACAACGGTCACTGCTTAGGGTTGCGAATGCCCATGGGCGGCGGTGGCCACTTGTTTTTTAGAGCCTCGCATGCCCGTTTGTCCCTTTAAAATGCTAACAGTAAAATATTAGAGAATAGTCTTTAATTTAGTTGAATGAAAAATGTCTCGAAAACGTTTCTATTTACGGCTAATAATAACTATCTTGTACGGCTAATACAAGATAAACTTTGTTTATAAGTTTTGAAAATAATCATTGTCGATACCAAGCGAATGTCATTAGAGCCTTTTCCTCTAACTTAAAATCAAATTATAATCGGAATTCACGGTTTTTTTTGTTATGAAGAACTGTCTACAAATAATTGTAATATTAAAATGTATTATTATTGACATGTTGCTAACACAAAAAGTTACTATTTTACTCTTAAATACATTTCTATATTTTCGAAATTTATGTATTGGATAACATTTTGCATCCATCCTGAATGAAAGTTATCTACACCCAAACACGAAACATAACATGTTGATATTCCAGGGGACCTGACAGTTTAATGTATTATAAACACCATAGAAAATGCGGAAAATTCTTAAAAACCAAAACCCTCACCGTGCAGAAAATACTTTTGACTCTCATATTTTCACATACAACTAAATTAAATTTAACCTCAGCATAAACAGTGAGTACTATAAAATAGGCTTTTTAGTTTAACAGCGTATTAAATCAGAGGTCCACTTGGCGTTTCAATTTTGTACGCTAACTATTGCAGAAAAAGCGCTATATTTGTCTATTTTCGTCAAATACGCATGTGAAGGTGCTAATAAAAAACACATGTATGGATGAGAGTTTCGAAAATTTTAGGCTGCTATGTTATCTTTTTCTTAGTCTGCGACGATAGAAAAAACGGCATACGAGTGTCGTCTATCTAAGTGATATCTCATGACAATCGATTCACTCGATACGACTCCTATTCGAATTCCTGATATCTAAATGTAGGTGTAGATTTTTCTGTACTTGACTCATATCAGTAACTAAATTGGTCTAAAGTTTAGTGGTAGCTTATTTTTGTGTCATTCGTTATCAGAATGTTGAACGAACTGTGAACATCCCTCACAAGTTTAGGTATATAAGATTGGCTCGACTGTATCTATGTTTAACTACATCCGTGAAATCAATAATAAACCATGGTATTAAATGAAGATAATAATAAACACTTATGAAATGTCTCCTCTCCGACTATTTTTTAAATAAATGCTATAAATAACTAAATTACAGCATTATTAGTGTTTGTTATATTCAAATTATTTTTATTTATAACCAAATTATAATAGCCATATGTTATATGATTATTACCTCTGTCCTCTCTTTGTGTTAAGTTGTTATGTTAGGCAAATGCACAGATAAATGTTACACATGTACGTAAGTCTTACATGTGTCATATTTAGGAATCTGTATTTGTCGTATGTCTTCACATTTTTAATCTTACACTGTCTATTACTTATAGAAAACATTAATATAACGTGGAGTTCATTCGCTTTAGTTTCTTCATGTACGCGTCGAATTACTTTCGACTCGTTTCATACACAATTTTGATTCTACTTCGGGTATTCTATTCATCCACAGTTACCAATCTAGATGTTCGTAACAATCCCATTTCGTGCCTAGTTAAAAATAATATTTCATTGCTTTATACTTTTTTATAAAAAAGCTATGAAAAAAAAAAATTGTACTCATTCCTACATTGAAATAAACTGAATTCCACGAGCAAATATTGTATCGAATTCATTTGGCACTATGTAGTTTGTATTATTCGCAACATTCCTGCAAATTGTAATTGTATATATAGGGCTTTTTCTCCAATTCTAGCACAAATGACACAATGGCATTTTATTGATTTAATGCGACTCAACTCGTGTGATATTATAATTCTATTCGCTTACAACTAGAGTATGATATGAGGTGCGTGTTGTATATTATAAGGTCATGCGCAACAGCAGACCATTCTGAAAACCTAAAACGAGTTAGTCGACGTCAAAATTACGTCAATCGAAAACGCGCGGCGGCAATCTTCTTACCTTGACGTAATTTTGACGTCATAACGATATCGACCGAGCCGTTTTAAGTTTACAGAATTGATCTGCTGATATCGGACGCAACGATTGAAGAACGAATGTCATCGACGCGTGTACGAAGTTAGCCGAGAACTTATTGAGGAAGCTTCCCAACGACGCGTATAATACTCGAGGTTACGAATTGGATACATGTGGCTATGCATAACTTTCAATTCGTGGAAATAAGAAAAACCTTCATATAATTTTAGTTTTTTTATTTACTTTATATACAAAAAAATGTCTTATGTAATAATTTTACTTACTAGATCTTAAAATTATGATGCTGTACATTAATTTCTGATGTTTTTAAGTATTTTCATACTGACTGCTATGGTTCGGCGTTATAAAGAGTAACTTATTTGTTTTTTACTATTAATGAATTCAATCTGTGGGGATGTTTATTAATTTAAAATAGCATTTTGGATTTAAAAATATTATTCGAGTATGTTATTCTTTCTGGGATATTTGAAATACGCTTACGAGCTTGTTTCTTGACTATATTTTTGCGAGCAAAAAAATTGGAATTTTCACAATTTCGCCGACCAACAATCTCATATCGGAAACAATAAATATTTTAAGATGGAATTTTGATTCACGACGCGGTCTGCATATAAATTGCGATGTATTTACGTTTATTTTTTTTTATAATCAAAGACGGAGTCCAGGATTCGTACTGGCTATGTATTGCAACAGCTCCTCAGAGTCTTCACAGACGATGGGCTTTTCGTGGTAGCAGGCCACATCGTGCCACGCGATGCCATCGTTGTACACGTTGTTGAGGACACTGAGGCACGACTCGGTGGTGCTGTTGATGTCGAATTCGGCGTTGTCTGGTTGAGGTTGTTTCTTGTGACCAGTCTTAGACCAAGGGTTGTAGCCCCAACCGTTCGGAATCTAAATAAACAAAATATTAATTAACACCATTATATTCATGAGACATCAATGGCATGAAAAGGATAAAGCCTCGATTTCACATTATGAACCGTTCGTGATTCATCATTTTCGAAGAAAATTCTACGATCTAAGTTATAATAATGACTCATGATCTCATTTGATCCATTTACCTTTGGGATCCGTTACCCTGATTCTAGAATTATTATAGTTATTTGGAGATGTAAAGTTGATTGCATATGTAAAAAAACTAGAACATAAAAATAAATGCAATCAGTTTGAAAAATTAAATTAAAAATCGTCAAAGGTTATTTGATCGTCTTTTTTGCGTAAGTATATATGTATCGATATATCTAAAAATAAATAAAAAAAGATATGCAACGAAATGCTCAATTATGTATAAAAAATTATATATAAATAATAATATATTAGAATATATTATTATTATATTATGATTATATTTAAAGGGTCGTTTTTACGATTTTGAAGCATTTTGCAAAAGATAAAGTATATCGATTGTGTAATGTTGCATCAGATTTTGTTCACTTCAGTGCGCAAACTTTATTCCCTACCACAATTTTTATTTCGTCACGAAGGGCTCAGACTTCGTTGCGACGTGGACGGCCAAGATGCAAGTCCTTTATGTAATGCAATTAAATGCAGTAAAACATAGGACAACGCCGCCACTACAGTTCTCCGAGCAAGGAGCAAATACGACTTGAGATAAAAATTTAATGGTTAATTTTTTGCGTAGTTAAGGATCGAAGCCTCTATCTTTCCTTACGAAAGCAACGCGCCGATTACTCGGACACCAAAACAGAATTGATTGAATCCACCACCGATTCGCTGATTGATTGATTTAAAAAAAAGAAAAGGGCAAGTGCGAGTAGGACTCGCACTGTAAGAGAGAACTTTTATGAGGAATTTCTGAAAATCTTCATTTTGATAGAGGAAATGTAAAGAATAATATTCTCTCATATATTGATCAACATCATGGACTCTATACGACACTCCAAGTGAAATGTAAATTTGTTTACACAAAGAAAAATATTTCTATGTGATATAATCAAAAAATCCATGATTTTCGAATTTTTTCCCTTTACTTGTGCTGTGATAACTTGCTTTTTAAATTTTATGATTGTAGGTCAATGGGATGTACCTTATAGTTTATAATGAATGAGTTTGTGAATATCAAAATGTGCGATAAATTGGCCGTATCTTTTGATTGCGTGACATAAAAGCTTGAACCTCTAAACACCGTAGAACCTGGTATTTTGTATTTGTTTCAGCTCGATATATTTGTTCTCGAGAAAAAAAATCTTGACTGACGGATAGACAAACACACAAGCAGATAGACAGACAAACAACAAATCTATCCCATAAAGGTTTCGCTTTTCCTTTTGAAACAATGGAAAATAATGAAAATACACCTATTTGAAGTTATAGCTTGAATTTATATACACTAAACGTTTTCATTTAAATTTAACACTTTATTAGGAACGAGAAACACACAAAGTATATCAAAAGACATTCAAAACTTAATGCAATGACATAATGCAGTTGCACAACAGCTAGAATGTTGCGCAACACAACCTGCCTTTGTGAATGAACACGTAGCCCTCCAAAACAGGCTTCTTTTAGCGATTATTATCTTACGTATTATTATCTGAGACAAGTCGCGTGTCCTTTTCCAAAATCACTTTCAACATGTGCCCTTTTCAAGCGATGTTCTTTATGAAATACCTATAACTAATACCTATTTCTCTACAGATTCAGTTTTCTCTACAATTATAGTTATATTATAATAATAGTATAGATATGTAGATACATAGCACATATGTAGTAAAATATTGTAGGTTTCTAAAATATTATTCTATCTGTTAATTTTGAATTGAATAAAAATTATCCCCCTAATTAATATTAGATTATTTTAATAATAACAACAGTGAAAGCAGAATAACATACAATCAATTTTATTAAAATTGAATTTTCCATTCTAAAATAGCTTTACAGCCGTCGCCGTCTGGACCTATTCCAATTTACGAGTTTCCGTTCCGATTCTGGATATGTTAAAATTTTTCAGTGTCTGCAAGGAATCCTGAATGGGTTAATGGAATCGTGTCGTGCTAAAATTGTCACCACAAATCCGACAATATCTGGCCAGAAGACTTGATTAAATTGTCATCGCAGCTGAAAACTGGCAGTCATCACTCGCGTTGACGCCGCCCGACCGCTTACTCGCGTTGACGCGTCGCGGCCAGTTTTGAACATTAAAAGGTGAAGGACTCGAATACTCGTTGCGGTAACGCTTAATGCGAAATATTGACAAAAATATTGGTCTTTTAAAGAAAGCCTTAAATCGCGAGCGATATTTTACTTTACTCTTGCAATAGTTACAGAAGATATCTAATACTTTGTTAGCCGTTAACATGTAAAAAGTATATAGAATTATCAATCATTTTGTGTAAAGTACAAACGTTGGACGGATAACGTAAAAGTGCTTCTTATCGCATTGTATCGCGTATCCTTAAAAGGGCTTTGGAATTTCAGTAATTAGCCAGTCTGTTTGGGGGTAAGACAACAAGCAGTGGCTCTAAATCTACATGTTTATATACCTGTCACGGCTTAAAAGAGCAATCAAAACGCAATTTCAATAGTAGCAGGAGAATACGTATCAATATGCTATATAATAAAATAATTTCAAGCGCTTTGGATTGACGATGATATAAATCTAAAATACCTAAGTTAGACAAAATTTCAAGGCGAGATTCCAAATCATTTGTTACAAATAATTGCTTCAATTTCATTGTTCGAATAAGTTTGTGACTAGTCTTATCATAAAGGAAAAACATTGGACAAGTGCGAATGTCTCTTGCACCTTGATGGGTCTGTGTAAATTTATTATGTATATAAATATTTCATCCATCAAGAGTCTCGACGATTTTTTCCTATTTTCGTACCGATAATGGTCAGAAATCGGTTTGGGAAATCCGAAAAATAAAACAACAAAAGTGTTGCTTTATATTTGAAAATAGGAAAATTTTGAAAAAACTTTTTAAATATTTGAATTTTTGAATATATTAAATTTTCATAGCTAAAAGTTAAAAAATGTTTTCTTTTGTATTGATCAATGTCAATTTCTCAATTTCGCTTCTGGTCCCGACATCGATTTTCATCCTAATCCCGTTCCTTTCTCGATTGTGCTCTTCGTTCCGCTTTCGATTTCGATTCCGATACGAGTGACAGTTGCGATTTGAACGAAGCCGGTGACAAATACTAGTCTCAATAAAAAAATTTAGCATATGAAATTCACGACAGAACGGAATGTACAGAACTCAAATAATGAACGGCATTGAGAGCAGGACTGAAGTCGGGATCGTGTTGGACAGGGCGATCGGTGGCTTCAATTAATTTAAGAATTCATTTCAAGTCCACGTCGCGGGCGAAGCTGTGAGCGAAAGCTAGTGTTAAATAATTACAGCAAAAAGAATCTTCGATGGTATACAAATTTGTTACTTATTAAACTATTGCAATTTTGTTTTAATTCTTCGATATTATGCCTGGTCTTTCTCGATAATTCAACAACAAATGAAATATTTCCAGTGACAATCGATTATTAGATTATATACAAAGAAATATTTTATTGACCTGATTGGTGGGCGATATCTTTTCCCTGTTGGCGGACCAGAACCAACCGAAGATGTTCTTGGGTTCCAAGTCTTTGCGCTGTTCGCAACCCTTGAAGTCGCAGAGGCGGCCGCTGGTCCAGATGTAGGGCACGTCATCTGAAATTGTTGATTTCCATTCACTGAATATCACTAAACTTCATAAAACGCATAGGTGGAACTATTATATGGAAAAATCGTAGAACTAGTTATTTTACTCCGCATTATTTGCAAACAGTCTATTGTGACCAAACCGTCGATATTAGTTACCGACTTTCAAGTTGATCGTTTAGTTAACTCCCACACGCTTGTGAAGCTCAATAGTACTCAATGGGTAGACGTAAAGTTTTAACGAGTCGAAACACCGCGCGATAAGTGTTTGCCGAATGCTAAGACGACGGCGACGACATCGTCAATTCGTCGGGTGTCGTAACAGTATTCCACGTTCGCGACCTTCGCATCGACTGCAACTTGCACAATAATTATGTATCGATATATTGAATATTAATGGCTGTACGTGTTTAAATTCTGCGTCTTCGCCGATTGCCTCTCTCCAAGGGCATAACCGAGTACGGGTCTTAGGGTCCGCTTTCCTCTAATGGATGCTTGAGCCTTTATGTCGAAGGGAAAATATTTATTAAAAAATTATCTTTGGCTTGTCTTCCTTAAAAGTTCCTAGCGCCGCCCTTATCATTTAGTTGCCAACCATCCTAATACGTTATAGTTGTAGAAAAACAGTTAATTAACTGTCTTTCTACAAATAAAGAAAAACACTTACTCTGCTGAATAAGCTTGAAGATCAGATTGTTCTCCTCTTGCGTCTCCATGGATACGAGGTCCATGCAGTACTCGCGGCAGATGTTACGCCCATCGAGCCAGTCTACCTTCCTGTTGGCAAGCGCGGGGACGTGCCCGCTGAAGAAGTAGTGGTGACCTCTATAGAAGAACTCCTTTGGTCCTGGAAACGGAAAGCAAATATAAATAAAGAGAATAAGACAATTTATAAATAGTTATAAATACTAATAGTAATTAGATCGTTGGTGCGTCTTTATAAAATTTCGAAATTTTGTCTTTATATTGTCTTTTGTCTTAATATTTATGAAACGATATTCTTATAATAGCTTTTTCATTTCCTTAATAAATGATTAAATACAATTAACTCGTGTATATAAAACAACAAATGTACGGAAAAGATAACTACATGAACAAAGACTGTTTGATTCAAGAAACAACGGTAGACCAAAAGTCAAAGATAAGATAGAGACAGATGGAATAAAAAGAGTACTTGATCGTTGAGAGGTCCTTGGCAAAAATTAATGAAATATAAACCAAAAAATGTACTTCAACCCTGATTTAAATTTATGAATTTGCCGCTGAAATTTTAAATAAGTATGTATATTTAAAATTTCAGCGGCAAATTCATAAATTTAAATAGGTTTATAGGTTCAAGTATAAATAAATGCATGTCGTGAAATACTTTCAAAGAATTAAACTCTCTGTTGAACCGTTTTTTTACAGTCGCTTTTCGATAATTTTATATCTGTAATAATTTTCGTTTTAATCTCGCTTCCTAACTTTAATGAGCTTTGATAAAGAATATAAGACTATCGTCATATATATATATATATTTCCATATATTTCCCACCCGTTTTCTGGGCATAAATTAAAAGAAAAAAATCAAAAATTTCTTTGTATTTTCCTTTACAATTTCCGTATTTCAGCTCGAGAATAATTAGGTACATATAATAATAAAGTAAATAATAAAACGCACGAAATTCTGCCGCTCTGAATCGCTTGAGAATGATGTAATGCGCAGGTTTAACGCTTCCCAACCCTTTCTTCATCTCTCCCGCGTCCCAATTTTACGCCATTGTGACGCTCTCGTGGCCAACTTCACAGCGGCAAAGTTTCGTACGTTGTACTGTACAGTTACCGTTACGAAAATCGTTGAAAACAAACCGATGGAGCAACGAACGGTCTCAAGTAAGACACAGGCTCCTTTGCGCGGCGGCGCCCCCCGTCGGCGCGGCCACCGAGTTAGCACACAACAACAATCCAACAAGGTCGGATGCTCTAACCTCACGTAACAATCTTCGCATCGTGAATAAATAACAACGAATAATAATTTACGTACGCTCCGTGCGGCGTTAATGGCGGGCGACCCTCGCGTCTGGCGGGTCATGCCCGGCTTGCGCAACACACGGTCGTGACATTGGTGCGCGCGCCGCCCGCCGCCCGCCGCTAATGGCGCTAACCGCCGCGCGAGGGCTGTCGTCGTGACGTCGTCGAAGCGGCTGCATGTCTGTCGCTGCGTTCGCGGAAGCTCTCACGTGGATTGCGTGAGATTCGAAACGCTAGAGGCGATACTAGGGAAACCTTTTTGAAATCTGTCACGTTTACGATAACTAATTTAGTGATTCATATGCGGTTAAAGAAACACAAATACGGTTAATACGCTGAACCAAACGATTTCTTTGAACTCATAATTGCGGAGAGCATGTGATTGGCGGAGGTCGAAGGGCTGTGATAATTATTCGAGAAATCCATATAGGCACCCTGTATATAGGTTTAACCGATAGATAGATACTGAAGTGTATATAACTTCTGTCAGTATTACGCGACTGGTCTAAGAACCGATATTTTTGTAGCTTGACTTTTCCTCATTTTGTAATTACGATTTTTTGAATGTTGTCTTAAATTACTGCATATAATTTTTTATCGTATCTTCTAATTATTATAAATAATAACAGTGTACATTTTTAGTTTTTTAGTATACTACATATAACTCATAATAACTATGTCTTTCGTTACGACAGTTCTTTGTTACGATACATTTTAAAATACATGGCAATTTCTTGGTATGTTATAAAACACTTTGTGCGCTTAAAGTCGAGGACCACTCGTTCCATTTATATGACTGTTTAGAATGAGAACGCTATTAAATCGAATTTTAGTATACTTTTCTTGCGGCTTCGGTCACGTGAATATGGAACGAAATCCTATTTTTTTTTTGTGGCGAATGGTTATTGGTAACAGCAATACCCAAGGGAGGATTAAAATTGACATCTTTCTTGGGGTTCGGCAAAATCTCGCCAAATCGCAATTAACAGAAAAGGGTCAATAGAATATTTCACGTCACCTTTGCCAAATTTACAGATACTACAGTGAATGGAGAGAAAAATCTAGTACGGCCTCAAAATTCTGTCATACTGAACCAATTTTTATGAAAATTTAGGATTAAGCTCCTTTAACCCCTTAGATCGAAATTCAAATGTACATATGCTTCAGGTGTGTTTTTTTTAATTTTAGGGGGTAAAATTGCCTTTTATTTAAAAAATTAAAAAAAGTAAAAGCAATAAAAATAGAAGTTATGTCAATTAAAATAATATTTAAGTATCTATAATAAATATATTTTGATTTCGTGAAAAAATTGTGATTTTTTTAATATTTACATAAAATTTGTAAGTTTCAACTCTTAACTTTTAAAATTCACCCTTAATAAAATAATTACAAGAAAACAGATGTTACATCTTAAATTTTTTTACATGACGCATATATTTCAGTTAAAAATCATTTAAATAGTTTACGTATAATAAAAATTTAATATGGTACAATAGTTTAATCCTTAAAAACCACAGCTAATGGGAAAATAGTTTTTTACAAAATGAAATTATTTGGTAATAGACATACGATAACTGAATATTATGTATTATTAACGTTGTATACTCCTAAAGACAAAAAAAATGTTGTTATCACTATAATTCTTTAAAATCAGCCTGTATAAAAAAAAATCATAGATTTAAAATAGATAAAGACATTACATACAATCTATACATATAACCATAATATGCACGGATCTGTGTATAAACATTATGACTGCATAATAAAAGATGCAAACAGAGATATTGACAATGATCCGAAAATCGTACCGGAAACATACTTTGGTTTTCAACGATACTTCCTTAATTTTAAAGCCATTAAATTGATTCAAAACCATTTTGCAGAAAATTTCAACAGCTACTAGTACTTTAAGATTAAATATTTTTAATTTATCAATTTCTATATTTTGGAGGCTAAGGGCTTTAGAAACATGTCTGTCTCTACAACTGTAAAATTCTAGCAGCCATATGTGTTAATTTTTATTCTAAAATAATGAAAAAAAAATTGCCCAACAGCATGTCGGACCATGCTCATCATAGGGTTCCGGAACCATTATTACAAAGAAAATGCACTACAGATGAAAAAAGTACGTTGTTATACTTTTTCTATGTTTCCCACAAAGAATAGTTATAAGCATTGTAATCGCATATAACTAGACTCTAGTTATAGGCGATTACAATGCTTATAACTAGAGAAATAAGTAAATACGCCGACTATTACCTCTTAAACTAGTGTGCACTAAAAATCACCAGTAAAAGAAAGTGTCTTCATGGCACTTACGTCTTTTTGTTGAGAAGCGCAGTTTTTCGGCAATAACTCAAAAACAGTATATCTGACCATGTTTAAAATAATTTTCGTTGAAAGCATTTATTAAGCGTTACTTTCGTTAATTTTTTTCTTATTTTTTTTTGTATATACGGTTTAGAAAATAGAGAGGGGACACAATTCCTGCAACTTTAGGAGTGATTATTTCCGAAAATATTAAATTAATCAAAAAAATTGCTTAGAAACCATAAACAGTTTTTATAAAAACTGTCGAAGTATGTATCGTATGTTAATGTTTGCAGAAAAAAAAATTTAGCTTCTGTTACATGTATGGAGAAATATTTATTTTTGTTATTCAACTGCCAAACTAAGTAGCGGCTTATACAAGACACCTATACTATAAGTTTCATCAATATAGGTCTTGTAGTTTTTGAATAAAATGCTATGTCATGTAGACGAATGGACGGACGGACATGACGAAACCATAAAGGTTTCGTTTTTGCCATTTTGGCTCGGAACCCTAAAAACAAAACATTCTAATCGACCTTTCCTACCCTGCACTTAAAATTCAAATGCCCATATGAATATATTACAAGCTAGCTCTGGCCCGCGACACCGCCCGCGTGGACATCAAATCTTTCATCAACTTCCATTATTACTGAAATCTACACATTTTTTTTTACATAACACATATTAATTGTTTTAAATCGACATCGTCCAAATATAATTAACTAATACTTTTACAATTACAATATTGTAAATAGTCCATAACCATCTAACACGTCTGTATATACGAATAGATAATTAAAGTTTTTATCGGTGTCTTGAATCTTGAAATATTTGACTGAATGACTGGTAGTCGAAACCTATAAAAGAATCATATTTGAATCAGAAAAATCATTGATAAATCTTAATTTTCATTATTCCGATCGCTCACTTTGTTGACCACGACCCCGACGTCATCTCTGCCTTCAATTTAAGTCTTAGCTCCGATTCTGATTCCAATTCTAGTACTAATGTAAATTCCGTTTCTTTTCGAAATATTCAAATATTCATCCGCGGCTACGGCCGCGTGGGCATATAACGAATTTTTTCGTCTTTTATATCGATCGATGACGTCATCAGCCATGATCCCCAATCTCGGTCCCGTTCTCGATTTTATACCAGAAGAATCCCTATTCTCACGCCGAAACACATGTAATGTCGCAAATATTTTTGTTATGAAATGATCTCATTTACGCTCTGGATCCTTGTCCCGATCTTACACATGTTCCGATACCGCTCCGATATTTAATTGAATCTGTCTTGAACATTGTTATTACCAAAAACGAATCGGTATAAGATTCTACGAAAACGCAAGCAAAGCCGCGAGAAAAAGTTATATAGTATTGATGTATAAATTATGTTACTTTACATTTACAAATAATTCTGTTCAGTCAATTAAAGCTTGATTGAATAACATACATCCGAAAGTACGAACTTACACATTTATAAAGTCAATAAGATTACACATCACTCGTAAATTTTATATCCGTCATTTCTCATAACAGTCACTAGATGGCGGGTAAAAGCAACGAGCCAGAACGGGCGCGATATACAAAATAACGACCTGGACGGTGCCACGGCGAGTGACAGGTTTCATATATCAAACAATTCAAGATTCTTCATACAATGGGACTTTCACAAAAGATGATCGGCGGAACAGATGCACGGGCACGGCGCGCGCGCCGGCCGACAATAGCGGGAATGCCGCGCGTGCGCCGGCGCCTGACGAAATTAGTTCACGTCATAAAGCACGCGGAGTCGGGTACCTAGACAATGGTATTGTTTCGTAACCGGCCGAAGAACTCCTTGGCCCGCTTATCCCTCAATGGGAGGATCCCGGGTTGGATTGCTGTTTGAATGGAGAGATAGGCATGAAAAGCTAATGCTATAAGTACGTAACTTAATTACTACGGAACATGGAAACAGTGATCGCCCTCGAATACGAACAACTCATCGCTACCAGCTTATGGGACATATTTAAATTTGTATTTAAAGTTGTATTTTAAATGTAATTTTGTATCTAAGGTGGCTGCTGCCCGCGAATTTACTCGTGTATACGCCAGGTAAAATAGTCGATCAGCTGTGAAACTCCATCTCGTTCCCGACTTCAACCTCGATTCTAATTCTCATTATATTTCCGATGGCGATCACGACTCTAATCAATGCCGCCAAAAATACAGTTTCTGATGAAAAAGTCGATTAAAATGGAGAATACAATGAATCGCAAGTCGGGGACGCAAGGTCAGTCGATACATGGAGTTCTCAATTTTTATACACACCCTAGAAATATTTGACACGTGGGAGAAAGAAGTCGATTTTATTGGACAAAAGCATCCAAATCTAAAGTCAGCGAGGTGTCTTCTAGCGCCCTCCGAGTAGTTTACGTCTTAACGATAGATAGGCAGTAACGTTTCACTCGGTTTCACAAGACGGGTGTTGGCGGGCAGGGGGCGAAGGCGCGTACCGCCGCGGCGGGGCCGGGGGGCGGGTGCTACTCGGCAGACAGATGCGTCGGTCACGAGGTCCGATGTGGGCCAAGGATACCGGACCGGATGCGCTTTTTACGGCGCGAAGCTCTGGTGGCTTCTAAACTGGTCGATGCGACTTCGCGCACGTGTTGAATTTCGGTTTAAAAGCGCCATTTTCAATCACCAGACTTTGCCAAAATATGCATGTCGTAAATGGATAGTAACTGATGATGCTTTATGAGATGTTCGTTTTCGACGAACTTACCGCTCGTCCGTGTTTTCCTTTGGTAAGATGTCTTATTTGAGAAATTCTCGAGAGGATCCAAAAATGAACACAAGACACGAAACATAACTCACCGGCAAACTAACAAACTAGTTGATCGAATCGGACAAGCCTACGTTAGTGGTGTTCGCGAAAATAGCAATTAAACGAAATAACAACTAGAATTTATTTTAATATTATTTATTTTCATTACTAATTTCAAGGTCCATCAACAGCAGTGCATGCGCTTTCAATTTATATCTCTTATAACACTTGACAGCGCCGGCCCCACCTTTGGTCGGGTTGGAGGCATTGTTTTTCGGCGCTCTCAAGCCAGTACTCCAATATTTCAGAAATCCTAATTCGGTTTTATGATAAGTAAATAATAATTACTAATTTTTCAAAACAAGTTTTTATTGCAAACATCAACACAAGCTTAAATTAAATTAAGTAACTTTAAGTATCGTAACACCGTTTTATGTCTTTCCGAAAACAACATTAAAATTTAATTTTTTGCCGATAATTGTGTTTTGCATTTGGTTGTTTAGCGCCCCTAGTTACATGGCGCCTCCACTCGCTCTACCCCTAGGCTGGTGCTAATACTCAATCATAATATAATATCAAAGCAAAGACACGAAGAATGCATTAAATTAAATTTCCTTTATTTGTTGATCACTAAACAACCATATGTGTCTAAATTACAACTGCATTGAAATGCGGGTGCTTTTCACGTGTCGTAGCAGGCTATTTTTCTGTCTAAATATTTATAGAATATTTCATGGAAAGACCTCCAAATTATAATATACGTAAAAGTAAATAACAATCGAACCTCATCAAATGCAGATTAGACTTCTTTACCGCAGCGTTCAAGTTCACCTCGTCTTTATGAAAAGTAGGTAAGTATCATAAAAACATACGTTTTGAATATAAATTATGTATGCACATGTATAATTTTTAGTAGGTAATTCTTTTCGAAATCGCAAACAGAATTTTATGTTATTGACTGTTTTAATTTATTCAAAACGACACATTTATTTACTATACTAAGAAATAAAATCAGTCACTTCTCGATATCGTTCTAAATACATAGAAACTCACCGCACCTACAATTAAATGAACCAAATAAAACCATAGTTTTTTTCTTATCAATTCGTAAGGTGTGAGTTATCAAAATGCATAAACCGAACCACTCCGGGCGAGATATATGCTTCAAGGGAATGGATATGTTAAGACATACAAATTTAAAATTATCAACGTTGAGCCCCGGCAATTGCTACAATCATCTCATGGCACTAAACCATCTTAGGGGTCTGCGGCCGGCCTCGGGCTCAAATCTAGACATCCTACTTGTCTCATAAACAATAACAAGGAATATAATTACGTCAGGTGCGGTGTGCGTGTGGCCTTCGTAGCTCGTTCAACTACGGTTTCGCAGTTTTGACAGTATTTTTAAGATAAATATCACTATTATCAAAATATAATTATAATCAATCACAAATTATATTATTAGGATAGAATACGGAAAAGTAATTGATGTGAATAGCGTAAGTCGAGCGTATTTTATACTAAATATGGGTAGGTCTTTTGAGTTAAAACAGTAGTTAGGTATATTATAACAACTTTAATATTTTACAAGAAACATTTTTGTAGATTATTTATATTCTTTCCTTCTTATCAATTGGTACTTTAAAAAATGACAGTTCATTAAGCGACCATTAGCTAGCTTAAATGGTTATATCATTCGATAGGTCGTTTAATTAAATTTAATTTTGAAATTACGCAGTTAATGGCGTCAACCCCGATGTGACAAATAATTGCGTAGCATCAAAAGCCGAGTAATAAACCGAATTAAAAGAAATAGATTTAAGCAACACCGGTCTGGTATTTCTTATGTTATCACATTATTTGGTCGCTTAACGATAAAGATTCTGTTCTTGTACTAATGGAGTCGCCTTTTTTATTATTATTTTCATATTTACATATATCTTAAAATTATCTCTAAAGATAAATTTCTTTTAAGTAGCTTTACATCTCAGCTTTTGATCCTAGTTTAAATGAATAAATACAAAATATTCATCGAATACTTGTTATGATTTGTGATTGAGCACCCATTATGAATAAATTTAATTTTGTTATCGAAAATAAAAAATACCATTCTTTTTCATAGCTTTTTACATGTTATTTTTGCATTTTTTGATAGAACACTTTAACGTCGTAACGAAAGGTACAACGAAACTACACTAAATGCACTGAGTGCTAAACTGTCTGTTTTAGCATTCATTCTCTGCGGCCGTTTTTGAGTGTCGGACTGTGCATCTTCTTTTTTTATAGATCAATAAGAGGAAAAAAGTTAGACAATTGTAATATTTCCGTTCACTCAAAAAAAAAAAAAATAATGTTATCCTTTTCTTAATTTTACATGAAAATCTTATAAAGTTAATCTGATATCTCATTAAAGGCAAAAAAAATTCAACCCTAGATATAAGTAGAAAAATACAATAATTTTAAAGATATTTTTTTTTATTTAGTTGCGTAAAATATCAAGCAACTCTATAACTCGAAACCGTTTTTCAATAAGAATTTTAATGAATATGACAGAATGTCTTTAATTTATGTAGATATCCAAGGATGACGGTCGTGTACATTCTTTGCTGTCATATTGTCTAGTTGCATTGCGTATTTGTTTGTAAATGATGTCCTGGATACTAGGTTATTTAAATTAATTATATATAACTAAAATAAGTAGTGACGGATCGGAGTTAAAATGGACGATGTCGAACTATTTAGGAAAAAAGTTAATCATTTAATAAAAAAATTGACATCGTGTTGATTTTATAGAAAATGAGCAGAAATCGGAAAACTAAGTAAAACATAAAGGTCAAAAATCACATTGCAAGTTTTCGTAGAAACCTCTCTGATAATCAAATGGCCGATTTTGAAATCAGATGTTCTAATCAACTTTTGTCTTTAGTACAACGGAAAGACATCAGGTTGATGGAAGGGATGAGGGTGAGAGAGCTAAATCTGAAACTTAGCCGGGTACCTCGCGCTTGTCTGGCTCTATACAACGCACCACACGAGCTCATTAGATATCTACACGAAACGTTAAGTGCTTGTAGTGTACATTGGAATAGGTGGAACATCTACGCAAACCAAGATTCTGGGCGTAATCCAAATCCTCCTTGGATGTACCCTCGTACGTAACCGTTCTGTTGGTAGCACTGTTGTGTACGGACAGAACATTCATTGCATTTTAGGAACACATGACACATTTATTCGTGAATTTTTTGTATTTAAAGTTCTTCCGTTGTGTTCCTCACGAGTGTCGAAAGTTTGTCATCATTTTTACGACTGTTGCGACATCTGTATTTCTACGGTATTATACGGCGGTCCAGGTGTAGTGTAAACGCGGTCGCCGGCCTTACAATCATCACGCGCCGTACGCGGATTCACATCACGTTATTCCGCTCACACGAAGACTATTATACGATAATTGGTGCGCGTGATCGATATCGTGCCGTCGAAAACTGACACTTCGGCGTTCCCAGCATTCGTGCGGCCGCTTACGAAATCGTTAAAAGAGTTAAATCGGTCTTTTTCGTCTTCGGTTTAGCCGTTCTCCGTGGTTAAATTTGATCTGCGGTACTTAGGAGAATAGCGTACTTGTTAAAAAAAAATACGTACAAACGAATATAGAATCCCCTCCTTTTCTGGAGTAAGTTAAAATAAGGTTAACATTGAAAACCGACCAAACGAGTTCGAAGTTGCTTACAGAGGGTCCCATACCATATATATGATCACATATATAGTCCTCTAGTCGTCATATTTTTATTATGACTAGTTTGTGTTGTGTGTAAAGCCTATATTTCTCATATATATATATATATATATATATATATATATATATATATATATATATATATATATATATATATATATATATATATATATATATATATATTTAAGCTCAATAGTCTCAGAGATAAGAAAGGATTATTCAATTTTCATATATTTTCTTTAATGTATTTTAAATTATGCGTTTTAAAATTACCTAACAGTATTCTGATTTGGAGGAAAGCTGCTGACATTCAAATAATTGTTTAGCAAATGGGAACGATTCAAACTATTCATAAGTTAAAAGATAAGAACTCACTGTATGTAACACAATATTGTAGTATATTTACAAAAATATTACGCAAAATGCAAATACCAGAAGAAAACTAATGCTCGCAGTTCTCAGGTAAAGACCGCTAAGGGTTGCCAATTCTCTTATTTGTTTTTGTAATAAAGTGCCCAAAGAATACCACCATTAAATAATAACTATTTTCAAAAATACATTATAGTCCAACCCAGGAAAAAAGGCTATTATTATATAAATGAATATTAAAACAATAATAATGCTTGAGCGTAGTATCATAGATTTAAGATTCTTATTTGAAATATTAAAAAGTAGGTTAGAAAAAAATTCTCGCTGTTTTTTCTGTGTGTTTTGAACCGGAGGTAACATAGTTTATTTTACTTTCGATTTCGCTTATGTACAATAAGTACATAATTAAGTATATTTTTTCTTAATCTTCTAGCTTCTATAACAATTTGTTCTATATTGAAAAGAGGTTTAAAATTTTTAATCCAATACAAATTATTATAGATTCATAGTAACAATAATTTAGTCTTAAGAAACAATTTCATACATAAGTTGTTTGAAATGTAGAACGAGAAAGACAAGGATTAACACAAGGCGCGTCCCACGCGGTGCTCCGGCGTCTCGGGACTCGTACGACCTCAGCCGGTCGACAACCCGCGGCGCAAAATAAGTAGACACAGAAGGTTCACCCCGTTCAAAGCGCGCCAAACGATGATGCAAGTGCGCCGCCGCTCGAACAAAGCAATTTCAAACCGCCTCAAACGTGACCGGTGCGTGCGCGAGATAAAAAGTGATATTACGTTTGTTTTTTCATTTCAACGACGAAATCACTGTAATCAGGCGGAGGTATTATGATTGCGGCTATCGCGATTCCTACATACCACTATGAGCAGTGAATTTACTTTTTTTTTGTTAACTGTTGATATAGAAAGTTTGATAAAAATCTTTTATTATATAGATATTTAAATTTGGTCTCTTCAAATACTACGGTTGTGCCCCAATTGAATGCATAACTTTATTCGCATAAAATAGGTAATGTAATAATAATATAATTTATCTATTTATATTAACATAATGAATAAAGAAATTTTTTGGGTGTAAGAAATACTTAATCTTGAAAAATAATGGTCTGAGATCGATATCTTTTTATGAAACATCTCTCTTTGATACGAAATATTCCGAACGCACTGTTTTCTATATTTTTTAATATAATCTTTTAGGCATGAAAAATGTTTATTTTATGAATTTTACTTATTATTTCACCCGCGTATTAGTAAGTAATTAAAAAAATATTAATTATCATTATGCTTCAAGTGATTCAATTAGAACAATTAAATAATAAGACCTTGCTCCATTGTCGCGTATGCAAATATCATTTTAATATCATCTAAATATTGTTAGATCGAAAACAACAAAAAATGCTGTTTTAATTTAATTTTAATTTAAGTGATAATGCGTTCCAAACTTTGTACAATTTGTCAAATTAATAGAGAGCTAATTCTGCAGTTCTTTAAAGTAAACTATATAATTTGTCAAATTTTAAAAGAACTTTTCAAATAATATAAAAACTGTCTTTTTCTGTGCCCTGTACCCGTTCTCCAGTAGTCTTATGTAATAAATTTTATTTAAGAGTGACAATTTATTATACCATAAAATATAACAATATCAATGTAAAATAAAATATAATAAACGCTACAATCGACGAAAATTCTTTCTTATCACGAATGTGTAGTGTAAAGTAATTAAAATTGGCCAGTTAATCCATATTGATTTATTTTTCTGTCAAAATTATTTTTGTCTTTCTGGAAATATTTTAAAACCACCATTTTTCATTAATAAAATTATTTATTTGCTAATGACGTAAAATAATGTTTTAATAGATAAAACACATGTTAAAGTACACAAGTCGGAACCTCCAAACCTAAACGCTCGGCTGAGAGTAGGTAATTGAAATCGAGTACATGCGAGAGCGGACCTTCTGAATATTTGTTTTTATGCTTTTGGGTATACTTATTTTGTGGCCGCGGCGATGTTACATCATTTGCGGTTACTACGGCGTTTTAATTTATTACACGTCTACGTAGCACTGCGTATTTAACCTTTTGAACTTTTACAATAAATTATCCTTTTTAATAAAAGGAGAATTTAGTACAAAAGCTCAATATTATCTTTTATAATGATAAGACTTTTTAATATACTTATTATAAAAAAAAATTAACTAAATCTTTATTGTATGCCGCAATAACTTGCCCATGAAAAATTGGAATACCCGATTAGAAAAGGCTTTTTACTGATAACTCTCAATTTTACAGTGAATTTGAATGAATTTATTATACTGAAATACATTATATTAAAAATGTTTCGCACATTTTTGAGCAAAAGCATAAAACTATTCAAACACAAAAATTTTAAAAATGTGCTTTTTTGAAGCGCTAAAACAAATTCCTTCGAAATATATGAATATGACGACATCATTTCAAACGCGGTGCTTTAAGCGATAATATCAACTTAACTGCGGTTTCAAAACCTAATGGTACATAGTAGCGTTCAGTATAGCAATTTAGCGTATTATAGCTTATATTGCTTCTTTATATTGCCGAAGACTTTGCGAATAGTTGTTATGTAATAAAACGATTGTATTAAAGTTTGTAATATACTATAAGACGTTTTCAATCATGATTGTGGAACAAAAAAACTAAACCGATATCGTACAATGATAATTTACAAAACAGTGACATCAATGTCACATTTACGTATTTTCTTATGACATTAAAACAATAAAACAGATTTTGAGAATTTAAAGATAAATTGATATTTGAGATTATCTACGTGTACACTATGGCGCGATAGTCGTATATTTTGGTTTATATATCAAACAAATATAATGTTAAACAAATATAAATGTGAACAAATTAAACAAATATAGCGTTCTTCTTTTAGTAAAAACCAAATTCATATTTCAGTTCGTTAAGAACTACAAAAGGCGCGTCAATGAATAAAATGTATATTTGCCCTTATTTAATGGAAATTTAAGTAACATCGCCAATAAAATAAATTCTTATTTTTTCACTGAAGTGCTGTAAGAAACACAATTATTATCTTACAATTGATCTTACAATTTGATTAGACAACAATCTATACATAAAAGTGTTTATAAAGCCAATTGGCTGAGTAGCGGCTCCATAAATGTAAGTTTGATAAAAAATTCAGTAAATTACTGATGAAAAGATGCTATCCTACACGATACACTAAAGAAATAAATCGAGAATTTTCATTCACGCGGATGGATGCAGGCAAATGATTTTTACGATTGTTATACATTGCATACTCTTTGTTACTACGATAAAATGCGTAACACGCACTAGGTTCAGGATCTCGCCATAAGACTCGAAGAAGTAGAAATTTAGGTAATAGGAAATAAGATAGATATTACAGATCAGATAAGGTAGGAAAATACAGCTAGGTATTATATTAAATACTAGCAACCAGTAGAGGTCCCTTATATAGGATGTCGAATTTATTATTTTTACCATTTTCATATTTTTTCTCTTCGTTTTAATGGATACAACAAATAATCGCAATCCCATTTAGTGCGTATCAGCGGTCAAAGGATCTTAAAATAAGATGAGCGAATTTCGGATGACCGGATGGGCGAATGCACGAATGGGCGGAGGACCGAATGGATGGGTGCTCGAATAGCCCGTGTATTGGATGGCGAGATAGACAGACGGACAGACGAACGGACGGACGAAAGGCGGACGGCCGGACCGGCGACCGGGATCCGAATCGGGGCCAGCACCGGCGTAGCAATCGAAAACAGGACTAGGATCGGAATTTAAAAGCAGATCTATCATTGCAATCGAGAACGGGGGAGGGATTCGAACAGACAATGGGATCAGAATTGAATTCGAGAACAGACAAGAATCAGCATCGTAATCGAAAACGAGTTCGCTCAATGCCAAAAACGAAGGATATCATTGTTACGTCCATGCGGGTGGGACGGCGGACGTAGTTAGCGTCAATAATATAAAAAGGAATATTCTTTTACTTTGATATGGCCAATCCAACGCTAAACTTAGGGCCGACCTAACCAGTCCGACATTATCGAGGATGCAGTATGGTTTATTGAAATGCCGGCTAAGAATGAAAAGCAAGACATTTGAAGACCTACCCCAGGAATCAAATTATGAACCGTCTCGTCTCGTCTTTCTAAAATTGAGCCGAGACATCAGCGATTCAGCGCGTATATTACAATGCTAATGAGAAGCCTAAATTAGGTCATCCACAAACTAGTCCAATAATGCAATATTAATTGAATATTGATAAGTTTTGGCCGTGATATTTGAAAACCATCTAGGATTTCTGTTCCATATAATGCGAGTGTTGTTCGCTAATTACTCGCTTCAACATTCAATTAAGAGAATTTGCATAACAACCATCTTTTTTATAGCAATTATTTTTATATCGTTTCTGTTATATTTGTTACATCGGAGCATGCTTCAGATTCGCTTTAATATATTTTTGTAGTACATAGTCTGAAATATTTAACAGAAACCTACAGCCATTAAAATTTTCAATTATTTGAAACATATTCCAAATGAAACTACAAACTGCTCCTAGTTTGGTTGAAACACGCAGTATTTGAATTCTCTTTTTTACGACTATCTGGTCTAGAATATTCACAGAGAATGTAAGGACCACTCGAAACAGGTATAGCACGTTATAGCAATTTAGAATGCTATCATTCGTTTCCAATGCGCATCCATATTTAGATTAGATATTTATATGATAAAGAAGACAAATTGTTTGTTTAATTTAGGTTGTTTTTAGTTCGGTATTTTTATTTCCACATGTTTGCGAGTGATCAGTGAAATATTTCACATTCATGTGCCTACATTGTGGGTAAAAGGAAAATAAATAAATACCCTTTGCTAAAATGTACAAATTACTTAAAGATTTACACCTTTATTTCCATTTACATTCGTAATAAATAGTATTTTTTAAGTATTTAAATATTTTCTTACTTAAGGTTGCATAAATATATATTGATCAGTTTTTAAGCATATCTTTCACAATAATGAAGATGTTGTATGACTTGGTTTCTATTATAAAAAAAAAAAAACTAGCTGATAAATACGTCGAAATTATGATAACACAGTTTATTAAAGATCTTCGTTAAAGGTTACTTGTATAATTTTTTCTCAAAGTTCAAACCTTCAACTAATTCTCTATAAGAAAGGAATTATAGATTCTTTTAAATGTCGTTTTTTATTTGAATGATGTTCGGTTCGACGGCGTCGATGCCACGCCAAATTTTAATCTTCTATTAATACCATCGAGTAGCAGCCCGAAAACCAGTCGCTATTCCGTCGAACTGGTAACACGGCGGGTTGGCGCCATAAAGTTGCCAATGACACCGACGACCGACGCTGCGACGGGACACGTTCCGCGACAAGGCGTTATGTTAATGACCGATCACCAGGAAGTCGTATATATCTGTGCCGTCAAACAAACTCTTGTAATAATTGTTATATAAGACGACGATCGCGCGGCGCGCCGGTTCAAGGCCACGCCCATCCTCCTCGGTGCGTTCCCGGAACTCGGCGACGTAAACAGACAGACGGTCACATACAATTATATACTTTTTGTCCTAATGAGCCATATGAATTGCATGATTTTTATTACCATGTTCTGTTTTTTTTTTCTGCATGACACGAGTTCTGAGCTTCGTGAGTCAGTTGATTCGGATATGACCGAGACGTTCGCTAAGTATTTTGAGTCAGATGAAAGCGACAAAAACTCGATACCGGATTCATCAACATTTCATCATCACGATTCGCTCGCGAATAGGGTTGAGGTTTAGGGCGACAAGGTGACAAGTTCATCAATCAAGTGAACTGCGAAGGGGGTCCGGCAAAATATGACTAAGTAAATCCCATTTACGGGGAGGGTGTGTCAATGGCAAAACTCGTGCCAACTATGAAATTCAAAGAATAGACTATTGTAACATCGTGTACCTAATGTTGAATAAACTGAATTTTTGGTAAGATGAATATGCTGAAATTTAATTACTTAGAAATTATGGAGAAAATCTCTCACAAATGGATATCTGTCCGTGCATATCTTACCAAATGTCACCGGATGGCTACGGAGAGAAAGAGGGTGGAGTGGGGTAGGATCCCGAAATACAATCGTAGACGCACCATTTTGTTAAACTCAGTCGTTAGGAGGCTCGATGGCGAACCGACACCGAATTGTCGCTTCTAACATTTTTTTTTGTTACCTACTTTGCGTTGTTCGCTATCTTTTCTGTAACAATACCTATATATGTATTATGATAAAGACATTTTAGGTTAAAATTTGTATTTTTTCTAATACGTAAGATTGTCTTTTAAAACCATTCACAATGTTGATTGAGTCGGAAGTAGAACGTAAATGATTTATTGACAATTTTTCAATCTAAATTAATATTAATCATGTCAGTTGTTACATATCTGTGTAGTGGCTTTTTAAAACCCTCCACAACGATACCCTACATGAAAGGTTTAAAATAGTAATATATTTTCGAAACATATTGGAATTATGGTACCAAAACTGTCTCTTATATATTTCTTTCTCACGTCACATGCCCTATGATACTTGGGTTTCCAAGGCGAATCTAACGATGACTTAATAGTAAAAATTAATCCAGACGTATGGACAATACGAAGCAATAAACATTATTATAAATATAAACACGAGCGAAACACATAACCGTTTCTTTGCAGTCGGGTAACGATTTCGATAACGATCGGGCAACAAACATATCGAAACTGTGAGCCATACAGTTATTTTTTTATATACGCAGCATTACTGCGCGAGTCTGCTGCCACGTGTCCGATTTGTTAATCTACATAATACGAGAGTGCTAGTTTTCTTCATATCCGTATTTCAGGCCAGTTGCGCGCCAAGATTATAATTCATCTAACGGACACCTCATATAATAGAGTTTAAAGAGGTTTGCGTGATTGATCACAGGATGATTTTTAGTTGGAGTTGTTATAATTTGAGATCCATCATATTCATAGACGGTAAAGTTTCACGCATCGTATATGAGGGGTCGCTGAGGAGTGTTATTACTGCGCGCTTGAGACATTCGCAGCGGAAGGCAGGTGGGACTACGGTAGTCGTCGACTACGACCGCCGATGTTTGTCCGAATTACGTGATCGATATTACAAAGCCGCAACCGGTTCCGTATGGAAGCCGTGGCTCGATGACGAGCCCTGTTGCTACGGCGTCTCGGTGATGTAATATTTGAAACTCATTCGAATCGGTTAATTAAAGATATGATTTCTAAAATGGTTGTTCGCACAAATAATATATGTAAAAATAAATTTTGTATTTTCCTTTTTTTTATTGCGTATAAAATGTGATCTATAACGATTCGAGTAATTGATGATTTTGCGATTAGAATTTCGAAAATACGTTACCCGAGATTTATAACCACCAAACATAATATGATTCTCTATTTGGATTTTGAAATATGCGTCTCCGAGATGGTTGGTATTTCACAACAGGGCACGCTTCACCACAGAGCATTTGAGTAAAATGCGTATTCTGTGAAAGTATCATAGCGTACCGTACATCGCGCGTCTCGCGCGCGTAGCGTAGGTACTGTGACCAATCGTAAGCTAAAAAAAAAATCACGGATCTATAGCTTGACTGATCGTGTCACCATAGTTATTATTAAAATTAGTCAAGTTATTTCTGCACAAGCCGACGTGCTTTCTACACCGCTCGCTATGACCGGTACACAAACGCAACAAATATTTACATCTATTTACGTACAAAACTTTTATCATAGTTTAAAAACTCTACACTTGCACAGGATAACGTTTTAATGACGCGCGATTGTCGATGTATAGCAGATGTTATATGTGTTAATAAACTTTACTAATAAACATTAGTGCATTTTAATGAAAAAGTACTAATATTCATGAAATTCCACATAAATGCAGTAACGTGAGTAAATGAGGACTTACAAGGATGCATTCCTTCAAATTATCATTAATAGTATAATATGCCTTTTTAATTAATTTGGCAATGTACATCTACTGGAAGTCGAGGTCGATATTTCGTCAGGAATTTTAATTATACATATTTATAAAGTACCCTATAAAAGATTAATTTAATTTAATTAAATTTTGTAAACAAAAACACGGTATGGCCAGTTTGTGAACATTCCTTGTATCCGCATTATGATTATAAGCATTCTTTGCTATAGAAAAGGTAAACTTTTTCGTAATGCAATATTTTGTTCTGATCCCGTTAACTTTTACTTTGAAGGAAAATCAAGGGATCAGATTACAAATACGACGAATTGCTGTTTTTCGCAAGGCGATCAAGTTTGCGCATCAGTGTACTACCCCACAGAAGGAATCCAAAGGGCTTTATACTGCGGTTGTCACTAAAGTAAACCAGACAAGATGTTTCAACATTTATATTTTGCTTGGTTTTTTCTCATTCCCTGAATAATACAATTCAATTTACTAACCAACTTTGTAGTTTGTGTTCTCCGTTAACATTTTGAGTTTAAAATAATGACGAAAAATTGAGTCGTATAAACAGGACGAAAGTATACATTGTCCATTCCGCAAAACAGGTGATTTTGATTCGAAAACAGTCAACAAAAAACATTGGGGAGTGCAAATCATAAGTGTTTAGTATTATTGGCATTTAATATTATATTGTTCTTTGTAAACAAATTGATGAGTATTCTTTGTTTAAAATTACATACGAGCATTACACATTTGACCATTATATTAATCGCATCTGCTAATCACCAAACTATTACATTTTTTTTACGAACGATGCAGGTACATGGCATTTGAATCAATGTTCTTGCCTGCACTGAAAAAAAATTCATTCCAGTCAAAAGTTTGAATTACGTTAATTAATCTGTATCGCGAATTTTAAAAAGAACCAATATTTTGTTTGTCTTCAACTAAATATTGGTTCGGTTAATCCAATTGGTTAAATTTTACTCATAATTTATTTATGCAACGAATTACGCGGCTATATTGCAATGAAACATATTTAAACAAGTAAAATTTTATGTTGGTTATAATATTTTTTTTTTTCAGTATTACTTATTTCGTTGTAACGCATACGTATACTACGCTTTTTTATTTTACATCGGAGCTATAACGATATGTATAGGTGGTCTAACGTTGAAGGAAAACATCGGGAAATCACCTGTTTGTTTGTCGCGAAAGTTCCTTAGAATTTTCGACAACATTTGAAGATCACAACATGTGATGCACCAGCGCAATGATCACAGTTTAACGTTCGTGCCCTGCATATGGACATTGTGTGTATTCTATCACATTCTTAACTTAAATTTCTAACGGTCGCGCCACTATGGTATATACCGAATCGTCGTATAAGACAAGTAAATAACGAGTTAGTACTTAGATAAAATTCTGCGCACTTGTAAACCGGTTCTTGAAAGTACTGCGAATAAGAAATGTAAATAAGAAATACTCACTGTTAGCACACTTCTGTGCGTTAGGCAAGGAAAGAAAGCGACCAGGTTTCTGCGCCGTCGCCAGCGCCGCCAGCGCCGCCAGCGCGCATGCTACGCCCCACAACTGCATCTGCCGATGACGAAATTTCATGATTATTAACGTGACGAGAGCACACTTCATACGCGCGGATTACGTACATACGGCGATCGGGGAAATCGGACGATATTTTAGTTTCACTGACAAATATACCTACTTTGTAATTATTTTATTTCATGCCATGATAATATTGTCTAGTCCAGTATTTCCCAAAGCGGTCCAGGTGAACCCCCAGGGGTCCATGGGAGACTCGATGGGGGTCTATGTTAGGCGTAACAAAAAATTGGGGTCTACAATTTGTAAGTGGGGGTGCATGAAAATTAATTTGGTTTCGAAATTAACCAGAAAAATTTTGAAAGTGGTCTATGAAACAAAAGAGTTTGGGAACCTCTGGTCTAGTCGGTCACCATAATTATAATTTTTGGTGACAAGCTCCCGGATTGTCGTAAAGAATGCCGTGTCTACTGGCATATTGTGGCTAATGCACTCCCGGATTTCAAAATAGACGGTATATGGGGCACTTCTCTATTCTTTTGAAATCTTCATTAGCAAAATGTTTACTGGATTATTGGTCAGTAAGTAAATAAAAGACTTATTAATGTTAAAAAGACAGATATCGAAATGCCATTGCGTTTTTAAAATTCATGTCCAGAACGCCAAAAACACTTTGAAGATAAAAAAAATATTTGTATTTAAAATTTGTATATACACACATTTTATAGGACTTTTAATCAAAAAAGTCGTATTTACCTTTCAGAAAGAATAATAATATTCTACTAATTAATAGTGTAATAATATTTTTTGTATATTACATATTATGAATCTATAGATTTTTCATTCAATAAAAATGCATTAAATAATATTCTAAGCCTTTGACCTACAAAATATTTTTTTGTCGTTATGTTTTTTTTTATTTATCATTAATAGTTTGAAATTAGTTTTATAACTTTTCACTTGAATTTCCCTGATAAAATTATTCATTCTGTTCAATATTTAAGTGCGGAGTTTCTCTTAAAATCTTGTGAGAAACTAAAATCACGATTATCATTGTAAGAATCTAAAAGTGTACATACAGGGCTGTTCAGAAACTGCGTAAAAACTGCGACGGCTAAGGGGCTTATTAAATTGTTTACAACAAAAAAGTAGTTGAACTCGCCAATGCTGGCTGCTAAACTATATTATTTAAATTTACCCATTTTAAAATGGTGTATGATTTTCGAAAGTATTTTAAGGTAGATTTTGTTGGTAATCTTGTCCAGATTGAGCGCATAACATATCTTCGCCGTTACAAACAGAAGGAACGATAAGATTTTTAGACCTTAATTTAGATATCTAAAAATACGAAAAAAATAAAGCATTTGCCCCCTCACGTAGAAATAAGATTTTCAATAAAAATAAATGGATTTAAAAGTGCTACGACCTCCGTAAAGAATTACAGGTAAAACCTTGAGATGTTTTCGAAACCTCGTCAAAAATATGCACATCGTCAGATGATGTTTAATTACAATTTTATAATATTTTCAAATATAATGATATAACGACCATAGCTCGTCCAAAGGTCACCGACTCTAGTGCTTTATGTTGTTCTATACGTCGTTATAATTCTATGTACCTGCCTACAGCACGTCATAAAGTTAAGATATTATAATTTTATTATCATTCTAGATATAATTCATGCAGGGAGACCTGGAGCCAGAGCCGTCTTAGGTTATGTGAGGGCCTTCGGGCACGTGCAGCTGGAGCTCTTGGGTACATAGAATTTGGGAACCCTTTAGGAAGCCAAATAAAACTTGAATGAAAACATCAGAATGCGGTTCTTCGTGTCCGTCAAACGATGGTGACAACCTTTAGAGACCCTCGATCACACCGAAGTCCTGGGCCAGTGCCCTGCCTGCCTTGATGTAGAATACAGAATTGCTTGAAGCTTAATTACTCTACGCTAGCCCGGTACGAATCGGAAACTGTTCTTACTGGGACCTGCGACGTGAAGTACACTCCGTGTAAACTGATCAACTTAGGGGTAAATTTCCTTCTCGACGTGAAATAAAAAGTTCTCGGAAGACTATACGTCTGCGATGCGGTGACAAAACAAAAAAAAAAACATAAAACGGCCACACAGTTCGAAAACGAATCGAATATAATGACTTTAATATGATAGCTGCGACCTATGATCAGTCGTAGCTGTATGTAAATGGTGTGGGAGGTCACGGTTGTAACAGGAAAACCGAATATTATCTAACAATTTATGCCTACACTATAAATTCCAGGCCAGCATTATAAAGGCTCCAGGGGGTAGAAATATTGTCTCTGTCGTCGATTCTCGCGCATAGGACAGAGTTTAATTCTTACCTCGGTTTGTTTTCGAATGAATATGTAAATTGTTGCGCCATTTTTAATCTTGACCTTTCAATGCATCCAATAGTTTCGCAAATAATACATGAATTTAGTATTAATTATTGTAAAGAAGTCAAGTTTGTATTTCAGAATTAGAGGATAAAAGCGTGTGTTGTCATATGAGAAATTCCTTAATTTTGTACATTGTTATTATAGTAAGTGCTCAATTACGCAATATAAATAATAAATGCTATATTGTGAAAGTATTAAAGTAATGTGCATTTTGGGAGAAAAATTTTTAGGATAAATTCAAGTTTCATCAAAAGTTGATTATTCTTATTCAGAGATCACCGGGTCGTAAAAATAATTCAATAGGTGTAAAATTATACTGATTTAAACATTGTAATATCATTTATATTTCAATTTTAACATTGCTTATATGATTAACGACTTTTATTGCTTTGTAGAATTTAATATATTTTGGATGTAAAAAAAATAAATACAAATACTTAGAAAGATTTACATTTTAAGATAAAATTCAACCTCCAAAATATCATTCGTTAAGTAACGCTAAACAGAGTGGCTAATGACGTAGGTTATTTATAGTTATTTATATGAATTTCAATTCATTTATTTGCTTTAAATTATATTTAACAAAATGACCGCTTTATGACGCGTGATCATATGTCCTAACAATAAATTGGGTGAATTAGTCAAAGATACTAAATTAGTAACGGTTAGGAAAACATGTGATGCAATCTTTCATTATTGCATTCCGGTTAATACCACACATTCGAACACTTTGCAAAAGTAACTTATGCTTGACTAATTATCTTTTAAAACTGCTATGGTGCTGCTCAAATTTTCAAAAAACAATTACCACTCCTCCTACGATCCTATTATTTTTTGCTTATCTTTTTTACCACGCTGCTCACTGTGTATTAGTTAGTTAGGTTAGCTAATGATCATATCACCTATGTGACTACAAAATCCAAGTCCGAAGTTTTGACTTACGCCAAAAATTTATAGACCAATTTTCCCCTGGTCAGGACAAAACACGATATCTTATGGCCCGATGGCGACGCTATCAACCGCCGAGCCACCGGTACTCTCATTTTCAATCTATCAATCTCACTCCCGATATCGACTAGATTGATCTCTTTAAAACATGACGGTCTTTCGGTTATTTTGTTAGGTTTTTGCTATCCCATCGGTACAGTCTCTCTCTGGTGCCGACGTCCCGGACCGACAGCTTAACGTACTAGTCGAAGAATGTAGGAAATGGTTTAATTGAATTTAACATAAATAATTCATTGCTCAAGGTTGCGAAAACAACGCGACCGGTCGGTCGACCACCGCCTATCAGTGCGTAAAAATAAACTATTAGATTATATACAAATTTCTAAGCCAAAGGTCTAGCATGTCGAACAGCAAATATTTTACGATCTTCAATTACATTGCGCCGGCTTCGCCTTCGGCGTGGCATATTGCATACGCTGAACCCTAATAAGTGGGCACGCATCTCGCTTTCTGCGCTATTATGGAATGCAATTAGTGTCAAATGCATTTGCAAGCGCTCGCCTTGAATCTACCGTTGGTCCGTAATGTACGATGATACTAAAAGGCCGCCGATCGGCTTTGTTTGCTTTAAGTTTGAAAGTTATTTAACTTTTACTCATCATTCGACGTATATTTTATTATGCAAGAACCGCCCGTCTGCGAGTGTTTCGTCATTTATAATAAAATTGTTATTCAGGCTTTTTTTTAAAATATATCTTCACTTTGTATCTCAGCTTTAGTACACGGGATCCGTACGACAGATAATATTGTCACAGCTCAAATCTATCCCCAAATATGAATGAAGTATAATTGAAATCCAGATTGAAATACATCCAGACATTGATGGACGAGGTGGGAGATTTTGCCTTTTAAGCTATTAGTGACGCTAAATTTGTCTGGATGCACAAAATTTAAATCAGATTTGATTTAGTCACTGTTAGACAGTGTCGTACTTCTTATTGTCGTCGTGATGCATCTTTGTCGTACTTTTAAGGTTAACTAGAACGTATTAATAAATACGACATTGGATTATTTTTTTTATTTGTTTAAAGACTGATAAAAATATTCAACGCACTTGTATTTGAAAGACATCTCATTTCTCTGTTAATCCATGACCCTTTTACGTTTTTTAACACGCTTTTATTAGCTCGGGATGTATCTATGTATGTATGTATGTATGTATGTATGTATGTATGTATGAATGTAACAAAATCTTTGAGCACGATTTTCAACGTGTTCTAAACACTTAATAAACTTGAAACTTTGCATACGTCTCAAGGACCGATGACAATACAATAATTTGATAAGTTTATCCTCTTATCCTGATCAGGATCGCCAGGATCGAATAATTTCGTCACGTATCGTCTGCGTGAAAACAAGTGGCTTATTACTGTTACTAAATTCTATTACTGTTTTGTAATAGAATTTAGTAACAGTAATAAATATTAATAATTGAATTATTGTTGTTTTGTTAAAATTACTAATTTTACCAATCAACCGAACTAAAAAGTGAAAAATAAATAGTTTAAAAAACTAAAAACACGCTATTAAAGCACATTAAACTAAAGTAAAAAATAATCCTTAATATGAACTCAAAAATAATGAACAATGACGAAATATACTAGTGTTATTGTGGAAAAAGCGTGGGGCGCTTTGTCCCACATTTTCGTATATAGAGCAACCCACGCTTTTTCCACCACTAGTATATTTCGTCATTGTTCATTATTTTTGAGTTCATATTAAGGATTATTTTTACTGGTTAATGTGCTTTAACGTGTTTAGTTTTTTAATATTATTATGTTATATGCGTGAGTTGATTATCAACTGACAATATTATATAATTCAACGAACAACACCAAAAACTCGAAAAGCGTTTCTAACCGCGTTTGAATGAGTTAAAAAAATGTTTTTACGCCTAATCACATTTAGCAATACATCTATATTTAAAATCAACTATTGTCATAGGTGTCAGGAACTGTTAGCATCAAGAAAAATAATCATAAGCGGCAATATCATGAAGACAGATTTCATTTTACCATTTCTCATTCATACTCCACACATGTATGATTGTCATCTTCGGCAAGTATCTCGTAAAACTCGATTTTAATCGGTGGTTTACGTAAGCGACGGATTGTTTTGAGATCGCTTTTGAAGCCGTCACGCCTTATGGGCGAGGCGCGTCGTCACGTGTTCACGTCACGCAGAGAAAGCGTTTTACTTGAGTTATTTCTTCAACAAGAAGGTCAAATGCTTGTACAGCGTTGATAAAATTTTGATTTTTTTTTATATTACTTTTACATATACTTCCAAATTTCCCCGAATCCTTTGTTCTGTGCGCTTAAACGTAAATTAGAATTTACAATTGTTAATTCAATCAAATACATAATTAATTCATGCAGTTCACGAAACGTAAATGAATTACATCTTTGATATTTATCTGTCGATAAATAGTAGATACAAAAATTGTATTTAACGTTTATAATACGATGCTAATGTGAAAATTAAAAAGTGTATTCGACAAAAATCTATTCGCATATTTGAAATAACTGTTTGTTTATGACACCGAAGGTCAGTCTACATGGTAGGTTTCAAAATTAAAGCATTACATCGTAAATAATGAAAATTACCTAGGAATAATGTAACTTTTGAGAATAAAAATAAAATACTTTTCATTCGTAAAAAAAAGGGTTTGGGGGAGCATCAATTTGGAAGAAACGACATTCGACACAATTTTACATTGACTTGTAGCTGTGGCGGATTTACACATTTGCCGCCTGTGGACTATTTCAAAGTTTGCCGATTACCGACTTCTACAATTTAATACCCTGGTTTTCAATCATATTAATTATATATATTTTTTTATTATTAAAATTGAACTTTATGCTTTATACACTATCTTCCTAATAAGAGATCACCTGGTGAAAACACGATTTTAAAAAATCGGACTGAAAACAGTGACTTTTCAATTTTATGATTTTTTTCAAATTTCTTCAAATTATCCAGCGACACGAAGCTGCCTATGTTTACAATAAATACGGAAGGTGGTTCTTGATATCGAGAGCGTGACTGCTATCGTAGAGTGAAAACAAGGGCAATTATTATATCATTTTGTTCTTATATTTGCATATCTCTAGCTCTCCGACTGCAAAAAGTCGCAGTCGTAGAGCTAGAGATATGAAAATAAAAAATCATCAGCGTGTATTTATTTACGCATTGCGGAAAGTGCATTTATTTGCTATTGGCATTATGAATCAACAGGTGTGCCGAAATTTTACGTACTCGATTCGATTGATAGAAGTAATAGAAAAATATGACAATAAACTTTTCATCTTTAAAGACCATTTCTCTTTGTGGTTTGTGCGATCTGTCTTCCCCGTTGCATTACAAAATGCGCATTAAAGTCGGCGAAAAGTTTAGGCTAGACTATATGAAAAAAAATATAACTTATTCCATACAAAACCTACGGTCAAGTATTCGCCAAAAAGTCTCAACGGGTTATCAAATTTTATGGTGCGAAAATTTCCATAGCGAGTTGAGTACTTTGTTGCCGATAGTATCCTGCCCCCGATTCGTTCAAATATAATGCCTTTCCTATTTGAAAACATTTTAGTGATGATGAAACTTTAAACTGTAAAAAAATCATTTTAGAACGTGCTTTATGTCCTTTGTTTCATCATAAGTATATAAACGGAGCATAACGTAAAATAGGATAACGTAACGTAAAATAACCAACAAAAAAATAATAAAACAACTGTAAATCAACATTCGAAATCAGGTGTACAGCGTCTGTTGAAATATTGCGCAGGCGCATTTGTCTGTCTCCTAATGACTCATTATGCACAATAAATCAAGAAATTGTATATGTCCTGCAGATATAAATTTTGTTTTAAAACAGTAGGTACTCTCTTAGGACTTTTAATAAATCTTTTCCACCTCTATAGATAAAAATAAAAAAAAAATCTAACACTCGGTGTGCAGTAAAACCGCATCTAATCTAATAAAAGTACTTTTCAATCGCATTATAGATATCAATCTCTAACGAAACTAGTCCGACCTTCGAGCTAAGAATAAAATGCACCTAACCTTTTATTTCATTGCCGCGAAAGGTCGCTCGATGAGTGCAATTCGTAAAACGAGCAAAACCAAAAAAAAAAATACATATAGATGCATTCACATCTAGACGTAAATTCGAAACGGTCCACACGCGCCGACGCGCTCCGACCGCATGGTGTTACGTGTCGGCGAAGACCGACGGGCTCGTTCGGACCGGCCGGCCCGCTGGCCGACATAGCCGACGTCCGTCATAACTCATTACGTAAGTGTCAAGTTTGCCCCTTTAAGTCGATACCGTGTTTCGTTTCCGGCGACAAATCTCTAAGGCGTTCGTCGCCGTAGAGATTTGTCGTGTCGAATACGACAAATGTGTCGTGAGAATAATGATAATCGCTCACGTTTATTACACACCGAGAACGAATATTCTTGGTGCATTTTTCTGTGCACGATTTGGCGAAACGCGCGCCACCGTACGGATTATTGTTTACATTATCGAGCTTTTCGAAACCGAAAAATGGTCACTTGGCTACTTTTAAGCTGTTCGATCTTTAGATTTTCGGCAATTAGGTGCTTTCGTAACTGTTGTCGTGACGATATTATCGTGAACGTGGACGGCACGTTGCCGGCACAGGGTAGTCGAATGTATGGAGATGTGTGAAGGCGCTTTTAATTTTCCTTCCACCGAGTATTCTTTAAATGTAATCTGTAGCTACAGGGATTCACATTGATGTGTGAGTATGAGTTCACTTGCCGCGCTCCCCCGCCACCCGCCCGCTTGGGCCCAAGCGTTCCCGTCGGAACTCGGGATCGCTTTGTTCACGCTCCTACCTACTATGTATGATAGTTATTAGTTTTTATGATTATTGAATAATAAAAACATAATGTTAACTATTAAGTTAAGAATGAAATTGACAATCCTTGTTTGTGGGATAGTATTTGAAAATTTGACTGGATCATCTTTCAGTTTTTCAAATAATAAATGGAAGTCACTTATATGAATATATTTTAGTTTTAGCACCGAATGCTGCCAAAATTTTATCGTTATTTATCTCTTTTCAAGCTTTAAACATAATATAGAAGACGCAGCCGAATTGCTTGGTCCGCACTCTTCTCATACACTGCATAAATGTTTTTGAACGTCACGGCACGAAAATTATGGAAACGGCTTTACCGTGAACGTCGACGGGAGCGATAACGTTAAATGGAGAATTATAAAAGCGATTAGTCTTTTTCAAAACTGTTAGGTAAACTATTACAAAGTGTAAAAAAATGTAAATTATTAAATAAGTTGTTTAAAAGCATTGGACTGAGCTTACCGCATTCAAAATAATTTTATGAACACAAAAAAAAATACATCAATCAAAATTTTATAGAAAAATATCATTTTGAAAATAATTCGTTCTTAATATCTTTCAAACAAATGAGCCTAATTTAATAAATAAATTTGTTTTACATATTTGACACAGTTTTATTGGCAATAGAGTTGATTACCTTTGGAAAAAGGTAGAGTGGATTAAAATTATTTCAGTAAACCTTTTTTATGCCAAATATTTTTGAGCTTTCTCCAAAACTACTTGGTCGTTTTTTGTTAAATGTGGTGGAAATCTGTCAAGCCCTTTCAATGATAATTGTAAATCTCGATCTTCCCAAATACGTTACCGTACTATACACACATGCACTTTGTTCCTTGAACATGGTCATAAAAAACTTCCTATATTCGACGAACAAACATTGACTTCTATTGAAAACTCTATCGTCGAAAATCGGAATGATGGACAATTTCTTTCCGAATTTTACCAAAATTTTTAAGTTGCTCAGCGCCAAATTGAAAATATTTAAAGGGATAACTTTCGATATAAAAAAAAATGTATCGCGCTTTAAAAATATACAAGAAGACTCAATAAAAATATAGTGAAAAATTATGCCTAAAGTCAGAATACGTTCTTAAATGACCCCGACAAGGCATTTTCCTAAGTTTTCTCATCGTAAATGTGCCATGTATAGTTACGTATAAACAATGAAAGCTAAAAAGCTCGCATTGTGCATTCGTAGCTAGCTAGTCTAGCTCGAGTGAGGGTCTTTTTACATTACGGCTTGTGCTTGGCTTAACTTCGTATAAAAATAGCAATTAATGTGATCACTCCAGGCAGTGCCCAAAGTGCTTTTCTCGTAAAGGCAATGAATGCTTTTTATAGCCGAAAATACTACATTTAAAGTTGAAAAAAGATGTTTAATAGAATTTTAAGGGTAAGAGTCGACAGCGATGGTCTCAGAAATTAAATTGAATAAAACGAGTAGAACACTTGGAAATGGTAGATGCAAGTCATTACTAAGTTTCAAGGGAACGTAAGAAATATGGGAGAGCTATGGGACTCTATTCAGATATATGATAGAATGAATTTTACAGCCCACGTTATCACTTAATAGTATCATATAACTAAATTCGATCGGTGGGCGTAATCAAGCGCCGGTCGTGAAACGGCGCCGAGAACACAAATAAATATTCGTTTTCGATTTTTTTTTCCTGTAAAATATTGGAAGGGAAAGTGATCAAACGTCGAGCGCAAATATCGGCGCGTAAGCATACACGCTCAATCCGGACACAGATGTTTGAGCAAGCGCAGTCGACTAAAGTGGAATCCTGCTGTGTTAGCGGATTACAACCGGAGAACAAAAAGGGAAGCCGTATGTTATTTGTACATGCAGTAAAAATATAACTGACCGATGGCTGTACTTGCGAAATATTTATGAAAATCTAAAATAGAAGGTATTTAGAGATGAAATAATTTTTAATTTTTTTATCTCTCTGTAGGTTTGTTTGTTCGCTCATCGCGTAGAAACCATTACACAGAATAGAATGTTGCTTTCTCAGGTGTATTTTTGAAAGAATAAGTTAAAAAAGAGATACAAATTATTTGATACAACGCGTAGAAAAGTGGACTTATAAACAAAACTCTCTCTTATACTGGGAAATTGAGTTAATTATGAAAATGTATGCTTTTGTATTAGAATTTTAGTTCTTTGTGGCTTTAAATCAAGTCATGCTCTCTTATTATTACACCTTTAAACATCGAGAAGAGAACAGGACCGGGATCGAGATTATAGTGGACACAACGTCATCGGTCGATATATATGATTTAGAAATTCATTTTATGTCCGTGACGGCGGTGCTGCGAGCGAATGCTAGTTTATACACGTATGTATATAGAATATATGTATATATAATAAAAAGCAAATGTCAATTTTAATATTAATAAAATTTCGTCCACTGGCCTTGAAGCTAAAAAAATGTGATATTGGATTCCTTTGCCGCATAGATTAAATGAAAAATGACATATTATCGCATACAATCAGAATATTGTCCTCTAGCTCTGTGAGAAAAAACTCGTTGATCCAAAAGCAGTGACAAACGCATTGCGCCCGCGGCCTCGCCGTAACAATTCTTGTAACTTGCACTTCTCTGTTGTTCTCAATTCTATAAACCGGTGAAGCGACATCTATAGATAACTTTCATTGTATAATTTTATTTTCGAATCTTTCTTACGTAATTTATGAGATGTTTACATTATACATTACATGTATTATTTATCAAGTATAATTAATAAACATAATTTGATTATATCCATATGTTAAGTAATATGTTGTACTAATAATCAAGTATGTTACATGTAATTTAACTCCGTTTTACACGAGCTTTTTGTCGACTGCAACCTTATCGGCATATTTATCCGTCTAAATGTTTCGTGAACGAGATCAAAGACGTCTGTCGAATCTTCAAATTATATCATATAAAAAAAGGAATTCAATATTACTAATAAAACTTCCATTTACAATATTGTATTCACGAAAAAACATTTATTTACTTCACTTAAAGCGAATTTATGAAAGAATTACTACAAAAAAGCCTTCATGAATATTCTTGCACATAAATACAAATAAGTAATATTTCCATTTTCCTATCAGCTCTTAAGCACATGTTGATAGGACTATAAACTTTTATATTTACTGATTTACTCCTCCTAGGATTAGAAATTTTTTAGCTCGTAACGTCCACCTACCCACATCTATTCATATTTGTATTCAAAAGAAGGTCTATATCAGTCGTAATATTGATCAATAACGAAAATCCAAAAAAAAACAGCCAAATTCAAATCTTATTACTTTGAGTGAGGAGTTCAATTTACACATGGTCATCTCGGAAAAGCCTTAACGATTTCGATGCAAATTTTAAAAAAGCTTTTGTATAACTCTACGAGTTTATGTACACAAGAGTCTTCCTGGAAAAACGAGTTTTTTTTTGTAAACGTGCTTTTTTTTTTTAGCGACATTAGCGCAATGCTACTAAATTTTGAGTTAATCACATTGTTGCTGTGTTATCGATTCTCAACAATAAATGACACTATATGACATAAACTACAGATGGAAAAATATGTGTTATAAATGATATGTACATATACAGATAGTATCTAAGCAATATCCATAATTTGCAGTTTTACGATTAAAATCGTAAAACTGCAAATTATAGAGTTGACTTAAAATTTACAACTATTATAAACTACAGTATTAATAACGAAATATAGATGTATTAATGAATAATAAAATTGCAATTAACAGAAATTTGCGCAGTTAATTCAATAATCTTAAGTATTTCCGCGAAATAGCAGTGATATGACGTAAAAAGACAGACAAGCTTTGTATACTTGAATATTTTAAGAAAATATTTCGCTATTTAAATATAGTTTTTTGTGCGCATTAATAAAAAAAAAATCAATGTTTACGCGGATTACACGTGCGAATTTCCGCGTCTAGAGGTTACCGAGTGTGCGTTGACAGGCTAATGATAGCTGCAGTTATGAGCGTGTCGGGGTGTGTTAATACTTAAATAACAAAATGGCGGGTCTACCGTTGTCTTCTCGCCTTTTAAAGATAACTACTACATTATTAACTCGGTAGAAGAACACGCGTTACAAAGTCTTTAGGAAAAAAAATAGCTGTCTGTAGGTATGTAGTTGCCATTAGAATTTCAAAATTGCTGGTTGATTGCTATGGTTGTTGTTTAAAAATAGAGGAACTTACTGGAATCTTTTTGTCACCCTGATATTTAAATATCAGATTCTAAGACAAAGAGATTTTAGATCTACGACTTTCATTCTAAAAAAAATGTAGAGAAAACTTTGTTTAGTACTGCTATTTGGAATATTGTTGTATTGAAATGATTTCGTTTTGATTTATTTGCTTATTTTTAATGATATACCTTTTCTCTGAAATTGACTAAATATTTAAAAGTATTTGATTACTGTGTGCCAGGGGAGTATAAAAGATCGTCGATATTTAATACGAAATCAAGTGTAGTTATTGTGATGACTAGCTGATTAGGAGCCCCTTTTGTTGCTTAATGCTATCAAATCAGGCCATCGAGCGCTATCGCGATTGTCATAATGCAACATTAAGTATACGCTCAGCTTTAAATTTATTCGAGTGTTTCAAAGCGAGTGCCCAAAATTCCCAAATTTTTATTGATTCGATTTTTTTATTTGTTTTTTTTTAGCATTATTGTCAATTTTTAGTATTATTACATAATTTTTGATATTAACACTCAGTAGTTCATCTATACAATATGCTGCTTGCATACTCACATGAGACAAATACGCAAGAACAGTTACAGATTTTAATCGCAAGTAGTATTGGAATTTTTATGCAAACAGGCAATAAAACCATTATAATGAAATATTACTTAGAGTAAAGGGAATTTAGACATTATTGTACATAACAAATGTTGAAATAACAAATTAATGGATAAATATATGCTGTAAAATATAAAAACGCACATTTCAAGCGATATTCACTATGGCTTATGAAAGTTTCAAATTAAAAATATGCGTCTGAGATTATCGTGAAATTCTTTCGAATTCCCACGGGAAATGTAAAATACAATAATCATTTTCGACGTGATTGAAATCATAGACAATACCTGCGAGTTGTACTTGCAATAAACGAACTTCAGTGTTTATTAATCGAACCGCGAATCGTGTACTGATTAGATATCGGAACAGAGATTGGAATCGACATCGTAATTAAGAATCTCTTTCGTGTCCATCTGTCAGCAGTTATTATCAGCTGACGTCAGTGTAATATATTATAAGAGTGGATACGTAAACATCGCACGAGAATCGATAGGAAACAGTTATAATAATACACTGCCAATGTACTCGCGTAAACCCGGAAATGAGCTGCGTGGGCGCATCGTGACGGCCTTGACACGTTTATCTGCACACTCGGTCGGCGTTCGCGTCGGTGCGACACGCCACCATGCGCGTCGGATTCGACTCGACACAATACGAATCGGGTATAAGTGCGAATTGCATTAATTGAACTTTGAACTTTGAGGAAATTGCCAACTCTGTAAATAAGCTTGTCATTGCTGATTTAATTTAGATATCGAAAACGGCTAAAGCATGAATCAAAACCCGCCATTAGGTGTTCAGTAATAACAAATGATATGAAATTTGCAATTGCACAAGTTGAAATCAACCTGATGTTGCATAACTCTTTGTGTGTATGAAAAAAAATGTTTTACATTTTCTTTTTCAAATGTGTAATGAGTGAAATCTAATTTTTCATTTAAATTTAAAATATGGAGGCGCAAATGTAATTTGAATGGTCGATATTGTATTAAAATTCACATGTCCATATAGGATGTTCATTTTATTGCTACTGTTCTAAATATGTGGATATCTAAAAAGTTGTAAAAAAGAATTATTCAAACATATTGTCGTTGAATTTATTTATAAGATTTTATTATTGATTTTTTTTTTTTGGAGTTCTATAGAACACCTGGTTCAAAAGTTAGAGCACATCAGATAAAGTTAATGGCTTTGTATGCCAATAAACCACAAAATAACATCTCAAATGAAAACTCATTCATGAAACTTTAATGTATTTTTAAATATACACTCAACGACAACCCGCACAATGGATATCGTAAAGTGAATTATCATACTTTATGTATGCAAACCCAACCCAAATTATATTTTCGTAATATCTTTACGAATTGTATGGCGATTCAGGTAAGGCATCTGTCAGTAAAATTGCATCAGAACAATGAAAAAATGGTGGCATTGTAAGAAACAGATATACGTAAATTTCTAGACTTTTAGGATTCATTTTCAGCTTTCTGATAAAGGAACCATAAAGACGATCAGTATAAATTTACCGTCATTTACCGTCATCCCAAATCCTGTTTTATGGGTCACGGGCGAAACGGATAAAAACGTTGTACGGTGTTTGATGTTTAAAAGGTGTTGGTATTAGTTTATTCGCGTTTGCCTTAAAGGAAAAATGTGTTCGATTCAGATAATTCACTATTTTGGTGTGTATAGTTCTTAAAGTTCGGTAAAAGGTCTAACTGAAGTAGTTAAAATGATAACTCGGAACGTAAACAATTTGAGAAATATGAAATAAGAGAAAAAAACCGATCAAGTGCGAGTCGGATAAGTAAACGAAGAGCTTCGTACCACCGCACAATACTTATTATTATATATTTTGTAGAAAAGTCTAGTAAAACACAAGAGAGGTGTGCTACAGCAAATGTGATCATTCGTACGGATCTAGGCGCAGGCGTCGTAGGCGCAAGTACTTTTAGCGCCAAGACCGCCTCATACTTGGCCAGTTTTTAACATTAGTTGCTTTACTAATAGTATGGATTTTATACTAGTTAGACGCTTCCACCTATTACCATTATTAATATCGAACAAAAATGCTGAGATAAACAGTTGAGATGGGGAATATTTTTAATTTTTCAGTTCTTTTTTATTACTATATACATATATATATATATATAAGCGATTATTTAAATTTACGCATGTATAAATAATAAAAAAAAGAATTCTTTGATGATGTTGGGTACAGAAGTTGTAAACTAATGCTTGAGGAATTTCTAGAATAGCATAAAGTCTAGAACGAGGCTAGATCGAACAATATATAGATAGAACAGTCGACGCGTTTCGCAAGCCGCGAGGTCGCGCCGTTGGCTCACGACGCGCCGCGCGTGCACTAAGAGCCTCTAGGCTAAGAACTCTCTTTGTATGGATCCTTTGTTGAGAATAAAATAAGATATTACTCGTCCATATTTAAAACGCACAGAAGAAAACAAAAATCTTTTTTTTTAAGAAGCATTAAGTAGAAACGATAAATAAACAATATCTGTAAATATAATGTTACAGAAATTGGTTAACGATTACGCATTACTGTGATTTGAGGAGTGACATAAGCCGCTCGACGATATAATAAACATAGAAATATAAAAATCATGATTTCAGCATGTTATCATTAATTTTATAATCCCTTATATGTACCCGTATACTTGGTAATTACTGAAAATGAAAGCATAGAGATGAAGTATATATTTAGATCTTACGAACCACATATAATAAAATTAAAACAAACTATTATGTAATGAATACTTATGAAAGTTATTCTTTGCTTTCTAGAAGCTACCATAAAAATTATGTAATGTGGTGGCAGGGTTTTCCTTTTGAATTTATACTAGGCTCATTATGGCTCACGTAGCCTGTTACGACAATAATAAAATGCAATAACGTATGCAAAACGTTTTACGGACTACCGGCTATTTAAGTAACACGCTCGTACGCCCTCTCTTGAGACGAATTGGAAGTTAGAAAAATATTTCACAAGAGAAACAAGTCAGACGTAAAATCGGTATTCGATATCTCGGGTGATTTTATCAAACGACACGACGATCTGTGTACGAAATCAGATACCTGCTAAAAAATTGATACGTTCAGACCATCGATAATACAAATAAATATGCAGCTTCTGGTCGTCGGATTTTAATTCAAACATTTCATACGAAGAAGCGGATTCGCTTGTCCATTGCGGATGATGTGGTATTGATGTTTTGTTTGTGTAGGGTCTGGGAAAAAGTTTTGTCATATTTTATATACAATTTCAAGATAAATTTATATTATATTTCATTTATATTTGATTATAATATGTATATGCCACTATGTTCAACAACTTATTACCATTTTATACGTAGCGACATAATCCCATTGCTGTAGAAATTTTAGGACTTCTCATTAAAAAATTGCGACAAGTAGTTTTAACAGTCATTTGTTAATGTTAACGTAATACTACTTAAGAATTCTGAAGAGACCGAAACAGGTGAAAATCTGAGGGTGCAAGGTCAGAGCTATATGATGGATGCCTAAACACTTCCCAACCAATTTTTTTCAATATTTGCTGAGTAGCTAAAAATGTGTGTGGTCTGGTGTTATCATGGTGAAAAACCACACCCATTCTGTTGATCGCTTCCGGTCGTTTTTTCTCTACTTCTTGCTCGAGTTTCATTAATTTCTAGCAGTAGAAATTCGAATTGATGGTTTTGCCCGGTGGTAGAAGCTCATAACGAACAATCCTATCAAATTATTTCAAGTTAATCCGGGGTTCACTATAGTCTGTGGATCTTGCTTGACCATGATCTTTTTTGCACGTTCTTGTCGTAGGTGATCCATTTTTTATCACCAGTAATCAATCTTTTTAAAAACGGTTTGGTTTCATTAGGTTCCAATAGCGAATGACCAATACACATATTGAACGGTATCTAAATCAGGCGGAAAACGAGGCTTGTTACTCGACATAATATTCTGAGAAAAAAAAAAGATCCCGCATTTCACTATATCTTATCGATATGTCGAGACATACCATCCCCTCCGAATTGCAGCCAATACTTACGTGACTATTCGTCGCAATCAGAGCGATAAAACTTTTTTAACCGATGTGGATTCGAATTCATAGCCATCATTATCATCATTAAAAAAAAAATTATAGCTCATCGATGATTTTTTGTGACGTTCTCTCCTGGAACGTGAAGCGGACGTAGGTACATACATTTTTTCGTATCACCGTATTTCGTCCTCGCGACGGACGCGCGCGACCTTCGCTCCGACGTATTATTAGTTTGCGTTCAAAACGGCGCCGCCACACGTCACGAATGTATTGGCCGCTATTAAGCGAGATGATGACACTATAGGGAAACTTTGAGAGATATACGCTCGAGATTCACGATTTAACGGATAATTTTATATGCGCGATTATCGTATTTTTTATACATTCAATCATTCGCCTCACGATGTAAATATTAACGTTAAATTTGTAAATTACTAATTTGCAAATCTGGCAGATATACCTGAGAGTAAGGACGTGATTAAACTTCGTTTGTTATCCGATTGTCAAACGAAATAATAATTGTTAAATTGCATTTTTTATCAATTCTATAACTATTTGGTTCCAAAAAAATAATTTAGGAAACGGTAATTCTAAAATTTTAACGAATCGTAATTTACCGTTAATATTTCATAGCTTGATAACAGGTTATAGTACCATCGTTGGCGCCACTGACAGTTTTTCAACCAAATGTTCCATTATTTTCGGTTACATAAAAATAGAAAACACACGAAAGTGAAATATTTGTTTTTGTATATTTATTAGTGAAATTAAGTGTTACGAGGTTATTTCGTGGTCTAACCAAATATACGTAACGGATATTTCGATACAAAAGACTTCAACGCGCTCATTTAAGCTTCCAAAAACAAAGCATATAAAAATGTGGTAAGTAACTTATACATTTCTTCAGAGTCATTGCCAAATTATACGCGAAAATTACAATTAAAAAAATATAAATGAGACCGAAAATAAGATTTGATATGCATAAAAGAGATTTTGAAAGGAATTACTATATATGGATGAACTTCTTACTCTGCAAAATTTCGCAGAAAAATTTTTCATCAAGGTTGAAAAGGTTTTTTGTGTATTTTAAAATCTGAAAAAAGCTTATGATAGAGTGGAGTCAAATGATATATGGAAGTCTTTGTCCTTGTGTGCTGCGATCAGTGGATTTATAAGAGCATAAAAATGTCTGCATAAAAGCTCCTGTGTTTGCGTGACAATTAACGAGGCGTACATTGCTACTGGTGTGTGACTACAATAGCTTTATCGTAACTTTCAGTTTATTCGTGAATGGCTGTGTTTATGATGTAAGAAAGTATGAATGTGAATAAAAATGGATGAGCTATCTGTCGAATGCCTTCTGTACGCCTACGACTAGATGAAATTCACATTGTCGAATCGTGCGGGTTGCAGGAGAAGCTAAGCGCTAATGCCGTTTGGGTTGAGAAAAAAAGGTGTGAAAGTAAAAATGAGTTAAACTAAAATCAGTTTTTGAAATAAACGAAACGCGACTGAATGGAACAATATTGATTGGAGTTGAGAGATATGAACAATTGGAAGAGATTATCTATTCGGGTTGTTCGTTCACAAATGACGTTGTACACAGTAGGGACATCCAAAGGGATAAATGCGAATAGTAAAAGTGTCTCGCGATAAACGCGTTTGAACATCCCTAATAGGGTTTTGCTCCCTATAATAATGTACGGCACGGAAAGTGGGATGTGACAGAAGAAACGTAAAAATGACTGAATACAGTGGAGATGAGATCCGTGTGTAGTATAGTGTGGAATGTTGTTGAAATAGAAATACAAAAATATTCGATTTGCAAGAACGGTGGGGTTTGATACGAGATGTGGTTAAATTGTGAAGAAGTACGTTTAGGTGGTTTGGCTATCTGAAAAAGATAAATGTAAGCGATCCGACAAAAGAAAATTATAGAGTGAATTTGTGTTATATAAATGGATTAATATGAACGAAGTGTCATCAAAATACTATAAATAAATTTAATTTAATAACGTTTCGTTTCCATGTCTGGGTGTATAGTGATGGCACCGACGATGATGGTCATGATGAACGGCGTCAGTTTTCGTCAACTCATCGCAAGGGCAAAATCTTCACTATCTTATATCAGATTCGAAGCTTTTGAGCTCACACCCTCCTCGCTGTTCCAGTGTGAGTTGAAAGATATTAGACAATATTTTGCAATTTAGATTATTGTATTCGCTTCGAATGCGTCTCGTACTAAAGTCCATGGGTGATAAATAGCTTCTTTTTTTTTTTAATATGCAAATCTCGGCGAGCGTTCGTCACGACGGACCTCGGGAATGCAATGTCAACGCGGCACGCAACGCGTTTCATCACAACGATAAATCATCGGCTGCATCATCGCGCATCATTACAGTAGCTTCACGGGTCCATCTGCGTTCTGACATTGAACTTTTGCCCAATCGCCTGACATTTCTCCGCCGGGAGGCGCTTTCGCAACCGCCCCCGTGGCCGATAATGATAGATAAGGCCAGAAATGGAATGCTATCGCCCGATAATGTGCCACGAGCGGCGCGAGCGGCCGTTTTGCGCAACTCGTCCTTCGGCGTATCTCGCTTCCATTCATCTCGCTCGCGGCTTAATTACGAGCGCTCATTGTGCTGAGCGGGCGCGTGGGACAACTTTTTTGGCGCAACAAAAAAAAAAAAACTTCACGAGATACCGCGGCTAATATCGTTTTGTTCGCGTATAAAATTACACACTTTACGCGGAGAACGAGGAGAGGTCAGCCGTGTGGGAGTTCACTTAACATTGTTCGTGGAATGTGTAATTTAACCTAATATATTTGTCTAACGAGTCGGAGTTTTAATGTATCAAGATGGATCTGTTAAAATTTTCAAAATATCGCGCTTATAAGATTTTCATTGTTATTTTTTTTTTTAAATAATTAGTAGATTTTTCTCTACATACGAAATTCTATTTCACTCAATTTACCCAATACAAGTATAAAAGCATGAATTTTTTTTTGGTGTGACTACAAAAAAAGTCTTTCCTCAAAAAAGGTTGCAGCGAAATAATTTTTTGAATAAGTAATAAAAATAACAATGTCATTTAAACGATGTTTCAAATCACTGATTAGTCCTGTTGACTTGCTGCTTATTCAGATTTTAATATTATATTGCAGTACTTGTCATACTTATATAATCGATTTAATATATTTCTTAGCTTTCAACTTCATCGGCAAAATAATCGAGGACTAATTATGTATGAAGAATGAGTAACTTTTTTGTTTTAATGGGTGATTTAATTGCCTTATCCATTAAAACAAATGCGTAATGGTTTCAGAGGGAGATAGAGAAAGTAAAGGTTCCATCGCAATAATGCCATTTGGCTGTGCCCTTGACTCCGTGACCGCAATATCGCTGATGACTTCTAACTGGCAATTTTTAAATCTTTTATAATGCCTCACAGCCGAGACGAGCGATGTGGTTAAAAATAATCGTGGGCAATTTAGCCGTAGAATCGTTTTAACTAGAGGTTACGGTAACTGTTATGTTTATTGGCGTCGTGAACCGGCTGCGATGGTAACAATCCTGCGGTATATATTTTGAAATAGATCGTTACAAATATACGCATTTGAAGCTGGTAATGCAATATGAAAAACGATATCAACGAATAACAGAAACATAGTTTACGGGATCAATTTGATAAATATGCATGCAATAGGATTTATTTAATTATCATTACAGACATGCCACATACACGTTTATATCCCGCCACGTAAGGGCGTCTCTTTTGTTTACATTCGCCAGTCAACGCTTCGGATGAGGTTAATTAAGATGTATTAAACTGATCGTATCGCTTCGCACTGTGAAATGGAGTTTGAAAAATAAATCATTTTTAAGACCGTATTTATACAAAGATTTAGATTTGCAAAACGATAGTTAAAATTAAATAGATCCTAATCTCAATTAATTTAGCCAAACTCAATGTAATTAAGAATAAGCTAATAGACGTTAATAAGACTGAAATTTTTGAGCAAAACTTTTATGAAATACACGATAGTTTTCGCTCATTAATGTCAGTCCCCTCGAAGGGGAGGTGACTTCTTATTATCACGACTGCCAAAGGGTATGAAGGGTATGCGCTTTGGGTGAGCCCGGTGCAGGTAGAATACTGTGAGTGACCGTCGTCACCAGTGCGGTCACATCGTTCGGGACCAATGGATGTTGAGTCGTCTAGCTTTTTTATGTTAATTAGAAAGGCGGCATTTTCGTCCGTCCCTTTTAAATGGGAAATTAATCATGATTACTTTTGGCATATTATCTATCTATTTTATTTATAACTGTAGTCACAATTATTTACGACTACAGTTAGTTGTATTTTTTAACTAACCAGAGGAGCATCGACAAATTGGTGTTCGTAGATGAAACGGAAGCGTAATGGAGTTATTACGACGCTGCGAATTTTAATTCTAGGCTCGATCACCGAAAAATCGTGCGGAGCTCCGTCAAGAATATATACGCTCCGCGTCCGCGCCTGACACAGATACATAATGCGGGATGCGCCGGCGCCGGTGTTGCGACACCGCAGCGCCGGCAGGCTGCAGGCCTCTGACGTCTGTACGTGTACTTAGCTTTTAATGTTGTTCTATAAAGCTAGAGCTTATCTTCTGTATATATATAAAAATGTATGTTCGTATCTATGAGATTACTAAACACCAACACTGTTTGACCGATCATCGCTAAACTTGGCACATTCAAGTATTTTTTCATGGAGAAGATTTTCATGTAGTTTATTTTAGCATTTGTCACGTACTTCCTCCGCGTATTTGTACTATTGTATCTTACTATTAGACCGATTCTAAAAACTATTTCACTTATAAAAAAACTACATTATTACCCCGGGTAATGTAGCTTCTATTTCGATACTAGCATTTATTTCGACTTCGTATGAATGAAAAATGACAGTCGATAGAATTATCTAAATTGAAAACGACATTGAAAACCGGAACAGGAACCGAAATTGGAAAAGGGATCCGGGGTCAAAAATGCATGTAAGATCGGAATTAGAATTATAAGTGTGACCGGGATCGAAATTAGAAACAGCACCGTGACCAAAACTCAAGCGGGAACGACATTTGGATTGACAGCAAATCTATCAATATAAAGGGTGAATGAGTATATGTCCACGTATACATCCAATCCATCCATCCATACATCCAACAAACAGCACGCTTGAAACATATTCAAGGAAATGAATCTGTCATTAATTCCATACCACGTGTTTAAGGCGATTCCGTTGACCTTCGAAGAGTTTCCATGTGAACACAGACCGATCGTAGATACAGCATTAGGTCATGACTAAAATTGTGAGTAGTCATTAAAATTTTGTATGTAAGCTACGCTAAGTCAATGTTGTTAACCTTTAAATAGTACCCTGTGAAAACACAAGCTGATTGACAAATCGAACTGCAGTATCTGATCAATGCTACAATATGTATCTACTGCCGTGAAACGGAATTGGTGTACAGAATTTCAAGTTGATCGAAGCTGAAAAAGTCACCCAAAATTATACAATGCGCATACACGTGAAGTTAGATAACATTTCTTAACTTATTTAGGTGAAAATTGATGAAATTCACAAGTTTCATTCAATTATTTTGATTATCCTTCAGGACAAATTTGAAATGACATAGGTAAAATTTAGAAATTCAAAAAAAAAGTAAATAGTTGTTTCATCTTAATAGCCCAAATTCAATGTCTCTTTAAATCAATTCGCATATTGCTTGACGCATGTCGGTGGCAAGAAATTTAATATTGTTTTTGGTTTTAAAATCTTTGGAATTTGTATTTCGTAGTTTTGCACATTACGATATTCATGCATACCGCAAAGTCGCAAGAATGCTGAATGAATTTTTTTTTTCGAATTTGTGATTATATCTGTATGTTGAAGTGTATAGTTTTTTATCCGAAATAAATATTGAACAACTGATTTAAACGGATAAATTAAATAAATAAATTAAATTTTTCATCGCTTTCTTCGTTTGCTTTTCCTTGTGATTCCCTATTACCCTAATCACATCTTAATATCATATTGATATCGTTATTATAAGGATATCGTTATTGGTCTATTCTTTACATATCAATATTTTGTATGAGTTGTAGCCCGCCACCCCGCCCACATGAATTAACGTATTGCCGAATAATAATAATAAATAAAATATATTAACAATAATATAATAATAATAATATGCACAGAAATTTTTCATCTCAAAATATTGATCTATCACGCTCTCAACCGTGACCTTGATTCCGATTTCGATATTTACTTCGACCACGGTCTTCATACAGACAGTGAATCTAGTTCCTCTCGATTCTCTCAATTCTTGTCCAAGTTCCATCCTCGTTTCAATTTCAACCAAAAACAATAGATATTATTAAAGAAAAAACAACCGTATTACTATAGTTTTTGTTATTTCCCACGCAACCAGACCACAACGCAACACATCGTAGTCACGGCGGCGAGGCGGCTGCTTCCATAGGTTCCATAGCTAAATTTTATTTCAAAGTAAATATATTATTTTAATGAATACATTTCGATGAAATAAGCACTAAATGTTACTCCGACTGAAGCCTAATATTTATCAACAATTAGATTTATTTATTAAATGGTTTTCCGTTATTTACGTTCAAACAAATGGACAAATCGACGTACAGAGAAAAATAAAAAAAATATTTTACATTCTAGTACTTATGCTTCGTCCCCTATCCGCCGGTTATTTATTTTTAAATACTTCATAAACAAACACACGAAATCCAAAATTTTATTATATGTATAGATTCCACTACACTAAATTGTATAAATCATTAAAGTAAATTTATGATGATTCTAAATCTGATATAAGGATGGTTTGAGAAAATTTTCGATTTAATCGTCAATCTCAAACTGTCACTCATTTGACAAGTAGTATCCTTATATTTAGACAGCCGAACATCTATCCTACATAGAGTAACATTTAATTTGTTAAATGCCCCTATATGATTAAAATTGTAAAATTATTAGGTTATTAGAACTATAAAAAAAAGAATTATAATAATCCTCAGGACTCTTTCTACGAAAATAACTTATTCGAGTTCTTAAATGATCAACGGTTTATAAAGAAACTGACTTTGTTTCAGTATTTGAGAATGTTCAGAGAGAGAAGAAATTAGATTCAAAAAAATCAAAGTATTATTCTCGTTTTCGAATGAAAAATCAAACCGCCATATTAATTTTGCAGAAAATTAAAGTATTAAAAATTTTCCTACAGGTAGATGTTTGCAATTATTTATATTATAATTATTGTACAAATTGTGATTATATTTCGCAAATTATATAGATATAATTACAATTTGAAAAAAAATCTTTAAATTATTTCATATTGTGATTATATCTACTTTTAGTTTGATTTTTTAGTGTTCATGTGTCACTATACTTTACTGTAAAGATAAGATTTTAATGTTATTATATTTGCATAAAATAGTAATATTCGAAAATTCGCGAATATGATTAATATGATACGAACACCAATAGAAATAAAGATGGTTCTAAATATTCTATGAAACAGTTAAAATGTACGTAAAATTACAGTTTATTCTTATAAACGATATCCCTATTTAACGATATCCAATAGATATAAAAACGATATCCCCGTACGTCACTGAATACGGTATTTTTTATGTGGTAGTATTTTCCACCTGTATTGTCGTATATAAGCATATAGTATAAAAAAATACCGTATTCAGTGACGTACGTTTTTTATGGCGACATAATTCCCTATTAGCCCTTCAATCAATTGCTTTTATACTGACATTTATTTAGTGAAATGTCACTCAGGCGAATTACAGATGCGATCATAAAACCCGATTTAGATTAAGAAGTTATTTTACGTTATGTAATATTTTATTAATAGCTTTTTTACATGTCTTCAATAAAATTGAGCGTCATACATGAATTTTTGTATACGCAAAAGGGAAAAAGAATTAGATTTGAGACAACTTATATTGTTATATCATCAAGAAAATTGTAATATTGTTAATAAAATTAAAATAATAATTATACAGTTAAAAAAATAGCATATCTTACTTTAATCATCATGTAAAAAGCTGTTAAGTGTTTTAATTATTTGTTAGTATTCAATATATGCATGAAAAAAAAAATTACAAAAAAATATGGTACCTATGTATATGAAATTATACAAAATAAATAATTATAAGATTTTTGTACCAATAACATCAATACGAAAATATTTATAGCGAGATCCATCTAAGTTCGTCACCGAAATGGTCAGGTCTTTGCACGGAGGTCGTGACTTCGTGACACTAAATTATGTGTTGTAAATTTGTCCCTTTATAAATCAATAATGATTAAATTTATTATTTTGCAGCGGTCGGCCTAAATTTCTTACATTTTCCGGATTACGAAAATGATGTCAAGAAATTAAATATAGATAGACTTTTTCTTTTTTGGTATGGCAATTTAAACAATACCAAAATGGAACAAAATGCGTCTCTTATCCTACAGTATTTTTATTTAATTATTAACAGTTTCTATTCTAAGTTCATTTACACTATCCAGATTTTTCATCTAGATTTGGACCAATAGAAGCAAAGTGAAGAAAGAGATCTATAGAATGAAAGGATTGGCAACGGGCATTCCGGCCAAATCGATGGCACATTAAAGAAAAAGACCAAAATTGAAGCACTCGAAACTTACAAGCTTTTATGAAACGATCGAGGAATGTCAATTATGCAAAAGAGGTACGTAAAGATCTTACGAAGTTCAACTATTTGGTGTCAGCCTACGACTCTGGGAAGTAGGCGTTAAGTTATTATGTTAGAGTTTGTGTGTGTGTGTATTTGTAAACAATTAATATACGAATGTATACATTAATTCTGTCGTCTGTCGTTATTGAATACTTCCTCGGGTTTGACAACGTATGCAATTATTTTCTTAATTGTTGGAGCAGTTACTTTTGAAGGTCTACTTGGATGGACAACAATCTATGAAAGGTATTTTTATTTTACATAAACATTTCCATTCAATATATTTATTAGTCACCCACAATTACTCGATGATGCACTTGATTCTTGTAGTTTTTTTTTCAATATTCTTCGCTTTAACGTGAGTTTTAATTTTAAAACATATCCGAGAAAACGGATTGCGAAAAGCAGTAAAAAATAAATGATCTATCTAGATCGACAGTTGTACCGACCGATCGTGTTGCCAAAACGCCGACGATAAATTACACATTTTAATATCAATACATATCGTGTCACTAATTAATCGATTTCACTCAGCTCCCGCACCAGATATAGTTGCACGATTTCGAACGAGCGCTGTTACTTAACGTTCGGACGTTAAAAACTATTTCAGGTTTCAATGCATGTTGTTTTACGGACTCGATTGTGACAGGCGCGTGTAAAATGTCGCTTTAATGTTTGTTGCGCGACGTCCGAGTCGATTCTCGTCCGCCTTCAAAGAATTGAATCAAAACAACAAAAAAAAAGAAAAGTTCTATATTTGTGATATCGCATAAAGGAATTTATAAACGGCGCAACTGGCGTTATATTATAATTTGGGGTAAAAGGGAGAACGAGCGGGTAACACCCGAACGGAAACAGACGGCACTGTAAAGGTGACAGCCAACCGGCCAGATGGTAAGATGACGTGCCATCGTAGAGCATCGAAACAGGATGGTAGAAATATCGAGCATAGTTCTCGTTTACGAACCCTTTGACACATTTCATTTAATTGAGTTTGATTGTAATATCGTTATTATAAATATGTAATAATTACAATAGTCTTTGTTATTGCAAAGCCTTATATCAATTCCTGTGTCAGCATCAGCTAAATTTACAAAAATAGCTTTTTGTAAATGCTATATTTTGTACACTTTTTTTTAGGAAAGAGTGTAATAAAAATTCAATATCTTCCAGCTAATTACACCAAAAGTTTTAGCAGAATATTTTGAATTACGATGTATTAGTTGTTAAGCGTTAAAGCTAAATTCTTTCTGATCTTATGCCAAAATATAAATTGTTCATTTAACAGTATAATGACTCATATATAACAACTTCAAAATTTACACTTCCTTGCAGTAATATCCGGTGTTTGCACGATTATTTTTATAAACACTTCATAAACTTTCGAATATTAAACGTCTTTGATGCCATTTAAAATTTTATATGAACGTATTGTTTATATATGTCTATTAACGATAATTATATTTTAATAAGTGACATATTGTAAAAGTAAAACATAGAAAACGAATTTATTTTCACCATAAAATGTAAATGTTTTTTTTTTTCAATAATTTTACATATGATTGTGATTTCGTATAATTTTGCTTTCATATAAGAGCTATCTACGAGTTTCTTGGTCGTTGTTCTTGAGAGACAACTGTATTACGAACGACTGGTAATTTAAAAAAGTGATAAAAGCTTGAAATATTGCAAATTATTAAAATGTTTCAATGTATTTCAAGTGTTATTTTACAACTTATGAAATAAAAACATTTTTAATTTATTTTTTTTTATCAAAGACCAATCGGTAAAGAACAACATATTTTGTTTGTATGTGAAGGCCTTAAATATAAATGGTCAAAGCCCCATTCGGCACATGAAAAGTAAAGATCGGGGAATTTTAAAAAGCACTGAATTTTAATTAAGAACTTATTGCTTCCTCGGCCTTTTTTATTTCATAAAGAAAACTAAACTTTAGGAGTAACCATTTAATACGTTAAGGTGGCGTTTTAATATATAAAATCGTCCAATATCTTCCAAATAGTTTTGAGCTGAGTTGTAACTGGCTATTAGCTTTACTATTGATTGTATGTAATGGTAAGTTATGGTTTTCCTTATTAAAAAAAAATGGGTTGTATATTTAGATTTATATGAGGATTAAAATTTCTGGATTAATCGATTTTTATTTTATTATTATTATCAAAAACCGGCCCAAAGCGAAATAAGACATAATGAATAACATAAAAATAGCCCAAATGTCTAGTCTAGCCTAGATACGCATACGCTGCACTATCTGTTTTTTTTTCTTTATTTTAATGGATTATACTTACGAACGTTATTACTATACGTTAAGATATACGAATGAACAACAATAATTCACAAATTGTTGCAAATTATTATATCAATAAAAGCAATAATTATGTTAAGATGGATGGATTCAACCAGAATTTGTTAATGTTGAAAAACGCGCCATCCTCTTATTGTCTATGCTCTAAGTTAATTTTTAGACGCTACAGAAGTACACGACTCGAGTGCCGTCAATCTGTTCACATAAACAGTGTGCGGTCAGCTTGAGTCGCGTATCGTATTTTACATCACATCCATATAGTGTGCGTTCATATCAAAAAAGGGCCGAGATTGCACATCGGTTGGACTGCGCCGTATTGCACCGCGGCGGCCATTGGGCGTTGCGACACGCGGCGTGACACACATGCAACGTAATCCGTCGCGGTTGCCGTACGATTTGTTAAGGATATGTGGGCGAGTTGAGAACAAACCAATTTTCGCGTCAGTCAACAGCGATTCACATCTTGACCTTTTTCCGTTGTCGCAACGCGGCACGAAATTTGAAAAGCGTTTTAAGTGCATAGAGCATGTAAATTTTGCGATGAAACGGCTGGAGATTTATTGGAAAAATGTTTCAGACTATTTAATTTTAAACACTCTGTTATGAATTTAATGTTAGCCGGCTGGAATTTTTTGAAAATTTACATATTTAATGTACGACGAATTAAACGAATTCATGCAAAAAGTATTATAAATTTCTGGTTGCATACTACAAATTGTAGTATGTTTTATATAAATAATGATTTTGTGAAAAAATAAGCAGATATTTTAATACTGAATATTATAGGACATGTTATAAAACATAAAGTTAAATCGAATCAAATTTTAATATCATAAATGTAATAACAGATTATAGCAATAACACAAAAAGTGAAAAACGAATAAATAATATAAAAAAATAAGATTTAAATGTAAAAAGGAAAAAGAAATTATGTTTTTATATTTAACGCTTTAAATTAGTGTCCTAATAAAATTATACATTTTTTTGAAATAAATATGAATGAAATTTTAAAACCGCAGTTACAAATATACTTATAAAATCGACTACAGTGTTAGTTATACAGTCTCATATGAAATTGTTGTAATGAAAAAAAAATAACCCCAATTGTTATTTTGTCAATATAACAATACACTAATTAAACTCGCATAAACTAAATAATTTCCACTTACCTTGCAAAATGATATGAACTAAAGTGACGGCGGGAAAAATTACAGACGCACTATGGTAATAGCGCGCGGCAGGTTTGGGTGTTGACTTTTATACGGCGCGCGGGGCGCGCGGGGGGCGGCGGAGTGGGGGCGCTGCACTCGCGAGCTTCCACGGGCCGGACGCGGCGCCGACGCAGCCACAAGACGCGGCGAACTGGACGAAAATCTGACGTTTATGTACCCGATTCCGAAAATAGAGATGCGATCCTCGAACCGTAGAGTCGTTTATGTCTATGTTTTATTTTATTCCGTCAATGCCGTCGCTCGTGGTACGAGGTACCCGCAGTGTCGACGCGACGCTGAAGCGGTGCGGTTTTTCTTCGAGGAATCCCGTGAGAGATGAATTTTAAGGAGGCTGTCGTATAGGTTAATAATGACAAATGAATTTTGTCGATGCAAATCGAACGAAACGCACGTAGAGCCGATGGTGGCATATTTAAGTTCCAAATTTTAAGCAATTAAAATCGACGACGAGCTTGCACGAAACGATTGATGGATGTCGGTGAGGCCCATAGGTATGTAAAGATCGTAACGAGGTGGTAACAAACAAACGTTTTTGGTCTCTGCTTTAATTGTGACATGTTATGTTTGCTTTGTTTATGTTTATTCTTGCTTTTTGTACATATGTGCAAACATTATTAATTTCTAGAAATGTATATACAAAAATTCTACAAAGTGAAGCGTCATAATATATATAAAATGCTTACATAAAAGATTTTTTTTGTACCAAAGCTAATTTTCTCATAATATTGTTAATAATTGCAATTAAAGTGCATTTAAAAGCGCGGTATTGTTTATTAAATAGAAAAAAAAAATGTTTTATCAACAGTTTCTATAAAGCAATACATTTTTGAAGTAAATATTACATCGTTTTGCACAGCACCTACGTTACAATTTATAGAATTTAAGAATGTAATGTGCGTTTTATACAAACCGCTCCTTGCAAAGTTGATCACAGTGATTATTATTAAAAACAAGTGAATACATATAAATATAATAAATTAATAAAAATTTAACAGATTAACCATCTCTTACCGCCATCAATTAATTATTTTCTTGTATAGCTACTGATTTTCATTAATTATCACCGTCGTCAACATACGGACAGCGGTAATTTACAACGGTAGTTATATGAAACGCACAGTATCCATCTCATCAATTTAAAAAATCAGTTGAATTTCGACCCTTAACATTTTGTTTTTGATGATGTAAGCTATTTCTTTTTTGATGTTCGCTTTTACGAAGTTAATAATTTATTTGTAAAATAAATGAATATATTAATGATGTAATCATGTGACACGAATATTTGCCATTAATCGATTCAGCGAATCGGCGAGAGGCGTTCCTGACATTGACGCAGCTCCGTCATAACACGTGACATAACACGCCTGGCCCCGTTCAGAAATAAAAATATTCGATGCGGTTTCATAAACAAACACGGCGAGCGACAATAAGCCAATACGGATGTCGATATCCTTCTAAAAGACGTACAACGTAACATAACTTATATCGCTACATAACAATTTACAATATATTGTATTGTATTATATTAAAACAACACCGTCTTGTAGATATGTCGTGTAGAGTTTGATATATTTTCGATGTACGATATACTTTGTAGAATGTCATATATTTTTGATGTGAAATCGACAGGAAATCGTAATGGATTCGAAAAACGCCCACAAAGTAATATAAAATTAAAGTACGTTAGGGGGTCATATTGGGGTTTTGGTTTTTAAGTTTAAGTGTTGTTAACTGGGCAAAGAGAAGTTGTTAAGATTTCTTGCAATTTTTGCTTTAGCTGACATGAGCCTTTCTAAGTACCTAACGACCTCTGTGTTCTTAGATATCGATATTTATGGCTATTGATATATTTCAACAATTTTTTCAAGCGGCAAACGAGCATGCGAGCCAACAGAGAGTAGGTGATCACCGCATCCCATGGATATCCGCAACCCCAAGCGAGTCACTAGCGCGTTTCTGGTCTTTAAGAAAGAAATAGGTTATTTTCTTAAAGACCGCCTCACCTAGTTGATTGAGTGTTTTCATGTTTTTTACTTGCGATTTATGTTTGAGTATAAACTTTTGTGAATTTTACGAAAAGTGAAAGGAATTGTTTTTTCACTTTGAAAATAGATTTGTTATTTCAAATATGAATGTATAGGTTCTTTATTTTTATTGACTATCAAAAAACATCTTTTTAATAAGAGATCAAATATCTTCTAATAAAGTAACAAAAATTTGGCCAATGTTACGGTAACGTTTAAAACCCAAAGTTTAGGGTTCCGTAGTAAACAAGGAACCTGTATGGTTTCGCCATGTCCGTCAGTCCGTCTGTCTGTCCGTCTGTCACTCCGTCCGCGGCTTACCTCAAAGACCCGCAATAGTAGAAAGCTGTAATTTGGTACAAGTATACACAGTAATTACTCTGACACAGTGGTAGAATAAAATCTTAGCAAAAAATTTTTTAGGGCGGTACTTGTGAAGTGGGGATAATTTTTTTTCGTCTATCCCCCATGGGATAGACGAAACAACAACCCCAAGACAACCCTCCACACCATTGTGGAGTGTTGTTGGATAGCTCATTCGAAAGTCTTGCGAGACTGTGAAGACCAGTTTCCGATTTAGGGAACCGTTTGCAAAACATTAAGTTTTAAAATGCCAATTTTTGTAAGTGTCCTCCGCCAGATAAATGGTCATTCTTAGATATGTGAAAAAATTGAGGCAGTAGTGTACTATATAACGAGGTTAAAATGTGTATTATCACTGCTAAGTAGGCTTTAGTAGTCAGCGAGTAATAGTCGAGCAACTTATAAAATTTACTTGGACAAGGAAAAGGAAAAAGCAACTTCCATTATAAATGCTTAGATGACGTTGTTGGTTGTACAAAATAAATAGTAAATACAAGTTTATGAACCATGTAAAATTATGGAAATATAACATCCGTCCTACGTGGGACCCTTTTTAGACGTTATTAACCGTTAAAGCGCTAAATTAATTAATAGGTTAATAGTATCAAACGAAAGGCCCTCCTTCAAGTTTTTATACCGTGATGGCAACTACGGAACAACATGCGCATGGCCCGACATGAATTTGGTCCATTTTTTTTTATTTAAAATGATTCGTAACAAGTTGAGAGAATTAAATTATCCAACAATTTATATAAGAATAATTAACCAATGAAAAAACAAAGCAACGATATGTAACCATCGTTAATGTATTATTTTTGTATATATGTATATTAATTTTCATGAAATATCACTGTTATCGATTTATGATCAGCGGTGAAGTCGTCAATCTCGCGAATATGCAGAAACTTTACAGCAACCATTAGGAGAGCCTTAAAATTTCTTTTAGGAGTGTTTTTTAAAAAAAAATTCTATTAAACGTTGCTTCTGATATACGAATTAAAGTCAAGTCTTTTTTATAGAATCGTTTTTGCAACTTCGAACCAGAGACACGAAAGAAACACTTATCTTGGTAACGAGAATTTATTCTCCTTGTTATCGTTTGCAAATCACACCAGATTCTCTCACGTTCTTGCAAAGTTTCATTTCATTTATTTCGACATGTGTCAATAGGTATGAATATTTTTATAAATATTATTATATTATTTCTCCTTTTTATAATATTCTCCTTTTTATAATATTATTATATTATATAACTCCTATATTATTATAGGAGTTGAAAGTGGGAATACTGTGCTTATTTTTTTTTTATAATTTGCGGACATCAAAACGTGGCCATTAGAAAAAAGAAATCTTTCAGTCGGTTCTCCATTAGGAAACTTTTTCTAATATGTAAAAATTTATATTTTATCGTTATTCGTATTGCTTTCGAAATAAAATTTTGGATCTATTAGAAATTCCGTACGTTTCTTGAAAGTCGTAAACAGTAGTGTAAACGATAGTGATGGATTTACTTTTACAAATATTTTATATTGAGTAGATGCATCCAAAATGATATGTGATATAATGGTTGAATGCAAATAATAGAAATTCGACGCGCCTCACGATTATATTTCAGTCTGATCAATGCTCTAGATCGATGATTATAGCAGTGTGATTACTGGTACCTGGTACTGGTACCTAAGTATTTTTTTAGCTTTTAGTACAGTATCTGCTTCTTTATACATGAAACCGATTAACTTATATTTTTTATACTTATTTCGTTTTTAGTTTCATAGTTAGTTAATTAATGTTTTTCATTCTATTACCTTCAATTAGTGCCTCATTATCACAAGGTTTCTCTCTTGTCAGTTTGGTGCAATCTAACGCCTGAAATATAATCCTTCTAAAGACTAGTCGAATTAGTGTCACGTAGGTAAGCTTGGCCTATCTCATCAAAATGCGAATCTAAATACACAAGCTCTGGTTGTAGTGTTGACTTGCATTTTGGGGACCGTGGAAGCCATGACAAAATCTTGACTTAGGTGGTGAGGTTCATGCTTGAATCACGATTTTTTTTTTTTGATACCCAAAGTTTAGTTTTAATGTACTAACTATTTAAACTCTATGGTCCATAATTATGTTTCTGACACCGTTTTGAATATGTTATTTTTTAAAGTATACTGTATTTTACTTATCAAGCAATTTCATCTGACACCCATATTTATTGAGAGTATTAAAACCTATGTAGATCACCATTTTGTGATAGCGGCCATCTCGAATTTGAAATTTTTTCATGATATACTGCATTCTACTAGTTAAGCCTTTTCATTTGATACCCATATTAAAAGGTTTGGAAAAAATATGTAATCCGCATTTTGTGTGAATACTACCATATTCATGAATTTGGAATTTAGTTTATAATGTTAGTATTGTTTTTCTATTAATCAAGCCCTTTTATTTGATGTCTATATTGAGAGAATTATAAAAAATACATGATTCACCAATTTGTGGTAGTGGTCATTTTGGATCTACAATAAATCATGAATATATTTAATTGTATTGTCATCAAGATCAAGAATTTTAGGTTAATCGTTCAAAAAGAAGGGGGGTAAAACTTCAAATATTAGATTTGACCCACACAAGATACAAACACGGTAAGCTAAAATTAAACCGCATGAAAATGTTATATCTACAGTTGCCGAAAATCGAACAAGTACATATTTTGGACAAGGATGGATGACAACGTCTAGGATTTAACGCCTTCTCCCACACACAATCGAGGTGGTTCGACTAATGTTTGTCATGATCGACTCGCCTTTTTCTTATTTTTAAAGCGATGTGATCGGCACTGCTCCGCATATAGGCGCCACCCTCGGCACTTATTTAACTTTGTAATCTAATTGGATCGAATTATATATAAAAGTAACGATGTAAGTTCGTAAGAGGTCAATTATCTTTAAAATATATGAAAGATTTTCGTAAAACTGGAAACACAAGCTAATGGAGATTTAGAAAAATTATTGGATCCCTTACGAAGTCATTCGTGTAGTAACTGACGTAAAGCTAACGGCGGAACGTCGGCAAACGGCCGTCAGAGAACTTAGTTATTGTATGTAAATTCGCCGCGAGACAAAACGCTCTTAAATTGTCATGCGGATGCCTCCGCATTAGGGATGTGACACGCTCTGTGGTTGACGATGTTGAGAATAAGTATTTGTGTTCAGGCCCTCCGACGATAGTGTACGTCGATTAGCATGAGAAATGATTAATTTTGGTTTAATGATAGAATTAAAAAGATTTCACAGTTTTAGCTAATCGTTTATGAATAGTTAATGCATTGCCACATCATCTGCGTCTATTGATAGAGATACCATTTCATAGAACTGATGTTTGACGTAAAAGCAGTAATTTGATGGTAAAATCAAAGAATTGAATAGATTTCTGGAAACGTACAAGCTATTAAATGACAAGGACGACAATAAAAAGTTGGTAAGTTTGGGGACAAAATAAAATTTTCGTTAAAATTGAAAAACTGTCAAAGATCCGTTGCCTCATCAGTCTATTTCGGAACATTTTGAAAATATAGGTTCATCGATGTGGGAGGTAAATTTTATTGTCTGTAATGAGGTACTTGATTGTACGAGAATTAATTTACAAATAAGCCTGTATATATAGAGTTTGTTTTTTGTAATGACATAACATTAAGTTTTCCTGCCAAGATATTTTATTAAAAACTATAGAGAACATCAAACATATAAGACTGCTTTGCATGTTTTTCTTGTGTGATCATATTTTAACATTACACTTCAAATCTTTATTTCGCTGTTTTGCCTCAATCTTAGTCGGAATTAAAAAATAAAAAACAATGAGTTGGTCTTCATGTGCTGACGCGAAGACCAATTCAAGGTATTTTTAATGTCTCGAGATATGATTGATTTCTTTGTGGAAAAAAAAGAAAATTTAAGCTTCTCTAAAGCTAAGTATTTATAATAACGACAGTTATACTTTTGTGATGTTTCATTCGTATTGTTATATTGTCAGGTTTTTGTTAAATGAAATGAAAGTAAAAATTTATATATATACGTAAATTGCAGTAAAGATAGCGATTTCGTTTTTATTTTGTTGTTTAATAGACACACATGGTAATTCACAACACTATCTTAGTCGAAGAACAAAACAACAGTTACTTATCTCAAGGTTTCAAGTGAGAATTTGTTTTATTTATTCCACTAAAATAATTTGTTCACTCGATCGTTTCAGGACATGTAAATAGATATTCTAATATTTACTTTCTCGTCTGGCTTCAAATGTATTTGTGAGCACGCAATGCAGATGCGTCTACGCACGCGACACGCGATTACGCATCCATACATCTCAGGGCGCAAAGAGATACTCTAAAAGGGGAAAGTGTGGAGAAGAAAAATGGTAAAGAAGTGGATTAAAAGGGAAAGAAGAACGTGATTTATTTTTTTAACCATAGGTTTGTATGATTTTTTTTACAATCAATTCTCGGTACATACTTCGTTTTATATGTTATGCAAAATACACAAGCAAACATATAAATTAAGGAAAAATACATAACAGCATAAGACGGTTACCAAACCTCAACATCTAGACTAACGAATATTCCCTACGGCACTTACAAATTGTGCCGCACTTTAAATTGTAAAATGCCTGTAAGCGTGCAAATAAGCAGATAAAATCATTTTGTAATGGCAAAGGCGAGCATCCCGAGCACTAATTGCGAAATAGAAAACGAAATAGCACGCTCGTAGCGGTCTGCTCAGACGAGGCGGGCGCTCGGAGCTGGCTCGAGCTATCTCCGTTTGAATCACTCCGCTAGGCATATCTTCACTGGACCGCCAATCGGGTAGGATCATAAGTAAGCAAACGGGACAGTGCTTCGATATTTCATAATTTTTTTTTCCCGGAAAATATTTCACGTCGCAACATCGATGAATAAGTGTTCGAAGAAGCGGGTAAATATTTTTAAATTCATTTTAAATTCGTTATTTATTGTAATCGAAACGCAGTTTTGCGTGATAATTAAATATAATAGATTATATTCGACGTTATCAATTTCAAATAAAAAAAATCATGTTTCCAAGCGAAGCGTGAATGTGCCAGTGTGCCATTTCAGGCACTAAAAAAAAGGTCAAATGCTCAACCGAGTGGAAACGTGAATGAATTTACTGTATTCCAAAAGAGCTGAACCTTTTTAGCAAAACCTTATAAGTTGTAGAAAAACGAAGACTAAAACTATCACTTTGATTTCAAACTTGACCTTTTTCGTGTAATAGCTGTTTCAATAATAGAGTAATCGGGTACAGAATTACGAGTTAATAGAAATTGAAATGATTATTTACAAAATCAAGAATCAGTAGGGCTCTTGATCAGTATTAGCTTTTTAATCAATAATTTTTAACAAACGTCTTAACACAACGTCTCTCTGTTTATCTGTCCGTTTGTGTCCATATAGCTTGAATATCATGGGTCCTATTTATATAATCCTTTTTTTTTTTTTGATATGGAAACACTAGACAGCCTACCTAAGTTTTAGTATTTATACAGCAATGTGCTTCAAACTCTCATTCGAAATAGTTCATTGTTAACTGTTAAAGTTAAAAACTAAACACTTCAAAATAAATTGTTTTAACTTCTTAATTGGCACTTGACTAAGTTAATCTTAAGGGATATTGACATTTATGACATTAAATTAATGTCACAAATGCCAATATCTCTAAGATTATTGATATTTTGACCTGTTTAATTTTGAACTTTAACAGTTAGGAATTAACAGTCGTAAATGCGAGTTTGAAGCACGCCACTGATACCCTCTTTTATTTGTAATTTAGTTCGTGTGAAAATAGAATAGACGAGTTCTTTTCTCTTTTATATCGATTGATTATTGATAAGAGATCCAGGTATGGCCTACAAGGTCAAATGTTTATCAGATTTTCTAAAAATAAAATATTTATTATTATGTTATTTTTTTAAATCATGTAGTTTGATTCACATTTGGCTCAAAAGCGAATAGAACTATTGGGAATCGGAATGCAGGTGGCAACTGGCAGCATGAGAAGACGTGGAGAACAATAACTCTAGCATGTTGCAGCGTACAATTTCAACTGGAGTAATAATCATTTCAAACAAGTTGTGATTCAGCCAAAAGCTTTTAGGAACCATACAAAACTATGTATTTTTTCTATGAAATATGTGAGCGAAATTTTGAACAATTAAGTTATATTCACAATATTGTAAAGAAAACTGTAATATTGATAAATTCTTAACACCTCTCAAAAACGAAGAATGTCATTATTCGTCAATAGTACACGTTTTGAAGCATTCTGCAAAAAAATTTTCTCTTTTTCAAACCTCGAATTTGTCGACCTGGGCCCTAGTCCCCAGTGCCCTTACGGTACAGCGCTGTTGATAACAGCATTGTCCAAAAAAAGGATCAAGATCAACACGTGTCCTTCATGGATGGACATGGCGAACAGGACCGGAATCGAAATCAAACGGTAGCGACGTCTTAATCAAATATCTAGCGGTAGTATTCTATCTAGGAATACCAAAGCGTTCGTCTGGGACAATTTGAGCGGAGTCTGATTCGGAGCGGTAACACGGTCTCGATGGAAAGCGCTACCGGGACATGTGCCCATATCGACACCGGGATCGGTATAGAAATAGGGACCGATGGACATATTACGCGTAAGAATTGCTCGCTTAGAAAAACTGTCCGATGTCTAACCGGTCCCAGCTGAAAGAGTGCACCGCAGCCAAGTTGCCGTGTTACGCTGAGCAGGGTCCGATTCGGCATTTTAACTTTAATTTCATATCTTATGATTTCTATTTTACTCCGTTTTTTTTTTAGGTTCAGTCAATTATACATTTTTCTTTTTTCTTTTATTATTTGCAACTTTTCTATTATCATTTATTTATGAACTTAATTCCGTTAGTTATTCAAAGAAAAATTAGGTAACTTTAATTTAATTTTAAGTGTTTATGAAATATAATTGTGTTTCGGGACATGCTTTCTTTGTATTTTCAAACATTTATTGGTTCCCTGTCTGATTTTCGATTTCGCTCCTCATCCCAGTCACACCTTTGATTCTGATCCCGATTCTACACCAGTCCCTTTTCCAGATTCGGTCCCGTTCTCACACTGGATCATGATTTGGGTTTCGATTCTACTCCCCGTGCTGCTGACAATATTGATTCCGCTACAGTTAAAGCTTCCGATTTGGACGAAGCCAGGAGCAAATGTTAATATATTAAATAAATATAGAAGCTATAATATTCGGAGATAGTGCAGCTTTTTATGCATAAAAGAGACGGTCTTAAATTACCAATTTTCAGGTATCGTTGCAATTTTTCTTTTTGTATAAAAAGTATCCTACATTCCATTCCAGAACACAATCTACCTCTTGCAAAATTATATCATAATCCGTTTAGCAATTTGAGAGTTATTGAAGAACAAACATTCAAACCAACGTGTTTTTACATTTATAATAAATATGTAACTCTCCAACAATTAAAACGATGCAAACATGGAAGCGTCCTGCTCGGTGTTTCTTCTCCAGTCAGATAATTTTTTAAGAGTCCTTACATTATGCAATGAAATAATAAATATCGATCGGAACAGCCTAAGGTGAGGGTCAAATAGGATATTAGACAATGAAAGATCTGGCGTACATTAAAAATACAAAATACAAAACATCTTCAGTTACTTTTGGATGTGGTGTCACGAAGCTATAACACTGGGAAGTATGTGTAGATTAATTTTCACAAAAAATAATCTCGCTTTTCTTTTTCGAGAACAGATGCGGGCAACTGACTTGTACAACACTGCCGAATTCAGACGTCGAGACTGACACGGTAGTCTTAACATAGAGATTCCTTTTTGAACTTTTGGATACAGAGCCTTGAAAACAGCATTTGAATCCGGTCAGTGTACGTCGATTTATGAACAAACGATCAAACGTTGAATGTCATATTACCATTTGGGAGTTATTATAAACTTTTTAAATGAAGTAAAAGTCTTTTATTAATAGATTCTTACTTCGAAATTTTCCATAAGATTTTTGTAATTTCAATTTGTTTCCGTTTGAATAAAGCCACTCGCGACGAGTTCTTGCTATGCCTCATCCGCATTCCCAGTCAAATGTTACTTTTGCTAGCGCTGGCAGTGCGATGATAATCTTTCTTTTTATACAGCTTTATTTTTACTTCCTGCTTTATTTAAACATCCACACAAACCTCTTGTACAAGCATACATTAATCTTTTTAATACGAAACAATGATTTACTAATATCCGATCTGATAGTAAATAACTACGTTTTTAATACGCTATATACAGGAATCATTTCTCCTTAAAAAAAAAGTAGGGAAATATAAAATATCCATTACACGTTGAAAAATTCAATCGTATCCTTAGTCAACAAAAAAGCACAATATGTTTTTAATCGACGTAAATAATGCGTCGGAATACTGTCACAAGTACTAAGCAATAGCAATATACTTAGTCGTGGTAGTGGCCAAGGACGATAACATAACAGATGTTCATTTCAAATTATAGATCATTCGTTCTATAATCGAATAAGGTTTTTTCTTTCATGAATGAAAAAATCTCCATATCACTAAAAAGGATGAAATGAGTATACTCGAGCGCGTCCAAAACTTTATTAGACAGGTTTTAGTTCGAAAAACATATACCTTGCCGACGCTTGCCCGCAATACGTAGTGACGTGCATCACGATACCCGCCGTTGACCATCAAATTTGCTCTTCCACTAACAATCCTCATATTAGGAATTGAAGATTGACTCCAGAGGATTGACAGATTTTGCGTTGTTCTTGTATTGCGTCTAATTGTGAATTTCCGCGAAGTGACAGCTTACACAATATAATATTGTATACCGAATTCCAAGTCGATGCTATTTTTCTTGAAAAGTTACCTCGCAGGGAAACGAACCTCTAGTTAGGTTTAGTTTTTAGAAATGTCTAGATGGAGTATCAGATCAAGGTCGTAAGAACGTCGCAGTGTCACTGGACATATAAACAAACAGACCTTGCGTACTCTTCTAAAATTTCATCGAAATCGGAAATCGACTATATCATAAATCAATTCGCATAATTTCACGATGTACAGACAGATACACGCCGGATACACGGCTGGAGATAAATATAGGCTTGTAAATATAATCGTTGTACAAAAAAAAAAGGGAACCAGCCGTGAGGTCGTCCGTCGGCTGAGGACGGCGGATTGCGGTCGCGTCATGCGTGAAAACTTATTTTCTATAATTCTGATAATGACACTTATTATCGTGAAGCGGCCGGCCGCAAGAAGTCACGTTAAGACCCCAGCGCGAAGGCCGAAGCGGTCACTGGTGATGTTGATGCGATTAGAGGAGGTGTTTCAATTTCTAAAGTCGAATTTTCATTTTAAACGTCACTTCCTCGGAAGTGGTGCGTTATACAAATGTTTCTCGTGATATCCTGCGGTTCGAATTAGCCTCATGACCTACATACGATCGATGAATTTAATTAAAATTCAATCTAGACCTGTAACTATTACTTCTGTGTCTGAATCGGATATCATGTGTTTCCTGGGTATGAAATATATAATTAATTATTAAAGTATACTAAACGTGATAATCAAGGAAATTAAAAAAAATGACGTTTAATGTTTGCATGGCTGTTTAGTTAGCTTAATTCATATTGATTATACAACATTTGTACTGAAAAGAAATAAAAATATCTATTGATTAATATTAACACGGCAGAAAGATTATAACCCACCTTTCTAAAAAAAATTCAAACGCTCCATTGCTATTATACACATACTGCAATAGCGAGTATAATCATTATTGAAAATCAACCCTCAATCTCGTTTACGTGACACTTTTGTGACAATACTTTCTGATAAGATTTGAATAACAAACATTTATCAGAATACATCGCCAGATCAACAATGATGTCTCATAAAATTCCTTAAGAGTATATTCCACTGGCAGTCGATAGTATGGCGTACTTAATCCACCACCACAAAAACGGTCCTTATTCATTTAATAAGAGTAACGAAATATATAAGCGGTTACTTGTTTTTTTATAAATACTTTAAATGTACTCTCAAATGATCCCTCGCAGAAAACTAATATGTCGTAACGGTACAAATTAACTCGTACTGTTACTCGCTACAGCACACGCCTCTTAAGGAAGGGCCCGTAGGCCGCAGTCCACATGTTCACTCAAGAGAATTTCTGTTACTAGTACTTTTCCTTGAAATGTTTTTTTTTATATGAGAAAATTATAATTATATATATCAACTAATACCCTCACACTTCTCTGGGCGTGAATAAAAAAATCTGAAAAACAGTTTACCAGGCAGGCCATCCCTAAAACTTTCCGTTGTGATATTTATCAATTTTTTTTTGAGTTCCTTAAATTCAAAAATATAGTTCTCTATACGTTTATGAGCTTCTAGTGTTCAAAAGTTCGAAACGTTCTAGTGTTCGAAACGTTCTAGTGTTCAAAAGTTCAAAAAGTTCGGGTTTGTTGACCCTGCAAGCTATCCCTGAAACTTCATGCTGCTTTCAAGCTCAAAGCGTTCAAAAAATTATTAGTAACAGTAAATTATCGAGATCATCAAAATCAAATCCAGTCAAAACCAATCAATCGACTGTCGACCTCAAATGATCGATTTTAGGGCTTTTTAAAATTTTCTGAACTCAAAAATATGGATTTATTAGAAAGAAAAACGCTATCTATTATATTCTTAAAGTCATATTCAATTACCTACCAAATTAAATTATATACAATCATCATTAAATATAAGAATATTAACAAAAAGACTTAACCTGGTAAGAAGTCAAGCTGGTTAGCTCCGTGGATATTCGTTTTTTACATATCTGATAACTTGGAAAATAGATACAATAGGTTTTTGTGCAAAATTTGTTTAATAATTATTTTAAATTGATACGATGGTAAATTTTGTACATCTACAGGGACCTTATTAAGCATGTGCACACAGTATCCTCTAAAATGAGTTTTAATGCACCTTTGCAATCGACTATCGAAAACACAGTTTACGTATAGTATTGTTGCAGTAGTACTGAAGCTTATGTCAATCACTGTTCCTCTAATACATCTCTATATTTGTAAATTGTCCTCCACGATCGTATCAGCAATGCTCTAACCTACCCCTAAGAAGGTCTTTGGATTATCAAAAGATTCTTTCTAATTATTCTTCGTTTTGGAACATTTTTCTCTTTATTATATGATGCCATACAAAACATTTTCTCAATTTTCACCATCTCTTATCTTTATAATACATTGGGTCTCCCGTTATTTCGCAGTAAT